>JALIGW010000001.1:318212656-318620156 GCA_023053685.1 Diadophis punctatus similis
TGAGTTTTGCCCCATTTTACGATCTTTATTGCCGCCGTGGTTAAATGAACCCCTGCAGTTATTAAGTTAGGAACACGGTGGTTAAGCGAATCTGGCTTCCCCCATTGACTTTGCTGGTCAGAAGGTCGCAAAAGGGGATCCCATGACGACCCCGGGACATGGCAACCGTCATAAATACGAGTCGGTTGCCAAGCATCTGAATTTTGATCACGTGACCACTCGGATGCTACAACGGTCGTTAAGTGTAAAAAACACGGTCATAAGTCAGTTTTTTCAGTGCCATTGTAACTTTGATTGGTCACTAAACAAACTGTTGTAAGTCGAGGACTACCTGTAGTCCACTAAATTGGTGCTAGATAAAAGTTAATGAAATTCAAGATGGATAGGACTTAGAACATTTGTGAGAACGTAAAGATTCCAGGCTGATCTCTCACTTGACTCCACCCTACTCCACGTCCTACGGTACACATTTTCTTCCCTTGACAAGATTTTTTATTTTTTATTTGATTTATTTGTACCCCGCCCTTATTATTTTTACATACAACTCAGGGCAGCAATCATATCCAACAGACCTTCCTCCTCCTATTTTCCCCACAAACACCACCCTGTGAAGTGTGTTGGGCTCACCCAGCCGGCTTTCATAGCTAAGAGAGCTGAAGTGGTGCAGTGGTTAAATGCTGCGACTGCAGGCTGACTGCTAGTTCAGCAGTTCAGCTGTTCAAATCCCACCAGGCTCAAGGTTGACTCAGCCTTCCATCCTTCCGAGGTGGGTAAAATGAGGACCCAGATTCTTGGGGGCAATATGCTGAACTCTGTAAACCGCTTAGAGAGGGCTGTAAAGCACTATGAAGCGGTATATAAGTCTAAGTGCTATTGCTAAGATAGGACTTGAACTCACTGTCTCCTCTTTCTAGCCTGGTGCTTAACTACTAGACCAAACTGCCTAGTGGGTCCGTGCTAGGAGATGTGCTCTGAACTAGGGACAAGGTTACAAGTCTAGAATTCACAATTAGCCCTCAAGCTAATTGTGTGGCTTTAGTTTGTTCACATTAAGCTTAATGGAGCTTAAACCCTCAAGCTAAATTTGTTTAAGCCCTCAAGCTAATTTTGCTGCTTTAATTTGTTTACATTTTGTAGCTATTGATTCACACCATTCTGCCTCAGCTTTTCTGCTCTGCCTACCTTAATCTGGGATGTGCTTTGTGTGCTGGCACATGGGCATATATTCAACTCCCAGATAGACTGTAGACCAGAGGTACACAACCTTGGCAACTTTAAGACACGTGAACTTCAACTCCCAGAATTCCCCAGCCAGCTATGTTAATTCTGGGAGTTGAAGTCCACAAGTCTTAAAAGTTACCAGGATTGGACACCCCTATTGTAGACAATGCCTTTGCTTTCATCCAGGAAACGTGAATGGAGCATAATTAAATGTGGTCGGTGGTTTGTTCCATGCTCGCAATCCATTAGAGTCCACTGTCTTAATATATTCAAATAAAGAAATCATTACAAATTTTAAAAAAAAATCAATAGCAATGTCAGGGATCAGCCTTCCGTAGCTTGGAGCATTTAAGACGATAGGAAGTACAACCACACCTGTGGCCAGCACAGGTGTAAGCAGCATTGTGTAACATAATTGAAAAATATCAAGCTAGGTCTGGTTTCTAGATCCTATAAATCAGGGGCCTCCAACCGTGGCAACTTTACCATTTGTGGACTTCAACTCCCAGAATTCCTCAGCCAGCATATGCTGGCTGAGGAATTCTGGGAGTTGAAGTCCACGAGTCATAAAGTGCTGGCTGAGGAATTCTGGGAGTTGAAGTCCACAAGTCGTAAAGTTGCCAAGGTTGGAGACCCCTGCTATAAATCACTCGCCTTTCACGGGTAATCCTCATGTTGCTCTAATGAATGATAGGTAATGCTGGTTTGTTTGTTTTCTTTCTACTAACCCTCCAGGATTCTGCATACCTCAATGAACTCTCCAACAATTCCCTCTTCTCCTCTCCCGCTGACTCCCTCTCGGATATTGCCGATGCTCAGGAATTCCTGCCTGCTGACAGCCTCAACCAGGTGCCAACGATATGGGACGTCAACGTCAATGTGCCACAGCAGAACCATATGGAGGTCAGCCCCTGATCTCTCTCTTTCTCTTTCTTTCTATTTCTCTTTCTCTTTCTCTCTTTTTCTCTCTCTCTTTCTATCTCTTTCTCTTTCTCTTTCTTTGTCTTTCTCTCTTTTTTTCTTTCTCTTTTTCTATTTCTTTCTATCACTCTCTCTTTCTCTCTTTCTCTCTCTCTCTCAGAATAGAACAGAATGGAATAAAAGAGTTGGAAGAGACCTTGAACGTCTTCTAGTCCAACCCCCTGGTCAGGCAGGAAACCCTACACAATTTGAGACAAGTGTCTGTCCAGTCTCTTCGTAAAAGCCTCCAGTGTTGGAGCACCCACAACTTCTGGAGGAAATTAATTGTTCCACTGATTAATTGTTCTCACTGTTAGGAAATTCCTCCTTAGTTCTAGGTAGCTTCTCTCCTTGATTAGTCTCCATCCATTGCTTCTTGTCCTGCCTGCTGGCGCTTTGGAGAATAGATTGACCCCACGCCTCTCCCTCTCTTTCTCTCTCTTTCTCTCTCTTTCTTTCTCTGTCTCTCTCTCTCTCTCTCTGTCTCTGTCTCTGTCTCTCTCTCTGTCTCTCTCTCTGTCTCTCTCTCTCTCTCTGTCTCTGTCTCTCTCTCTCTCTCTCTCTCTCTCTCTCTCTCTCTCTCTCTGTCTCTCTCTCTCTCTGTCTCTCTCTCTCTCTCTCTGTCTCTCTCTCTCTCCCTCCCTCCCTCTCTCCCTCTCCCCCCTGCCTGGTGTTGGATTCTCTTCCTTGGTTTGGTAACATGTACAATTACCGTAATTGTACTGTAATACGATATTGTGAAGGGTACCCTTAGTCTTGAAAGAAACAATTTTGTAGAGCTGGAAGGGGCCTTGGAGATCTTCCAGTCCAACCTCCTGCTGAATTTGGGCCGGTCACTCTATCTCTGCCCAGCCCACCCAACAGGGTGGTTGTTATGGAAAAAAAAATAGAAGGAGGTAGGAGTGTTAGGTATATCCGCCGCTTTGAATTACTTACACAAAATAATAAAAGCAGGATAGAAATAAGTAAGTAAATAAATAAATAAATAAAAACCAGAAATGAATTATTTTCTTGAAAATCTCCAGTAAGATTTGCCGACTCTGTAAACAGCTTAGAGAGGGCTGTAAAGCACTGTAAAGCGGTATATAAGTCTGTGTTATTGGTATTAATAACACTTGGTGTTATTAATAATTGGTATCCGGCAGGCGGATAATTAATAATTGGTATCCGGCAGGCGGATAATTAATAATTGGTATCCGGCAGGCGGGGTGAAAGTGAGACCAACTAGATTAAATATGGGTCTCCCCCCTTGATTGTAAATATGAGATACTCTTTTTAACTTTTGTATTTTTTTTAATTACTGTATTTTATATTTGTAATGGAATCTAATATGTTGTGAGCCACCCAGAGTCCCCTGGAAGTTGGGCGGCATAGAAATCCATTAAATTAAATTAAATTAAATTAAATTAAATTAAATTAATTAAATTAAATTAAATTAAATTAAATTAAATTAAATTAAATTAAATTAAATTAAATTAAATTAAATTAAATTAAATTAAATTAAATTAAATTAAATTAAATTAAATTAAATTAAATTAAATTAAATTATTAGTTTTTATTATTTATTATTTTTACAAACAACTCAAGATCGCAAACATATCCTCCTACTATATCCCCCACAACAACCCTGTGAGCTGAGTTGGGCTGAGAGCGTAATTGGACCGAGGTCATCTAGCTGGCTTTCATGCCTTTAAGGCGGGATTAGAACTCCTAGTCCCCTAGCGATTGGCCCAAGATCACCCAACCAGTTTCATGCTTAAGGCAGGGCTAGAATTCACAGTCTCCTCGTGATAGGCCCAAAGTCCCCCGGCCAGTTTTCATATCTAAGGCAGGATTAGAACTCGCAGCCTCCTGCTTTCTAACCTGGTGCCTTAACCACTAAAAACCAAACTGGCTCTCAAAGTGGTTTAATAGCTCTCGGAATTGGGAAAATCCTCATGATTTCAAATGTAGGTGTCCCTTGGTAAAGCTTCCAACCATTCTTGGAATCAGATACATTTTCTTTGTATAAATTCTTAAAATAGTGCCCTGTTTGATGAGGAAAAAAGGTGCCTTTTATTCAACTATCAATCTAAGATTGCTGGCACAGTGATCCTTTAATTTGGGGAGGGGGATCTGTCCGCGGCAGCTGTGGGGTGATTAGTCAACCGATTGAACCGCTGCTAGGCAGAATAAACATCAACAGCTGGATTACCTGTAGTTTGGAGTTCGTCAGCCTTGAAAAATACGCAAAACTTCCCCTACTTTGCTGTCCAACTTCCTGCTGGTAATTGTGACTCAGACTTCCAGTAATGGAAGAGTGTTTGTAAAAATGTTTTTTTTTAAAAGAAAAAAAAAGGGAAATAATTGCAGCATGTTTGTGCTTTTAGGGTTTATCCAGATTTCAGTTCAATTTCAGGAATGCATTTTTATGCTTTTATAGATAATCTGCATCTGGCTATAAAAGTTGAAGAAGAATTTTTGAAAAAGGCTTTTTTTTAATGTTAGCGATTGTGGGGCTGGTGGTTTTTTTGTTGTTGTTTTTTGGGGGTTTTTTTTGGCAGTGTTGCTTCAAACTTAAAAAGTACTGTGTGGTTTTGATTACTCAAAGCAGTGATGGATGAAAACTCTACCTGTAAATACGAGTCAGTTGCCACATATTCGAAGTTTGATCACGTAACCAAGGGGATGCTGTAATGGTCACAAGTGTGAAAAATGATCATGTCTTTTTTTTTCCCGGTGCCCTTGGAACTTTGAACAGTCACTAAACGAAAAGTTGTTAGTCCAGGACTACCTTCAGTTCAACATCACACGAACAAGTCAGTAGTGGGTTCCTACCAGTGCGGTCCACTCTATAGCACTGGTAGCGGCCCGCTGGTGACGTCACAGTACCGGTGCGGTTGGTTGCCGGTGCCTGGGTGCCACCATTTTTTAAAAAAAATTTCTTCTGCACATGCCCAGAAGCTGAGCTTCCGGCACTGTGCATGCGCTGCCTTCCTACCCCACAGTGAGTCCAAGCAGGTGAGGATGGCTGAGGGAGCGCGTGAGACACTGAAAGAATGGGCGGAAGGCCTATCTCAGTTCCCCTCCCTTCAGCAGTCCAAGAAGCCACGAACGCGCGGTGATGATCCTAGGCATTTTCGCACGTTTGAGGCTTCTCGAGCTGCTGAGGGGAGGGGGAACGGGTAGCAGGAGCCTAGGATCATCGAATGGGGAGAAGCATTCAGGCCGGATGGAGCCTCCTAGAAGAACCGCTGCCGCAGTCTTGCTGCTCCCGATGCGGGGGGCTGCGTTGCGGGTGGGCAATGCCCCCCCGCTTCTCCGGCCGCTGCCAAGCTCCCGAGGCCCACGCCCACCCGATCACATGGCTGGCAAGCCACACCTACAAAATAAGCCACGCCCACAGAGTGGTAGTAAAAAAAATTAGGAACCCGCCCCTGGAACAAGTGCTGTTTTTGTTTATTGCACTGTTTTCCCCCAATTGCACATTACCATGTGTTATAAATAGCATGAATAGAGAACAATAAAGTGAGCATCTGAATTAGAGACTCTTCAAATCTCTTCCGGTGCCAACATTAAAATAAAAAATCCCATCTCCAAGATGCATAAAAGTATACATAAAAGTAAGATGGGTTGCAATTTATTTATCTAATTTACATACCTCCCCTCTTAGACATGTGAGACTGGGCTGCGCACAATAAAACAATCCATTAAAACACTCTAAAACAACCCTCAGAACCAATTAAACAATAAATATAAACAAGGCCCCAGGAGGGAGGATGCGTGAGAGTCTCATGCATTGGGCAACTTAACACGCAATGCAAGAGGAAGAATGGAGGGGGAGGGAAGAGGAAGGGAAAGAGCAGAATTTGGGGCAGCAACTCCCTCTGTTGATAAGTCTGGAGAAGTTACCTTCTTGCAGAGGTGGGCTTCAGCACGTTCTGACCAGTTCTTGAGATCCGGTAGCGGAAATTTTGAGTAGTTCGGAGAACCGGTAAATACCACCTCTGACTGGCCCCGCCTCCATCTATTCTCTGCCTCCAGAGTCCCAGCTGATCGGGAGGAAATGGGGATTTTGCAGTAACCTTCCCCTGCCACGCCCACCAAGCCACGCCATGCCAAACCCACCAAGCCACGCCCACAGAACCGGTAGTAAAAAATAAATTGAATCCCACCACAGCCTTCTTGATATTCTTCTCTTTGGTCAAGTGCTGGAGAGGAAAAGGTTGTGGGTTCTTTGCAACGTAGATATCTCAGGACCGTTGACATTTGGAGCCTGAGTATTAATCCTGACTGGACAGAGTACAAGAAAGCAAATCCTTCTACAATATTGCCCACCTGGCTGATGGAGGGGGCTTGGTGGGTCTTCCCCTTGTCAAGATTACGTCTGCAGAAATTGAACAAGCGAATGAATAAATGAACAAATGAATGAACAAATGAATGAATTTATGTAGTACCCACTATGCTTTGGATAGTGCAATAGGCAGGATAGATAGACAGATGATAGATAGATAGATGTAGATGATTGATAGATAATGTAGATGATAGATAGATACTGTAGATAGATACCATAGGTAGGTAGGTAGGTAGGTAGGTAGGTAGGTAGGTAGGTAGATAGATAGATAGATAGATAGATAGATAGATAGATAGATAGATAGATAGATAGATAGATAGATAGATAGATAGATAGATAGATAGATAGATAGATGATAGAAAGAAAAGATAGATAGATAGATAGATAGATAGATAGATAGATAGATAGATAGATAGATAGATAGATAGATAGATAGATAGATAGATAGATAGATAGATAGATAGATGTAGATGATTGATAGATAATATAGATGGTAGGTAGGTTAGGCAGGCAGGCAGGCAGGCAGGCAGGCAGGTAGGTAGGTAGGTGGATGGATGGATGTAGATGATTGATAGATAATATAGATGGTAGGTAGGTAGGTAGATAAGATAGATAGATGTAGATGATTGATAGATAATATAGATGGTCAATGGATGGATGGATGGATGGATAGAGGATAGATGATAGATAGATAATAGATAATAGATTCTCCACCGCAATCAGCAACAAACCTATACCTTCCTTCTGCTCAGTGCAATCAAGAATCAGGGCAATCGAGTATTGATCAGTTGATCAAACACAATCTGTAGGTGTGCATTTATTTATTTATTAAATTGATACGCTGCCCATCTCACCAACAGGAGCAACTCTACAACTTTCCAGCCAAACAACAACAACAACAATAAATATATGTTTTCTATTTTATTGGATCACTCATTCTGCCTTTTCCTGCGATGCTCTCGGGATTCTTGGGAACTTTTGGGAGTTGTTTTTTTTAAACCCCTGACCTAACCTTGACCTGACCCCAACGCCTGACCTGACATCACTCTGCTAAACAAACAATTCCCTCCACACTGTCAAACTATTTACTAAGTCTGCACTACTATTAATCTTCTCATTGTTCCCATCACCCATCTCCTCCCACTAAGGACTGTATGACTAACTTTGTTGCTTGTATCCTTACGATTTATATTGACTGGTTCCTAATATGGTTTGATTGCTTATTTGTACCCTATGACTATCATTAAGTGTTGTACCTTATGATTCTTGACGAACGTATTTTTCTTTTATGTACTCTGAGAGCATATGCACCAAGACAAATTCCTTGTGTGTCCAATCACACTTGGCCAATAAAGAATTCTATTCTATTCTATTCTATTCTATTCTATTCTATTCTATTCTAGTCTAGTCTAGTCTAGTCTAGTCTAGTCTAGTCTATTTCTATTCTATTCTATTCTATTCTATTCTATTCTATTCTATTCTATTCTATTCTATTCTATTCCAATCCCAATCCCAATCCCAATCCCAATCCCAATCCCAATCCCAATCCCAATCCCAATCCCAATTTCTATCCTATCCTATCCTATCCTATCCTATCCTATCCTATCCTATCCTATCCTATCCTAAGAATTCTAGGGGTGCTTATGTTCCTTTCTGCCCTCAGAGCAGCTATAGCACCTCCAAATTTCCAACTGAAATAGACAATCACAAAAGTGGCAATGAGAAAAACAAACAAACAGCAAAGGTGTGTAAGAAACCCCCATTTCTCAATCTAGACTACAACCCTGAAGGTCTCTGGTACTTTCCCATCCGCTGGTTATCAAGATTAGCTTCGGCACCCCAATGAGGTTGGCTGGGATTTGCTCTTAACAGAGTTCTCATTTCCTATCAGAGTTTGTTGCAAAAAATTAAATCCAGAAGCGCACTCAGATAGCTGATTCAGCTGGATTCATTAATTTCTTTATAAACATAGTTATATATATCTCTCCTGGTTCAGAGTTCAGAGAGAGACAAGAGTACAGAGTGGGTTGAGCCACGCCTAACCTTCTAGCTTCAGTTTCAGTTTTGATTCTCTGCACAGATTCAGATGTGTTTAGCTCCCATTGGCTGACTTAGTTGCTATGCCTATTCATTGGCTGACCTTGGCTCTCCCAGTCATGAATATTCTAATATTTCCATCTTTCCTTTTCCATTCAGGTCTTGCCTCCTGACCTGGAAGGTCTAGAAGGCTTACAGGGAATAGAAAACCACATCACTGCCACTCAGGACATCCCTCGTCTTTCAAGCATCCAGGTAATAAAGGTAATGAAGGCAGGCCAATCATTATTACAGGTAGTCCTTGACTTACAATAATTCATTTAGTGACTGTTCGAAGTTACAACAGCATTGAAAAAAGTGACGTATGACCGTTTTTCACACTTACAACCATGGTGGCATTCCCATGATCAAAATTCAGACAGTTTGGCAACTGACTCATATTTATGACGGTTGCAGTGTCCCGAGTCCTGTCATTCCCCCTTTTACAACCTTCTGACGAGCAAAGTCCACAGGGAAGCCAGATTCACTTAGCAACCGTGTTACTTAATAACTGCAGTGATTCACTTAAAAAAAACTTTAAAATGGCAAGGAAGGTTGTAAAACTTAACTAATGTCTTGCTTAGCAACAAAAATGTTGGGCTCAGTTTTGATTGTAAGTCGAGGACTACCTGTATTATGGTTGAATGCACAGTCAGCCACATCCAGACTGATTGTATTTGGCATTTTTATTCATCTGTGGCAGGGGGATCAAACTGGGGGCCCGCGGGCCGGATGCGTTATGCACAGGCCACGCCCACCCAACTCAGCAAAGCCGAGTCCTCTGAGACTTGGGCAGCATATAAATTTAATAAAATTAAACTAAACTAACAAAGGGGAAAAAAACCATCGCAAAATGTCATGAGACAGCAATGTGACACAGTGACTTGACACCCGTGATCTATGGAGTCCTTCCCAAAGACCTGAGATAGGCAGATATGAATATTTGATGGTATTAAATGTCTTATCGCAGGATCTAAGCCCGAGGTGGCGAACCTATGGCACACGTGCCACAGGTGGCACGTAGAGCCCTCTCTGCGGGAACACCAGCCATTGCCCCAGCCCAGCTCCACCACGCATGCACACGCACCTCCCGCCGGCCAGCTGGTCTTCGGGTCTCTGCCGCGCATGCGCAAGTGGAGGGACGCATGCGGGGGACGCGCCCGCACATGCATGGGGGCGGGGTGTATGTGCAGGGGGCTCTCACATTGCATTTTTGGGGCTCGCATGGCGCCCCCGCACCCCGTTTTGGCTTCCAAGTTGGTACAGGAGGCCTTCCAGGCCCAAAATGGGGCGCACGGGGCCCCATTTTGGGCTTGGAAGGCTTCCTGCACCGACCTGGAAGCCAAAAATGGATGAGGGGAGGGTGGGGCACATGTGGGAGGGTTGTGCATGCGGGGGTCGTGCGCACATACGCAGGGGGCATGGGGGGCGCTCACACATTGCATTATGGGTGCGGGCATGATATCGCATGCACACGCGCTTTCAGCATGCAACAACAAAAATGTTAGCCATCACTGATCTAAGTTGTTCCAGGTAAAGCTGCCTTTTGCAATTGACTGATGGGGATTTTGTCAGTGCCGATGGTAGTCTGTAAGAAAGACTAAATGAAGAATAAAAAAGGGACATGGCAAGCCAAAGGATTATGTGGCCAGCGCAGGCACGCGCCCGCACACCCACACACACACACCCACACCCACACACAAAACACAATTGCAGGCCAAGGAAATAACAAAAAGAACTGTCAATTGTTAAGAGCGGGAAAGTTGAAGAAATAGTGCAGAGAGGCTAATTCTGGCTGCAAAATGAGCCGTGGTGGCGCAGTGGTTAGAGTGCAGTACTGCAGGCTAACACTAGTGACTGCCAGCTGCCTGCAATTTGGCAGTTCCAATCTCACCAGGCTCAAGGTTGACTCAGCCTTCCATCCTTCCGAGGTGGGTAAAATGAGGACCCAGATTGTTGGGGGCAAGATGCTGAACTCTGTAAACCGCTTAGAGAGGGCTGGAAAGCACTGTGAAGCGGTATATAAAGTCTAAGTGCTATTGCTATTGCTAAAGACCAAGCCTTAAGAACAAATGCATACAAAGCCAGTTGAATTGAGAAGACAGCAACAGACAGCAAGTGCTGCCATTGCAAACTACTTGATTAGCAGCTGCAAGAAGATCACACAGACCGACTGCAAACAATGGTCTGACAAAGTAGCCACAATCGGTGCATTGGAAGATCTGCTAGAAATTGACCTGCAAGGAAGAACTATGGGACCACAAAAATAGAGGAAATAGAAAATGAAGAAGTTAAAGTGCTCTGGGAGTTTAGAATGCAAATAGACAAGTACGTGACACACAACAAACACACCAGACTTAATTGTTGAGAAGAAGGACAAAAAAGTCAGGATAGTGGATATCGCAGCAGATAGTGGACATGTAGACAGCAGAATAGCAGAGAAAAAAACCGGAGAAAATCAGAAAATATAAAGATATGCAAATAGAAAATCAAATGGAATAAGTTTATTGTGGTCATTAATCAGCAAAGAGAAACACAACTCTGGCAAAAGAAAGCAAAGGGAATGATCGGCGCCTTTTGTGCAGTCCCAAAACACCTGGAGCACCACTTGAACACCATCGGCATTGACAGAATCCCCCTCAGTCAATTGCAAAAGGCAGCTTTACTCAGAGCAGCTTACATCCCACAACAATACCTTTCACACCATAAATATATATGCAAGCATGATATTTCCTTCTTGATTTGGGGGTTTGATTCGGCCCACATTTTCACTCACTTCCTGATTTTGTTATGAGAAATAATCATATTTCCAGTTCCTTAGCAGAAGTCAAGACTTTTCAACAATAGGTTTCCTGGTGCTTTGGATTATACTGTTCAGAGAGTAATAACCACATCACTTGCAGTCTTTCCCATTTCCTATATTTTATTAAAAGCTCATGAACATGTATTTTAAAACAAAAGAGACAACAGTAATGTTTTATAGAGAATCTAATTTAAATAATGTCAGGCATGAACAATTTGGTCCACCTGTGAAGGTTTCAATTTATTGTTTTATTGCTCAAGCTCACCTACAGGAATCTTCTCGGACTAACAGTTTGCACCTGGGTAGAACTAGGTAAGATTCAACGGCAATCAAGGGAAGTTGAACTTTGTCCTCTTGTAGAGACTCTAAGCTAATTTCCCACTTGACTCCACCCCCTCTCAATCTCTCCCCAAATACTAGCCCTCCTGTATCTCTACCTCTGATTTTGGGAGCATCACTAATGGACCATATGCCTGCTCTGTTGCTATTTTGCTACTCGCCCGTCTGACATTTCTGTTTTTTCATTCCATTTCAGTCCCAAACTCAGGTAGAAGAGGAAGAGGAGGGTGACGATGACGAAACAGAGGAACTGGGTCACACAGAGACGTACGCCGATTATATCCCTTCCAAATGTGAGTGGGTCAAACCCCTGGCCATGCTGTTTCTCCTTCGGAATTAGCAGATCTGCTCCCAGGCATTTTCTTATGTGGGTAGTCCAGTCTTCCCCAGCTTGGTGCTCCCAGATCTATTAGACTTCACTTCCCAGAATCCTCAAGCAGCAGAGCTGTGACAATTTTAGGAAGGGAAATTTAATCTTTCTAGGGCAGGGGTCTGCAACCTTAAACACTCAAAGAGCCATTTGGACCCATTTCCCACAGAAAAGAAAACACCGGGAGCCACAAAACCTGGGTGGGCGTGGCCAACTCGACGCCACTCACTTCCACCAGTCACATGACCCCCCCAAAGCCACGCCTACCCAGCTGGTTATTAGGGCAGAGAACCAGTTATTAAAAAACACCGGGAACCACAAAACCTTTTTGACATCTCTCTCTCTCTCTCCCTTCCCCCCCGTATCTTTCTATGTCTCTCTCTCTCTCTCCACCCCTCTCTCCCTCTTTCCCCCCATCTCTCCCCCTTTCTCTATATCTCTCTGTCTCTGCCCTGGCCGCTTCTCCATCTCCCGCCGTCGCCCTTACCTTCTCAGGCCAGGCGAGGAGTGACTGGGAGGGGAGGGCGAGGGGCGGGACCAGCCAGTGATGGGATCACCTGACAGGGAGCTGCAGCATAGGGCCCAAAGAGCCGCATGCGGCTCCAGAGCCACAGTTTGCTGACACCCGTTCTAGGGTTTCCCAACCTTGGCCACTTTAAGACACATGGACTTCAACTCCCAGAATTCCCCAGCCAGCCATGAAGTCCATGTGTCTTAAAGTGGCCAAGGTTAGGAAACCCTCTTCTAGCAACCAATGGAAGGCAGGGGTAATGTTGTGTTGTTCAACTTCCTGACTCTGCAAATACTTGAAGCCTAAACTGTGTGGGTGGTAGCAGGCGGGGTAGGTTGTGTGAGTAGGAAATCCCCCAGAACTCCTTACAACCAAATCACCATTTCCCTCTTAGCGTATCTGTAAACAGGATAACCATAAGTGTTTCCTTGGTTTCAACATGATAGTAGCACAACAAGGGACAATGAAACCAGTGACCAAGTTGCAACCTGTTTTGGAGAGGCTAGATTAAGATTCTTTCCTTTGGACTCTGCATTGAGCCGAAGGCTGGATTTCACAGCTGCAGGAATTCCTTTCCATCTGTAGGAATTCGTGATGAAGGGAAGTAGGCTTGGGGGGTCGACGAGAGACCCCCCCCCAATCTCATTCTGTCCCACACGATTAACTTTGAGTAGACTCACACGCTGGGCAAAGTCAGAGTGTGGTTTGCATGAATTTGACCCTGGCGTATTGTGTGAAACTAGTCATTTGCGGCTTGCGAGATGTGGGTTATAGAATAGAATAGAATAGAATTTTTTATTGGCCAAGTGTGATTGGACACACAAGGAATTTGTCTTTGGTGCATTAGCTCTCAGTGTACATAAAAGAAAAGATACATTTGTCAAGAATCATAACGTACAACCCTTAATGATAGTCCGGGTACAAATAAGCAATCAAATCATATTAGGAACCAGTCAATATAAATCGTAAGGATACAAGCAACAAAGTTACAGACATACAGTCATTAGTGGGAGGAGATGGGTGATGGGAACGATGAGAAGATTAATAGTAGTGCAGACTTAGTAAATAGTTTGACAGTATTGAGGGAATTATTTGTTTAGCAGAATGATGGTGTTCGGGGAAAAACTGTCCTTGTGTCTAGTTGTTCTGGTGTGCAGTGCTCTATAGCGTCGTTTTGAGGGTAGGAGTTGAAACAATTTATGTCCAGGATGCGAGGGGTCAGTGAATATTTTCACAGCCCTCTTTTTGACTCGCGCAGTATACAGGTCCTCAATGGAAGGCAGGTTGGTAGCAATTGTTTTTTCTGCAGTTCTGATTATCCTCTGAAGTCTGTCTGTCTTGTTGGGTTGCAGAACCGAACCAGACAGTTATAGAGGTGCAGATGACAGACTCAATGATTCCTCTGTAGAACTGTATCAGCAGCTCCTTGGGCAGTTTGAGCTTCCTGAGTTGGCGCAGAAAGAACATTCTTTGTTGTGCTTTTTTGATGACGTTTTTGATGTTAGGTGTCCATTTTAGATCTTGCGATATGGTCGAACCTAGGAATTTGAAGGTCTCTACTGTTGATACTGTGTTGTCTAGTATTGTAAGAGGTGGTAGGATGGGTGGGTTTCTCCTAAAGTCTACCACCATTTCTACGGTTTTGAGTGTATTCAGTTCCAGATTGTTCCGGTCGCACCACAAGGTTAATCGTTCATCCTCCCGTCTGTATGCAGATTCATCATTGTCTCGAATGAGACCAATCACTGTTGTGTCATCTGCGAACTTCAGTAGTTTAACAGATGGATCGTTAGAGATGCAGTCATTGGTATATAGAGAGAAGAGAAGTGGAGAGAGCACGCAGCCTTGGGGGGGCCCTGTTCTAATTGCACAGGTATCTGATGTGATTCTGCTTAGCTTCACCTTAGATTCTGTTTGTTAGGAAGCTTATGATCCACTTACAAGTGTGTTCAGGTACTGCTAGCTGGTTCAGCTTAGTTAGAAGAGTGTCTGGAATGATGGTATTAAATGCTGAACTAAAGTCTACAAAGAGGACCCTTGCGTAGGTCTTTGGAATTTCAAGATGTTGTAGGATGTAGTGCAGAGCCATATTAACAGCATCATCTGTTGATCTGTTTGCTCGGTATGCAAATTGCAGGGGGTCTAACAGTGGATCCGTGATGGTTTTCAAGTGGGACATCACTAGCCTTTCAAAGGTTTTCATAACTACAGATGTTAGAGTAACTGGTCTGTAGTCATTCAGTTCCTTGATGGTGGGCTTCTTTGGCATTGGGATGATAGTAGAGCATTTGAAGCAAGAAGGAACATAGCACATCTCTAGCGATTTATTGAAGATTCGGGTGAAGATGGGGGCCAATTGGTCAGCACAGACTTTTAAGCAAGAAGGGCCTGGAGCTTTTCCTGGCTTTTGTCTGTGAAATAGGTCTTGCACCTCTTTTTCTGTGATCATTAGGGGTTGTGAACCCAATGGGATGGGGTCAGTTGTAGGAGGCTTGGCTGTTGTTGGTGTGTCTGGGATGGGGGTTGTGGAGATAGGTGGCTGCAGTTTCCTTTCAAACCTGCAATAAAACACGTTCAGGTCATCTGCCAGTTGTTGATTTCCTTCAGCCTGGGAAGGTGGTTTGCCATAACCAGTGATATTTTTAAGAGTTTTCCACATGTTTGCTTGTTCATTTATTGAAAACTGATTCTTTAGCTTTTCAGAGTAGCTTCTTTTTGCTGCTCTGATCTCCCTTGTTAGTACATTTCTGGCCTGATTGTACAGTCTTTTATCACCTTTTCTATAGGCTTCCTCTTTGGAACGACATAGCTGCATAAGTTTAGCTGTGAACCAAGGTTTGTTGTTGCTGTATATTCGCAAGTTCCTGGTCGGTACACATAGGTCTTCACAGAAGCTGACATATGATGTTACAGTATCTGTGAGTTCATCCAGGTCTGCAGAGTTATCTTCAAAAATATTCCAATCATTGCAGTCAAAGCAAGCCTGTAGCTTTAACTTTGCCTCCTCAGTCCAAGTCTTCACTGATTTAATTGTTGGTTTTGTGGTTTTAAGTCTTTGCCTGTAAGCAGGTACAAGGTGAATCATGCAATGATCAGAGTGTCCCACAGCTGCTCATGGTAAAGACCGATAAGCATCTTTTAGTGTTATGTAGCAATGGTCTAAACCAGGGGTAGGCAAAGTTGGCTCTTCTATGACTCGTGGACTTCAACTCCCAGAATTTCTGAGCCAATCATGCTAGCTTAGGAATTCTGGGAGTTGAAGTCCACGAGTCATAGAAGAGCCAACTTTGCCTACCCCTGGTCTAAACTCTAAAGCAGTGGTTCCCAACCTTTTTGTGATCGAGTACCACTTGGAGGTCCCGTACAGTCGCCGCGTACCACCTGGTTCCAGAGAAACTAAATTCGATCAGATATCACTTTATTTCCATAATTGTACCGTTCCTTTTTTGGCCCCGCGCATCCAGCAACTGGATTCTCGGGCCGCTGGGACCAGGTGGGTGGCGTGTGGCAACAGTTGCAAATCGTTGCCAGATTATCTTGTGTTAGGCAGTAAACATTTTTGTGAAGTAAAAAATAACTAACTAAAAATCGTTCATGACCCCGAAAGTGTTCGCGTACCACCTGGAAGGCCCTCGCGTACCACTAGTGGTACACGTACCACAGGTTGGGAACCACTGCTGTAAAGTATTCTTGCCTCTAGTGGCACAAGTGACATGCTGAAAGTATTTTGGTAGCTCTTTCCTTAAGTTTGCCTTGTTTAAATCTGCCAAAATGATGGCCAGTGAATCGGGGTATTTGGCTTCAGCCTCTATAATTTGGTCAGCTAGAGTTCTTAATGCCTTGTTAACACAGGCTTGTGGCGGGACATACACAGCAATTAGTAGAAATGATGAAAACTCACATGGAGAGTAAAATGGTTTACAGTTGAGAAGTAAATACTCGTAAGTTTTCATCACAGAATTTTTGTATTATAGTTATATCCTGAGACCAGCTGTTGTTGATATATAAGCATAAGCCTCCTCCCTTCTTTTTACCACATGTTCCTGCAATTCTGTCTGATCGTTGAATCTGAAACCTTGGGATATGCAGGCTGCTATCATCAAATGATTCATTTAACCAGGTTTCAGAGAAGCATAATATTGCTGAGTTGTATCTGTTTAAAAAGAATATTTCATCCATCTTATTTGCAAGTGTTAGGAAGATGGAGGGGGGGGGGTGTTATTTCTCCTATTCCTTAGCCTGTTTAAAATTCCCGTCCTTTTACCTCTCCATCTTCATTTCCTCCGTTTGGTTTTTTTGGTAATCCATAGCTACGGGGAAATTGCTTCTTGCTGTGTTAGAATCTCCTCCGCGTTTGTAAAGACACGGGGTGGTGGGATCACAGAAAGCTGCTCCTTAAAGAAACGTTTTTCTTTAATATGGCCTTTGATCCTTGCAGAGAACTTAAAGTTTCTCCAGAGAAGCTGAGAAACCTTCAAAGGGTTGAAACGCTTGTCTTTTTTGCTTCGCCTTACAGCGAAAATTGGGAAGCACCACCCTGACCGAGTGGTAGAAACCAGCACGCTTTCCAGCGTCCCTCCTCCAGATATCACCTATGTCCTCTCTCTCCCCGAATCGATTGCCGACAACGGGTCGCTCTCTGCACTGCAGCTGGAAGCTATAATTTACGCTTGCCAGGTACACACAAAGTGGGTTTGGGCGGGATTGATGAAACGGGGCTAAGATGGGTCGTAAGCTTCCGAGCGGCTGGAAGTTGCTCCTGTAACACCTCTTGGCTGGATTTCTCCGTTTGATTCCTTTCTGCTGGATTTCTAGGAACACGAAAACTTGCTTCCCAACGGGCAGAGAGCCGGATTCCTGATAGGAGACGGTGCGGGTGTAGGGAAAGGCCGGACCATTGCAGGGATCATCTATGAAAATTATCTGAAGGGAAGGAAGAAGGCTCTGTGGTGAGTGATCACGTCCCCCTGCGTTAAAGCTCTCATAAATTGCATCTCTTTTCTATATTCCTTTCCCAGTTTATAGGGTCCTCAAGGCTAAGGCCCCAACTTATCATATTTTTCAGAGTATAAGACACACCGGAGTATAAGACGCACTTTAGTTTTTGGGGAGGAAAATAGGGGGGAAAATCTGCCTACCAGGTATTCTAGCGTCCTTAATCTGGTCAGCTTCAGCACATTCTTTTATCCCCTGGTTAGGGCTGGAAAAAACCTTATTCGGAGCGAGTAGCAATGAAAAAAAAACCTGCAAAGACTTAGGGCTGGGAAAAACCTTATTTGGAGAGAGTAGCAATGAAAAAGCTTGCAAGCCGGTAAGAGCCGGGAAGATGGTTAGCACCTCGTTAGGGCTTCGAAAAAGCTACTTTCAGAGTATAAGACGCACCCAAATTTTCAGCCTCTCTTAGGGGGGGAAACGCTGCATCTTATACTACAAAAAATACGGTAGTTCAGGAAAAAGAATTTGAGTAGCCGTTCTATAATAGGAGTTCTCTCTCTCTCTCTCTCTTTCTCTTACATTCAGTTGTGTCCAATACTCTTTGTTTGCCATTGTCTCCTTCCTAAGGCTAATTGACCCAAAATCACCCAACCGGCTTTCATGCCTAGGGTGGGACTAGAACTCACGTCTCCTGGTGATTGGCCCAAAGTTACCTAGATGGCTTTTCTGCTTAAAACGGGACTAGAACTCAGTTTCTTTGTTTCTAGCCTTAACCACTAGACCAAATTGCCCCCCGCCTAAAAAAAAAAAGAAGTACTTTGCCATTGCTTCCTTAGCAGGCCTGATAGAGAATGATTGGCCTAAGATCATCCGGCTGGCTTCATACGTAAGACAAGACTAGAACTCATGGTCTCCTCCTGAGTGCTAGCCTGCTACCTTAACCACTACACCAAACTGTATCAAGAAGGAGGGAGGGAGGGAGGGAGGGAGGGAAGGAGGGAGGGAGGGAGAGAGAGAGAGAGAGAGAGAGAGAGAGAGAGAGTGTTAGGATAAGAAAATAAATCGTAGAGGTGACGAATCTTTTCCTTTGGAAACCAATTCTTAATAAAATAAAGTGCTTGTAAAAGTCTAAATAACAAGATATTTATTTGGGTACAAAAGAATATAAAAACACTAAATCTTAATAATTATATCTTGACAATCTAAGAGAACCTCCTTTCAGGGAGGGTAACAGCAAGAAGAAGAATGGAGAATGAGAATGGAATGTAACATCTTCGCAGTTCACACTTCCTGTGACTGCCCTACTTTGCTAAGAACCTCTGGGTCATGAAGTCTGACATATGAATACAGCTGACAATCAATCAATCACCTCGTGACAGAGAGAGAGAGAGAGAGAGAGAGGCAGAGAGGGAGAGAGAAAGGAAAGAAAGAAGAAAGAAAGAGAAAGAAAGAGAAAGAAAAAGAGAAAGAAAGAAGAAAAAGGAAGGAAGGAAAGAAAGAAAGAAGAAAGAAAGAAGAAGAAAGAAGGAAGAAAGAAGGAAGAAGGAAGAAGGAAGAAGGAAGAAAGAAAGAGGAAGGGAGGGAGGAAAGGAGGAAGGAAATGGCAGGGAGAAAGGAAGGAAGGAAGGAAGGAAGGAAAAGGCAAGAAGGGAGAAAGGAAAGAAAGATAGAATATGATAATATATAAAATATGATAATATATCTGAAACCTTTGGAATATCATTCCTCCTGTGGTCAAATTGGCCCCAACTTTGATGACCTTCCAACTTGGAACAGCGTAGGTCTAGACAGCTCACCAGAAACAAATAAACTTACTCAATCAACCATAACCACACACACACACAAAAAAACCCTCATTTGCCACCGGCCTTGCCTTCCGACCAATTTTTGTGAGTCTTGCAACCTCTCTGAAACGTCAAATCCTTGAGTACGACTGGCGAGATTTCCTATTAGGGTCTGCTGGGAAACCAAAAAGTGAAGAGGCATTAAAACCCTCAGATAAGGGTTGGGCCGCAGGGGTGAAATCCAGCAGGTTCTGACAGGTTCTGGAGAACCGGTAGCGGAAATTTTGAGTAGTTTGGAGAACCGGCAGATACCAAACTCTGGCTGGCCCCAGAGTGGGGAGGGAATGGGGATTTTGCAGTATCCTTCCCCTGCCACGCCCACCAAGCCACGCCCACCAAGCCAAGCCACGCCCACCAAGCCACGCCCATAGAACTGGTAGTAATTTAGGGTTAACAGATTAACAGTCGGAAGGGACCTTGCAGGTCATCTAGTCCAACCCCCTGCCGAAGCAGGAGACCCTTACATCTGCCGCTACCGAGGATCGAACTCACAACCTCCTGATTGTGAGGCAAGAGCTCTACCTCTAGGCCACAGCAGCTGGGTTAGTAAAAAGTTTGGATTTCACCACTGGGTTGGGGGCACCCAGAGCCAGCAAAAGGGCTCAGGAACTGCGGGTCGGTTCTCCCCCACTCCTGTAAAATCCCAGCTGCCTCCAGCTGTTGAAGTGATGTTTTTAAAAAGGAGTTTCCAGCCAGGGACAGACAATATTGTGAGTGAGAATATTCTAAGTGTCATGAAATAAATACAGGAAATCCTCGACTTACAACAGTTCATTTAGTGACCGTTCAAAGTTACAACGGCACTGAAAAAAGTGACTTATGACCATTTCCCACACTTATGACGGTTGCACTGTCCCCCCCCGTGGTCATGTGATCAAAATTCAGACGCTGGGCAACTGACTCATACTTACGACGGTTGCAGGGTTCCCCGGGGTCGCGCGAATCCACCTTTTGCGACCTTCAAACAAGCAAATTCAATGGGGAGGGAGAAGAAAGCCAGATTCACTTAACAACCCTGTTCCTAACTTAACAGCTGCAATGATTCACTTAGCAACTGTGGCAAGAAAGGCTGTAAAAAGGAGGCAAAATTCCATTTAACAGCTGTCTTGCTTAGCAGCAGAAATTTTGGGGCTCAGCTGTAAGTCAAGGACTGGCTGTGAATGAAACTATGGCATTTGAGAGGCCAGTAAAGCAGCTTCCTTTATAAACCTCTCCCCCCTCTTCTTTTTGGCTCTTCCGCTCATCCACCCCCCCACCCCCACCCCCTTTCCAGGTTCAGCGTCTCAAATGATCTGAAATACGACGCCGAGAGGGACCTGAAGGATATCGATGCGCCTAACCTCCCTGTCCATGCTCTAAACAAGGTAGGGTGGGTGTTTTTTTCTCTCCTTTTGCTTCTTTTCTGTTCCCACCACCCCCACCCCCCACCCCCCACCCCACGGGGAAAGCTGACCGGGAGCACTGCAGACTCGGCACAGGGGATTCTGCATTTGCCCATATTCATTCCTGTGATGTTTGCTTATGGTAAATAGATGGTTTCATTTAAGGACATTGAGATAATCATGGGCTCTCTTGAGATTGGATGTTTTATCTGCGTTTTGGTGCTGTTCTAAGCCTTTAGGAATCTCATCGATTGGATGGCATTGCATAGTTATGGAGAGAAAGAGAGAAAAATGTCCCTTCCTTCCTTCTTTCCTTCCTTCCTTCTTTCCTTCCTTTCCTTTCCATTCCATTCCATTCTCTCCTTCCCTCCTTCTCTTCTTCCCTCCTTCCCCTTCCTTCCTTCTCTCACTCATTCACTCCTTTTCTCCCTCCTTCATTCCTTCCCTCCCTCCTTCTCTTCCTCCCTCCCTTCCCTCCTTCACTCACTCCTTCCCTCCCTCCCTCCCTCCCTTCCTTCCCTTCCCTTCCCTCCCTCCCCTTCCCTCCTTCCCTCACTCCTTCCCTCCCTCTCCTTCCTTCATTCCTCCCCTCCCTCCTTCTCTTCCTCCCTCCCTTCCCTCCTTCACTCACTCCTTCCCTCCCTCCCTTCCCTTCCCTTCCCTCCCCTTCCCTCCTTCCCTCACTCCTTTCCTCCCTCTCCTTCCTTCATTCCTTCCCTCCCTCCCTCCCTTCCCTCCTTCCCTCACTCACTCACTCACTCCTTCCTTCCTTCCTTCCCTCCCTCCCTTCCCTTCCCTTCCCTCCCTTCCCTCCTTCCCTCACTCCTTTCCTCCCTCTCCTTCCTTCATTCCTTCCCTCCCTCCTTCTCTTCCTCCCTCCCTTCCCTCCTTCACTCACTCCTTCCCTCCCTCCCTCCCTCCCTCCCTTCCCTCCCTCCCCTTCCCTCACTCCTTTCCTCCCTCTCCTTCCTTCATTCCTTCCTTCCCTCCCTCCCTCCCTTCCCTCCTTCACTCACTCACTCACTCCTTCCTTCCTTCCCTCCCTCCCTCCCTCCCTTCCCTTCCATTCCCTCCCTTCCCTCCTTCCCTCACTCCTTTCCTCCCTCTCCTTCCTTCATTCCTTCCCTCCCTCCTTCTCTTCCTCCCTCCCTTTCCTCCTTTACTCACTCACCCACTCACTCACTCACTCCTTCCCTCCCTCTCTTCCTTTCCTCCCTCCCTCCCTCCCTCCTTCCTCCCTCCCTCCCTCCCATTCCATTCCATTCAATTCTTTCCTTCCCTCCTTCTCTTCTTCCCTCCCTCCCCTTTCTTCCTTCCCTCACTCATTCACTCATTTCCTCCCTCCCTTCCTTCCTTCCTTCTTTCCTTCCTTTCTTCTCTCCCTCCCTCCCCTCCTTCCTTCCTTCCTTCCTTCCTTCCTTCCTTCCTTCCTTCCTTCCTTCCTTCTTTCCCTCCCTCCCTCCCTCCCTCCCTCCCTCCCAAATTCTGAGTGTTGATGTCCACACATCTTAAAGTTGCCAAGGTTGGCCTGGATTGTCCGGAGCTGCCTTTGATTTCTCTGCCTTGCCGGGAATTCTGGGAGTTGTAGTCTGTATGCATCTTAAAATTGCCAAGGCTGAGAAACCATTTCCTGCACGGAGTGAGAAAGTCCCAAGTGAAGAAGAAGGAAGATTCAACTATTCATTTTTGCAGAAGTTAAACCCAGACTGGGTCACCAATGGCCCTGCATTAAATACGTCAGTGTTTGGCTGGCTGGGGAATTCTGGGAATTGAAGTCCACCCGCCTTAAAGTTGCCAAGGTTGAGGAAACACTGAAATACGTTATCCGTGATTTCTCCCCGCCCCCCCACCCCCCGGAAGGACTTCTGTTAATTTACGTGGGATGCATTTCTGTGCCCAAAATGTCAGCATTGTGAAAAATCTCTTTTTTTTTCTTTTTTCTTTTTTGCATTTTTAAAAACCTTTTCCTGCTGCAGATTAAATACGGTGACACGGCTACCTCGGAGGGGATTTTATTTGCCACTTATTCCGCCTTGATCGGTGAAAGCCAAGCGGGCGGCCAGCACAGGACCAGGTTAAACCAGATTCTGGATTGGTGCAAGGACGATTTTGATGGTGTTGTATCCTAACAGAAATAAACCAGCGAGGGTCTGTACATTTTGGGGCTTCGGTTAGTTACACAGACTGCAGGTAGCCCTCGACTTACAACCATTTGTTTAGTGACCGTTCGATGTTACAACATCCCTTAAAAAAGTGACTTACGACCATTTTTCACACTTAACAACCATTACAGCATCCCCCATGATCAGAATTCAGATGCTTGGCAACTGGCATGTACTTACGACGGTTGCAGTGTCCCAGGGTCCACGCAATCCCCTTTTGCGACCGTCTGACAAGCAAAGCCAATGGGGGAGCCAGATTCACTTAACAACCGGGTTGCTAACTTAACAACCGCAGTGATTCACTTAAGAACTGTGGCCAGAAAGGTCGTTAAAATGGGACAAAACTCACTTCACTGTCTCGCTTAGCAATAGAAATTTTGGGCTCAATAGTGGTCGTAAGTCAAGGACTACCTGTACTTTGGCCCTCCTTTTGGTGGCTTATAGATTATAATTTTTTTAAAGCAATGTATTGTTTTTAAACTATGATGTTTTTATATTATTGTTCTTATTTATGCTGTACGCCGCCCTGAGTGGGCGGCTTATAAGAACGTTTATTAATTAAATTAAATTAAATTAAATTAAAATAATTGTTGGATTTATCGATTGCTTTAACTTTTCTTACTGCTCTGCAACTGGGGATAGTTTTCTCCCTCCCCAACTCAAATCGGGCTATTCTGGGTAGACCTTCATTTGTAGCCTTGTGGCTGCCATCTTGACTTTTTTGACCACACCTGCAGACAGTCCTGCCCATAGTCGTGATTTACTCTCTCCTCCTTTGCCTTCAGAACTGTTTTCCTTTGTTGTATACACACACCCCTCTGTCTGTCAGGATCCCTCCGCCCTTTTTTAATTGTCTCCCCTTAACCAGCCTTCCGCTCTCAGATTGTGTTTGACGAATGCCACAAAGCCAAAAATGCCAGCTCTACCAAGATGGGCAAAGCAGTATTGGACCTGCAGAAAAGCCTGCCTCAGGCCAGGGTCGTCTACGCCAGTGCCACAGGTGAGCGATGTGCATCGCGCTGAGCACATTTACAGGGAGGGTAGCCCTATAGCCAGAACATCCTCTCTGGGCAGCTCCAAATCAAGACGCATTGACGCTTGGGGGCAGACTATTCCTGGACGTTGAAGCTCAATGCCAGGGTTCCAAAAAACATCCCCAATGAAATAAAACTCCAAGGCTAGAAGTTCCTCAAAGTTCCAATTTACTTCCAAAACGGACACTCCATTCAGCATTTTACCAGCTGGAGAAGGCCAGCCTCATCCAGCATTTCGCTTCCACGCAAGCTTCCTGTTTAACACACCTTTCTCTCCCCCCCCCCCCAAAGTTTGTGTAGCCAGGCTAGCTCTGAACATCCGTTTCTGGGGAACAAAGGATGTTGTTTTTAGACTTCCCAGGAATTGTGACACATTTCTCTATTCCGGACCATGTGGGAGGGGTGTGGTTTTAAAAATGATGAAAAGACAAAGGGAAGGGTGGGAGAAAGGAAAATGGACCTGAAGTTAGGAGGGAGTAAGATAGGTAGGTAAGGTAAGGTAAGGTAGGTAGGTAGGTAGAAAGACAGACAGACAGACAGACAGGATAGATGATAGATACAGATAGGTAGATAGATGATGTAGGTAGGTAGGTAGGTAGAAAGACAGACAGGATAGATGATAGATAGGTAGATAGATATATAGGTAGGTAGGTAGATAGGTAGAAAGACAGGATAGATGATAGATAAATAGGTAGATAGATATATAGGTAGGTAGGTAGGTAGAAAGACAGACAGACAGACAGACAGGATAGATGATAGATACAGATAGGTAGATAGATGATGTAGGTAAGAAGGTAGGTAGAAAGACAGACAGGATAGATGATAGATAGGTAGATAGATATATAGGTAGGTAGGTAGGTAGAAAGACAGGATAGATGATAGATAAATAGGTAGATAGATATATATATAGGTAGGTAGGTAGGTAGGTAGGTAGGTAGAAAGACAGACAGACAGACAGGATAGATGATAGATACAGATAGGTAGATAGATGATGTAGGTAGGTAGTAGGTAGAAAGACAGACAGGATAGATGATAGATAAATAGGTAGATAGATATATATATAGGTAGGTAGGTAGATAGGTAGGTAGAAAGACAGACAGACAGACAGGATAGATGATAGATACAGATAGGTAGATAGATGATGTAGGTAGGTAGTAGGTAGAAAGACAGACAGGATAGATGATAGATAAATAGGTAGATAGATATATATATATATAGGTAGGTAGATAGGTAGGTAGAAAGACAGACAGACAGACAGGATAGATGATAGATACAGATAGGTAGATAGATGATGTAGGTAGGTAGTAGGTAGAAAGACAGACAGGATAGATGATAGATAAATAGGTAGATAGATAGATATATAGGTAGGTAGGTAGATAGGTAGGTAGAAAGACAGACAGACAGACAGGATAGATGATAGATACAGATAGGTAGATAGATGATGTAGGTAGGTAGTAGGTAGAAAGACAGACAGGATAGATGATAGATAAATAGGTAGATAGATATATAGGTAGGTAGGTAGGTAGGTAGAAAGACAGGATAGATGATAGATAAATAGGTAGATAGATATATAGGTAGGTAGGTAGGTAGAAAGACAGACAGACAGGATAGATGATAGATAAATAGGTAGATAGATATATAGGTAGGTAGAAAGACAGGATAGATGATAGATAAATAGGTAGATAGATATATAGGTAGGTAGGTAGGTAGAAAGACAGACAGACAGACAGACAGGATAGATGATAGATAGGTAGATAGATATATATATAGGTAGGTAGGTAGGTAGAAAGACAGGATAGATGATAGATAAATAGGTAGATAGATATATAGGTAGGTAGGTAGGTAGAAAGACAGACAGACAGACAGGATAGATGATAGATAGGTAGATAGATGATATAGGTAGGTAGGTAGGTAGGTGGCAGGCAGGCAGGCAGGCAGACACAGACGAGAGGAGTTTCTCAAACTCAGCAACTTTTTGTGGACTCTAACTCCCAGAATTCCTCAGCTAGCATGAGAGTAGGTAGAAAGGATGTCCACACATCTTAATGTTGCCGAGGTTGAAAAATGGAGGGAGGGAGGAAGAGAGAGGGAGAGGGAGGGAGGGAGGGAGAGAGAGAGAAAGAGAGAGATAAAGACGGAAGGAGGGAGGGGGAGAGAGATAAAGACAGAGGGAGGGAGGGAGGAAGAGAGAGAGAGAAAGAGAGAAAGACAGAGGGAGGGAGGAAGAGGGAGGGAGGGAGAGAGAGAGAAAGACAGAGGGAGGGAAGGAGAGAGAGAGAGAGATATATGGACGGACGGACGGACGGACTGATCCACTGAAACATTGCATCTAACAATTCCTTCACCACTCCAACCCACCGGCCTGTCTTCTTCTTTGGCAGGTGCCTCTGAGCCAAAGAATATGATTTACATGAGTCGGCTGGGGATATGGGGAGAAGGCACCCCCTTTCGCTCCTTTGATGACTTCCTCCATGCCATTGAAAAGAGGTAAAGCTCCATCTGGTTATCAGAGAACCCCAGAGTGGGAGGGGGCTCCTCTAGTTCAACCCCCTGTTCAGTGAAGGATCTCCTGGAGCACCTCTGGCAGATGACCCCCACCCCCCCCTTTCCTCTATTTCAAGACCTCTAGTGAAGGAGAAGTCCCCAGTTCATGAGGCAGCCTGTTCCACTGGCCAACAGCTCCTCTTGATGTTTGGGCTGGATGGCCTCCTTTGTAGGTAATGCCTCTGGGGCATTAAAAATAAACCCACTGCATCTTCCATCTGACAATGTTTTAGATTTGAATGCTAAAACTGACCCAAGCTCTCTTCTCAACCTGGATGAGGATTATTATTATTTTTTGACCTAACTTCCACCTATCTCCACCAACATTTTATCAAGCTGCAAAAGCTGTTGGCAGTTGTTTGTGTGGCCTTATCTCTGGTTTGATCTGTTTGACTTGTGTGTCTGGCCTTTGACAGGCGTGGGAGTTTTTCCAACACACCTAGCGATGTATTTTTCTAACAAACATTGACATCACTCTCTATCTCAAAACTCTGCTTGTTGTGTTTATTTAGATTTGATTATCTTCTTTTTTTGGGGGGGGGGAAAGGGCTTATAAATACGAATGAATGAATGAATGAATGAATGAATGAATGAATGAATGAATGAATGAATGAATGAATGAATGAATTGGTCTTGTGGTGGTGATGGAAAATCCACGGCTCCAAAGGTCATCTGTATCTCTTCTCCTCCTCCTCCTCCTCCTCCGCAGAGGTGTTGGGGCTATGGAGATTGTTGCCATGGATATGAAAGTGAATGGGATGTACATCGCTCGACAGCTCAGCTTTTCTGGAGTCACTTTCCAGATAGAAGAAATCCCACTGGACGCAGCCTATAAGGACGTGTACAACAAGGCAGCGAAGCTGGTAAGCTTTTATGCTTTGGGGCTCTTCTGATATAGCTGGACTCACTTGCTTGAGCCACCTGGAATCTATGGTGAGCTGATTTCTGTAGGATAGGATAGGATAGGATAGGATAGGATAGGATAGGATAGGATAGAATAGAATAGAATAGAATAATGAATAGAATAGAATAGAATAGAATAGAATAATGAATAGAATAGAACAATGAATAGAATAGAACAATGAATAGAATAGAACAATGATTAGAATAGAACAGAATAGAATAGAATAGAATAGAATAGAATAATGAATAGAATAGAACAATGAATAGAATAGAACAATGAATAGAATAGAACAATGAATAGAATAGAACAATGATTAGAATAGAACAGAACAGAACAGAACAGAACAGAACAGAATAGAATAGAATAGAATAGAATAGAACAAATTGTTTATTGGCCAAATGTGATTGGACACACAAGGAATTTGTCTTTGGTGCATATGCTCTCAGTGTACATTAAAAATACATAGCAATAGCAATAGCACTTAGACTTATATACCGCTTCATAGTGCTTTACAGCCCTCTCTTAGCGGTTTACAGAGTTCAGCATATTGCCCCCAACAATCTGGGCCCTCATTTTACCGACCTCAGAAGGATGGAAGGCTGAGTCAACCTTGAGCCGGTGAGATTTCAACAGCTGAACTGCAGCTAGCAGTCAGCTGAAGTAGCCTGCAGTGCTGCACTCTAACCACTGCGCCACCTCGGCTCTTGGGCTGGGATTCACCAAGAAGATACAACACTTAGTGCAGGGGTGTTAAACTCAAGTCCCGGAGGACGGATCCGGCCCGCAGGGTGCTTAGATCTGGCCCATAGGGCCGCCCTTGAAACAGCGAAGGACTCGCCTGCGGTGCCTCTGCCACGGGCGGCCCTCCCAAGCTCCGTTTTCGCTGGTGTAGAGTTGCAGGAGGCCATCGAAGCCAAAACAAGAGATTGGGTACCCATTTTCGCTGGCAAAGCGCTTCCACAGGCGCCGACACGAGTGACGTCGAGCTGGCCACGACCACCCCAGCCCCCCTAGGTCAAACACAACCCTGATGCGGCCCTCAATGAAATCGAGTTTGACACCCCTGACTTAGTGATAGTCATAGAATACTAAATAAGCAATCAAATCGTAGTAGGAAACTAAATAAAACAATGCAAATCGTAAAGATACAAGCAACAAGGTTATAGTCATAAGTGGGAAGAGATAGGCAATAGGAAGGATGAGAAGAATAATAGTAATACAGTCTTAGTAAATAATTTGACAGTGTTGTGGGAATTAAGTCGTTTAGCAGAGTGATGGCATTCGGGGAAAAACTATCCTTGTGTCTAGTTCTGGTGTCCAATGTTCTATAACCGGGGTCCCCAAACTTGGCAACTTTAAGACTTGTGGACTTCAACTCCCAGAATACTCCAGCCAGCATAGCTGGCTGGAGAATTCTGGAAGTTGAAGTCCACAAGTCTTAAAGTTGCCAAGTTTGAAGGCCTCTGCTCTATAATATGAGTCCTACGGGAGTTGGGCGGCATATAAAAACGACCAAATAAATAAATAAATAAATAAACATCGTTTTGAGGGTAAAAGTTGAAACAATTTATATCTAGGATGCGAGGGAGTCTGTGGATATTTTCACAGCCCTCTTTTTGACTTGTGCAGTCTACAGGTCCTCAATGGAAGGCAGGTTTGGTAGCAGTTGTTTTTCCTGCAGTTCTAATTATGTGACTTCACCTGTATAATATGCGAATGAACATTGCGAAGACCCAATCCTCTGGAGAAGTCCATCATGCTGGGAAAGGTAGAAGGAAAGGGAAGAGGATGACCAGCAGCAAGGGGAGGGACTCAGTTACCATGACGACAGGCTCACCATTGGGAGATTTGAAAGACGAGGTTAGGGATAGATCGCCCTGGAGAAAATCTATCAGTGGTTGCTAAGGAGTCCAAAACAACTTGATGGTACATAACCAGTCCAAAATATAAATATCTAACTTGTACCAAATCATTCAATTCTCTATTTAGCCCAAGGATAGGGGAACTCAATATTGGTAAACAACCACCACCACCAACAATGCAGCTAACGTGGTCAGTAATTGGGAATGCTGGGAATTGTAGTTCTACAAAATCCAGGCGAAGCTGGCTGGGGAATTCTGGGAGTTGAAGTCCACCAGGCTTTAAAAGTTGCCAAGGTTGGAGACCCCTGCTGTAGAGGGCTATTTCCCCCCTCTTTTCTCCTGAGGGCCAAGCCGCATGGACTTTGTAATACTTGCAATATGGGTTTTGTAACACTATTGAAGTGGCCTTTCTTGAAGCTCCTCTATTTTGCTAGGCACAGGGTCTCTTGCTTAATCAGGGGGTTGGACTAGAAGACCTCCAAGGTCCCTTCTAACTCAGTTATTCTGTTACAAGTTGCAGAACTACCACTGTAGCTGGCTTGGAAGAGGAGAGCCCAGGGTATGGACCCCCCTCAGCATCTCTTGGATCCCTAATTGGGGTTTTGGGACAGTGTGGTATAATGGTTAGAGAAGGTGCAGGGAGATTTGGGTCCAAATCTCTGCTTAGCCACAGAAGCCCTCAAAGGGAAGTTTTGGGCCAGACCCTCCCTCTCAGCCCAAGGACCAATGAAGCATAATGGGGAAGGGGCTGGTCTAGGAAGAGGGAGATCCAGACTCTACTCCTCCATTAGATGCAGAAGCTCATTGGCAGATTTGGGGCCAGTCCCTCCCATTCTGCCAGGAACTAGGAGAGGGAAAATCTAGTTTCTCTGCCCCTCCCCCCCCCTTAGCCACAGAAACTCATTGGCTGACTCTGGGCATGCCCCTCCCTCCCAGCCCAAGAGCCAATCAGGTATAAAGGGCCAAAAAAAATCTGTTTTTTCCTCATAAATAAATAAAATAATAAAATAAATATTAAAAAGATGGATTAGGAGTGGGAGGACCCAGATTCTAATCCCTCCTCAGATACAGAAGCTCATTGGCTGATTTTGGGCCAGTCCCTCCCACTTAGCCAGTATAGTGAGGAAGGAGAGGAAAGGTCCAGATCCTTGTGCCCCCCTCAAACTCATTGGCTGACTCTGGGCTGGCCCCTCCCTCTCAGCCCAAGAACCAATCAGATATATAAAGCAAAAAAGATGGATTAGGAGTGGGAGGGCCCAGGTTCTAATCCCTCCTCAGACACGGAAGCTCATTGGCTGATTTTGGGCCAGTCCCTCCCCTCTCACAGGGTTAGATATAAACTCATACTAAATAAAATCCTGAAAATGCTATTATAACTGCTAAATAAAACACTCCTTTTTTCTCCCCATTGTTGGCAGTGGGCAGAAGCCCTAGTGGTTTTCCAAAACGCTGCGGACCTCATTGGCCTGGAGTCCCGGAAGTCCCTGTGGGGTCAGTTCTGGGGGGCTCACCAGCGCTTCTTCAAGTACCTCTGCATTGCTGCCAAAGTCCGTCGTCTGGTGGAGCTGGCCAAGGAGGAGCTCAGCAAGGGCAAGGTGAGGCAGGAGAACTCAGAGCCTGTCCTTTCCCTTGGTTCAGGAATGTGAGCGAGAAGAACCTGAAGCAGATTGCCTTTTACAATCTAGTGATTCTTTGAATTAACCCTTCAAATAGTCCTCTCCTCCTCCTCCTTTTCCTTTCCCTTCTCATTCTCTTGTCCCTCCCTCCCTCCTTCTTCCTTCTCCTTCTCCTCTTTCTCTCCTCCTTTTTCTCTTCCTCTTCTTCCTTCTCTTCCTCTTTTCCCTCCTCTTCCTCTTCCTCCTCCTCTTCCTCCTTGTCCTCCTCTTCCTTCTTCTCCCCGTCTCCTCTCTCTCATCCTCCTCCTCTTCCTCTTCCTCCTTCTCTTCCTTCTCCTCCTCCTCTTCCTCTCCTCCTCTTTCTTTTCCTCTTCCTCCTTCTCTTCCTTCTCCTCCTCCTCCTCCTCTCTCTCTCTTCCTCTTCCTCTTCCTCCTTGCCATCTTCTTCCTTCTTCTCCTCCCTGTCCTTTTCCTTTCCACTTGCTTGTCCTCATCTTACTTTCTTCTCCTCCTCCCCTTCCTCCTCCTTTACCTCCTTCCCCTTCTCTTCCTCCTCTCTTTCCTCTTCCTCCTCCTCCTTTTTCTTCTCATTCTCCTTCTCTTTCCCTCCCTCCTCCTCCTCCACCTCTCTTCCTTCTCTCCTCTTCCTCTTCCTCCTTCTCTTCCTCCTTGCCCTCTTCTCCCTCCTTCTCCTTCCCCTGTCCTTTTCCTTTTCCTTCCCACTTCCTCCTCCTCATCTTCCTCCCCCCTTCCTCCTCCTCCTTTCCCCTCTCCTCTTCCTCCTCTCTCTCTCCTTTTCCTCCTTCCCCTTCACCACCACCACCCCCGCACTCTTCCTCCATCACTTTCAATTCCTGAGTTTTATCAGCCAGTTCTGTTCCACATCTTGATGTTTGTTCTTTTCCACATGCTGGCCATCCTCGGTCTCATTTCTGCCCGGCTTGCCTTCCGCAGTGCGTGGTGATCGGGTTGCAGTCGACGGGGGAAGCCCGCACCCGGGAAGTTCTGGACGAGAACGAGGGGCACCTGAACTGCTTTGTGTCGGCAGCCGAGTGAGTTTTCCATTGGGAGGATGCACGTTTTGTAAACTGTAGCACCCGTCCCTGCCCGAGATGTTGGGGCTATAACCTCCAAAATTCTGCAGAAAGCCCGGAGGGAACCCCGAAGGTCACTGCTCCGTTGCATTCTGATAAAGGCAGGCATCTTTGGACGTTACCTTTCATACCACCTTTAAGGAACCTGGAACATCCTTTCCATCATTGGCATTCTCAGAGAAACTGCCCTTCCTTTCGGTCTTTTATTGGCATCCGTGGAAAATGCAATCAGTTGGCTGCCCAGAGATTCTCAACTTCTGCCTTCTTCGGTCTGAAACAAGCCGCCAAGCTCAGGCCACGCCATTCCCACAGCCACCTCATTTTGGTGTTTTGTTTTTTCTCCCCCACTTTGGCCATCTGAGTGTTTGTGCTCACTGCTTTCTCCATGACCTACCGTGCATTTCGGGAGGTGGGGGTGAAGATGGGAGACATCTCAGGTGCATTTCCCCCCCCCCTCCAAAAGCTCTGACATCAACATTGAGTCCATCCCACCACAACCCTCTTTCCCCCACCCCCCTCTGCCCTTTGCATTGTTTAGTCCTTTCCTATCTGGTCTTGTGAAGACTCCTGTCTGTAGCCAAGCAAGAAGGACAAAGCACAAGGTTGCCTAATTTGAAAGAGAGTATGTTGTTATCCGTCCTTCCCATCAGCTGCTTGCTTATGTAAGGCCTTACATGTGAGACCCACCGCCTCCCATACCTTCCCTGCCTCAAAACAAACCTTTCCAGAGTTCCCCTAGACCAGGTGTGGGTTCCTACCGGTGCGGTCTTGCCTGTTCGTTGCCGCAGAGCCGAAGAAGCTGGTGGCGTTCGCGGCGCGGGACTTCCCCCGCCCGCTTTCCCCGGCTGCCGGGACGCCGCCATTTGCATTCTTTTGCCCTCTGCGCAAGCAGAATGCTTTGCGCATGCGCAGAGGGCAAAAGAATGCAAATGGCGGCGTCCCGGCGACCGGGGAAAGCGGGCGGGGGAAGCCCCGCGCCGTGAACGCCACCAGCTTCTTCGGCTCTGCAACGACGAACAGGCAAGACCGCACCGGTAGGAACCCACCCCTGCCCTAGACCCGTGATGACGAAGCTATGGAACGCGTGCCACAAGTGGCACGCGGAGCCATATTGGTGGGCACGCGAGCTCAGGTCCGGCGCCAGCTGATTTTCGGGCCTTCTGGGCCCACTGAGAGTCAGGAAACAGGCTGTTTCCAGCCTCCGGAGGGGGTGGGGAAGGCCCATTTTTTGCTCTCCCCAAGCTCCAGAGCCTTTCTAGGAGCCTGGGGAGGGCGAAAACGGCCTTCCCCACCCCCCCAGAGGTCCTCCGGAGGCCAGAAATCGTCCGTTTCCCAATATGAAACGGGCCATTTCTGGCCTCCAGAGGGCCTCCGGGGTGTGTGTATGTAAGGCCATTTTCGCCCTCCCCAGGCTCCTAGAAAGGCTCTGAAGCCCGGGGAGAGTGAAAAACGGGCGTGCCATCGCGTGCCGGGAGCGGGGGAGAGCTCATGGAATTATGGGTGTGGGCACGCGCGTGCGCCCTCCCCCTTTTGGCACGCGAACCAAAAAAGTTTCGCCATCACTGCCCTAGACTCTCACATCAAAAATGCCACTTTCTGTTGGCTAAACATCGATACAATAGCATTCTCTGACATCATAGCAATTGGACCAATAGCTGCCAAGCCGGTCGTTTGGGCTGCCTAGAGCAGTCTTTCTCAACCTTGACCAATTTAACATGGGTGGACTCCCAACTCCCAGAATTCCCAAGCCAGCATGCTGGCTGGGAAATTCTGGGAGTTGGGAGTCCACCCACCTTAAAATGACCAAGGTTGAGAAACACTACTGTAAAAGCAGCGATCCCTAAACCTTTGCAGACCGGCAAGGGGGTGGGGGCAGGGGGTGGTTCTGCACGAGCGGTGGGTGAGTACGTAGCTCCATTTGTGCAAGCGGTGGGAACTCGTACCCGACGCTTGCACAAATGGAGCTGCACGTGTGCCCCTGCTCACCCGCCGCTCGCACACACTCACTCACACACACACACACACACACACTCGCCTGCCGGTTCCGAACGGGCCATGGCCCGGTACTCTGCCGCGGCCCCGGGGGTTGGAGACCCCTGTCCTAGAGCATGGAAATGTTTGTTAAGCTTGCATTTGAATGCAAATCTATTTTATATTTTGAACCCCTGCTCCAATGGAAAGCTAGTGGCCATTCAACATTCAATTTTCTTAGTGTTGTTAATTACTGTTCATGGCAGCGCAGCCTTGACCGTTACAATTGGGAAGGTCTGTCTTGTAAAGAAATACATACATTGTGAAAAGAATGTCCAAATGACCATTATACCAGGAAAATCTATATTTTACCAATAGAAGGGAACATTTGTAGCTCAGGATTCAACTTGGTGCTCTCTGAGCTTGGTTGGTGGGTTTTTTTTTTTGGCAGACATTTCATGACCCAACTAAGTAACACCATCAATGCTAGAAGGGAGTGGGGTTTGCTCTCGGTGGCTTGCCATCAGCAACTCAGACAAAGAAACAATAAAGAAATGTCCAAGCAAGAAACTGCCATGTACACTTCCACTCACACCGGCAGGGCAAGCCACTAGTGTACAAAAGAGGAAACCCCACTCCCTTCTAGCACTGATGATGTTACCTAGTTGGGTAATGAAAACGTCTGCAAGAGAAACAACTATGCTCAGGGCATTGTGAGCACCAAGGGCCTCACAATGCCTATACATCGTAGGCAGCATTGCAAACACAAATGCACACTTATTTTTGAAAGAGTAATGGCTACCAATTTTTTGTGCGGCTAAACAAGCGCGGGTTCAAGACACCGGACCCTTTATTTTAAAAAATAACCGTCTCCCCCTCTTCAGCACTGAGCCTCCTCTAGGTTGTTCTGTTTTAAGTTTTGATTTTTCTCTGTGCCTTTTTTTTGGGGGGGGGGAGTTGTTGTTGTTCATTTTCAAGTGAGCAGTTTGGTGTCCTGGCAGCTAGAATAAAATATCCCCTCTTAACTTTCAGAGGCGTCTTCCTTTCACTAATTCGGAAGCACTTTCCTTCAACCAAACGAAAAAGAGAAAGAGGAAGTATCAATAAAAGAAAACGTAAGATCCTTCTTATCCTCACCTCCCCCTTCCCTCCCCCTTAAACAAAACCCTGATATCTCAGACCTTCTGCGGTGCACCTGCCGTTTGTATCCTGTTCTGTCCCTCCTCACCCCTCTCCCCATTTTCCCATTCCTCCATTTTGCTCTTCCAAACTTCTTTTCTTTTCATTGTTTTTAATTTCTAGCTGTTTCATCCCTTCATTTGCAACCAGGGCTTGTTCTAGGTCTGCAGCGCTTTTCACATTCACACAATTTCTGGTGCGTTTTCCCATCTAATCCTGGCCTGTAGTGTCCCTTTCCTCCTGACCCGGGGGTGAAGAACCTGTCGTGTTCCTAAAATTTCTGATTTATGGGTAGTCCTTGACTTACGGCTTTCATTGGGACCAGAATTTTCATCGCTAAGGAAGGCGGGGGTTAAGTGAGTTTGCACCCAATTTTATAGTGCTTTTTTTCCCCGTGGTTGTTAAGTGAATCACTGCAGTCGTTAAGTGAATCCGGCTCGCCCCGTTGTCACTAACCGGCTGGGAAGGTGAACAATTGGAGCCTCAACCTTCATAAATACATGCCGGTTGCCAAGTGCCCAAATTTGGATCGTGTGACCAATGGGGATACTGCAATGGTCATAAGTGTGAGGACTGGTCATAATTTGCTTTTTTTTCCAGCACCATCATAACTACAAATGATCGCTAAATGAATGGTCATAAGTCGAGGACTTAGAAACAACAGAGACTGGCGATGTCACCAGCCACTTGGCTCAAAGGATATTTTCTATTAAGTGTATTAAAAATCATACCGTATTTTTCGGAGTATAAGACGCACCTTTTTACCCCCCAAAAAGAAGGTGAAAACATGGGTGCGTCTTATGCACCAAATGTAGCCCCACCCACCCAGCCACCCCCCACCCTTTGGCCTCTGTCTTCCAGCAATTTACCTGTTTGCAGCAAAGAGGGAAGAGCCTGTAAAGCCAAGCAAGTCATTAGCAGCTTCCCGACCTACAGCTGATTTGCCACGTGCTAAAATGAAAGTGAAACTAGCTGCAAAGAGGCAAATAGCTGGGAGAGACACGCAGATTTTTATTTTCTGCTGAACTGCATGCAAGGGGGTAAGTGAATAACTATAAATGTCTGTAGAATGTTCAAATTATTAGACTTATTTTTTAAAGACTGCTTTATTATTTTTCTAGAGCCAGGGGTCTCCAACCTTGGCAACTTTAAGACTTGGGGACTTCAACTCCCAGAATTCCACAGCCAGCTTTGTTAGCTTTGCTGGCTGTGGAATTCTGGGAGTTGAAGTCCACAAGTCTTAAATCTAGACAACTTAACAAAATAAAGAAGCTTTTTAAAATAAATGCTTGCTCTGAAGAGGCCCAGTGCTATTGTATCTTCTTTTAAATAATAGAGAATAATGTATACTTCCAGAAATTTTAATTAATTTTAACAGCTCTGTACAAGTATAGTCTGAAATGTAACAGTGTCCTGTTTAGTATTAGAGTTAAATCCTGACTTACCTTGGAGTAGATCTATTTAAATAATTGGGAGGAGGTAGTGTGATTACATTTAAGAAAACTTTCTGGCATAATGTACATTTCTCCAATTCTTTGCTATTTCTATGGGTCAGACACACACGCACAGAAATACACAGCAAACAGTGTATATCAGTGATGGCGAACCTTTTTTCCCTTGGGTGCCGAAAGCATGTGCGCGCACGCTATCACGCGCATGCTAGTGCCCACACCCATAATTCAATGCCTAGGGAGGGCAAAAACGGCCTCCCGCGCCCCTCACAGAGGTCCTCTGGAGGCCGGAAATGGCCTTTTTCCCGACTTCCAGTGGGCCTGGTAGGCCCGTTTTTCACCCTCCCCAGGCTCCAGAGGCTTCATTGGAGCCTGGGGAGGGCAAAAATGCCCACCCGGAGGCCCTCCGGAAGCCTAAAATGCCCTCCCAGAGCCTCCGTGTGAGCCAAAAATCAGCTGGCCAGTGCGCACATGCATGCTGGAGCTGAGCTAGGGCAACAGCTCGTGTGCCGGCAGATATGGCTCCACGTGCCACCTGTGGCACGCGTGCCATAGGTTCGCCATCACTGGTGTATATCATCTGTGCTGTTTGCTGTTTGGCAAATTGCTTGGAGGCAGAGGCCTTTTTTCCTTTGTTTTCCTCCCCCAAAACTAAGGTGCGTCTTATACTCCGAAAAATACGGTAATTTGGTCACACCAGCTGCAGAAACCCCGCTCAAGATGGACAGGGCCTCCAAGCATCACTCGGGCCTCATTTTCTCCATCCCTGTCCTGATTGGATACACTGCCCTGAATGTTCTGTATTTTCTTTTTTCTGCTGTTTATTTCTTTATTTTTCCTTGGATATTTTTTTTTTAAAAAGGAGGTGGGGAAACTCAATTCAGCTTATAGCAAACATTGGTAGCTTTCTCTCCTCCCTGCTTATAAATGTCTCCCCAAGTGAATCCTGGCTCTCTTTGAGGGTATCCGCCCGTGTTTCGGCTGTGCTGCTCCGTTTTTGAGCTGCTTAGGCAATTAATATAGAAAGTCCTCGCTTAGCGACTGCCTAGTTCAGTGATCGTTCAAAGTTATGACGGGGCTGAAAAAGTAGGTTTACGATCAGTCCTCGAACTCGTGACTATTTATTTATTTATTTTATTTTATTTGGAGGTTCTTCTATGCCGCCCTACTCCCTAAGGACTCAGGGCGGCGTACAACATTTTAGGAACAACCAAACAAATCATTAAAAACAATTTAAAAACAATTAAGAAAAACATATAACAACATACATACATGGGGGAGACATCAGGTGTGAGGTTGTCTCTAAATCACCCCGCCTGCAGGAAGAGCCATGTCTTGATGGCTTTTCGGAAGGCCGGCAAGGTAGGGATGATTCGGATCTCTATGTGGAGTTGGTTCCAGAGAGCAGGGGCCCCTACAGAGAAGGCCCTCCCCCTAGGCCCTGCCAGTCGGCATTGTCTGGAGGAGGCCCACTCTGTGGGACCTGACCGCTCGAAGGGAAGTATGAGGTAGAATGCGGTCCCGGAGATAACCTGGTCCTAAGCCATGTAGGGCTTTAAAGATGATGATCAACACCTTGAATTGCACCCGGAGACCAATGGGCAGCCAATGCAGCTGGCGGAGTATAGGTGTTACGTAGGTGTATCTTGAGACACCCACCACAGCACGTGCAGCCGCATTCTGCACCAGTTGAAGTCTCCGAATACTCTTCAAGGGTAGCCCCATGTAGAGCTCATTGCAGTAGTCCAATCAGGAGGTGATTGCAGAATCCTTGTGGTCACGGGGGTTGCCCTTTGTGTGCTGAGCAACCAATATACATCAACAACAGTTGCCGAGTCCCACGGTTTCCATTTGCAACCCTCACTGCTGGCTTCCGACAAGCAGAGTCAATGGGGAAGCCAGCAGGAAGCCGCAGGTCACAGTCACATGACATCACGTTTAACAGCTGCGGCCAGAATAGATGCAAGTTGGCTACAGTCACATGACATTTCAATTAGTGATGGAGTTGCTGGTCCCAGTTGCGGTTGGTAAGTGAGGACTGCTTTAATTCTTGTACATACAGAGGCAGGATGCTACAGAGAGCTAAGAAGCAGCATTAACATAAATGTGTAACCGTAAGAAAGGCGCGAGCCAGTTTGATAGAGTCGTTAAGGCATTAGGTTAGGAACCAGGAGACCGTGAGTTCTTCCTGCCTTAGGCATGAAAGCCAACTGGGAGATTTTGAGCCGATCACCAGGAGACTGTGAGTTCTAGTCCCGCCTTAGGCACAAAAGCTAGTTGTGTGGTTTTGAGCCGATCACCAGGAGACTGTGAGTTCTAGTCCTGCCTTAGGCACAAAAGCTAGTTGTGTGGATTTGAGCCGATCACCAGGAGACTGTGAGTTCTAGTCCTGCCTTAGGCACGAAAGCTAGTTGTGTGGATTTGAGCCGATCACCAGGAGACTGTGAGTTCTAGTCCTGCCTTAGGCACAAAAGCTAGTTGTGTGGATTTGAGCCGATCACCAGGAGACTGTGAGTTCTAGTCCTGCCTTAGGCACGAAAGCCAGCTGGGAGATTTACAGCCAATCACCAAGAGAGAATTTCTTATCCCACCTTAGGTACGAAGTTGAGCCAATCACCATGAGTTCTAGTCCCGCCTTAGGCACAAAAGCCAGCTGGGTGATTTTGAGCCAGTCACAAGGTGACCATGAGTTCTAGTCCTGCCTTAGGCAGAAATGCCAGCTGGGTAGCCTTGGGCCTATCCCTCCCAAGAAAACTGCAGCCGAGAATCAGGCACGATTGAGCAGAAAGAAACAATAAAGAAGACGAATAATTTCAGTCCAAGAACCAGTACCTTGGGGTGAACGTTGGATTAGAATTATACCCTCTGAGATCCTCGTTTTTCTGTCTTCAATCATCCAACTTTTGTCTGGCAGCTTTGTGGACTTGATACGCCCTGTCCAAAACGATGCAGCCAAAGCACAGGTTTTCTCGTCTCCGTTGCTCAGCCTTGCAAATTGCACTGCTTCTCCCTGCCCCTCTTATGCATCTGTCTAAAGGCCGTGTTTCCCAACGTCAGGGGTGTCAAACTCAATTTCATTGAGGGCCGCATCAGGGTTGTGTTTGACCTCGGAGGGCTGGGTGGGCGTGGGCATGGGTGGGCCTGGCCAGTTCAACAGAGGCCGTCGCGGCTGAAAAAGGGGCACACGCACCCCCACCACCAGCTCTTTTTCGCTGGCAGAGGCACCGGTCCTTTGCTGTTTCCAGGCTAGCCCTGTGGGCCAGATCTAAGCACGCCATGGGCTGGATGCAACCCGCGGGCCTTGAGTTTGACACCCATGCTCAACGTGAACAGCTTTAAGATGGGTGGACTTCAACTCCCAGAATTCTTCAGTCAGGGGAATTCTGGGAGTTGAAGTCCACCCGTCTTGAAAGTTGCTGAGGTTGAGAAAGGCCGATCTGAATTGAATTGGTCTTTCAGTGCTTCCTGTTTTTTCCCCTCCAGTGAAGCAGAGAGTCCGGGGCCTTAACAAAGTGATGAGAACCACCCACGACCACTACAGCAGTAGCAACGACATCATCAAGATCAGCTCCGAGAGCAGCACGGATTCTGAGCCGGGTTTGGAGAGCGATTTCAATTCCTCTCCGGAGTCCCTCGTGGAAATGGAGGATGTGGCCAGCAGATTCAAACCCATTAATGGCGCCATGTGTAACGACCCAAGTAAGCCTTGTTTAGATGATCCCTTTTCTTCTATTCTATTCTATTCTATTCTATTCTATTCTATTCTATTCTATTCTATTCTATTCTATTCTATTCTATTCTATTCTATTCTATTCTATTCTATTCTATTCCATTCCATTCCATTCCATTCTATCCTTTCCCATTCCCATCCTATCCTTTCCCATTCCCATTCCCATTCCCATTCTATTCTATCCTTTCCTATTCCCATTCCCATTCTATTCTATTCTATTCTATTCTATTCTATTCTATTCTATTCTATTCTATTCTATTCTATTCTATTCTACTCTATTTTCTATTTTCTATTTTCTATATTCTATTCTATATTCTATTCTATTCTATTCTCTATATTCTATTCTATTCTCTATATTCTATTCTATACTATACTATACTACTCTACTCTACTCTACTCTATTCTCTATATTCTATATTCTATTCTATTCTATTCTATTCTATTCTATTCTATTCTATTCTATTCTATTCTATTCCATTCCATTCCATTCCATTCCATTCCATTCCATTCCATTCCATTTTATCCTTTCCCATTCCCATTCCCATTCTATTCTATCCTTTCCTATTCCCATTCCCATTCCCATTCCCATTCCCATTCCCATTCCCATTCCCTATTCTATTCTATTCTATTCTATTCTATTCTATTCTATTCTATTCTATTCTATTCTATTCTCTATATTCTATTCTATTCTATACTATTCTACTCTACTTTATTTTCTATATTCTATATTCTATTCTATATTCTATATTCTATTATATATTCTATATTCTATTATATATTCTATTCTATTCTATTCTCTATATTCTATTCTATTCTCTATATTCTATTCTATACTATACTATACTACTCTACTATTCTCTATTCTCTATTCTCTATTCTATTCTCTATTCTATTCTATTCTATTCTATTCTATTCTATTCTATTCTATTCTATTCTATTCTATTCTATTCTATTCTATTCCATTCCATTCCATTCCATTCCATTCCATTCTATCCTTTCCCATTCCCATTCCCATTCCCATTCCCATTCCCATCCTTCCCTATTCCCATTCCCATTCCCATTACATCCTATCCTTTCCCATTCCCATTCCCATTCCCATTCCCATTCCCATTCCCATTCTATTCTATCGTATCCTATCCTATCGTATCCTATCCTATCCTATCCAATCCTATCCTATCCTATCCTATCCTATCCTATCCTATCCTTTCCTATTCCCATTCCCATTCCCATTCCCATTCCCATTCCCATTCCCATTCCCATTCCATTCTATTCTCAACTGACGTAAGCTACAAGGCTACCGTTGCCCTACTCTGTCTTCCTGTTTTACTTTCTCCGAAAAGAAAAAAGAGAAGAAGAGCTACAATCTCTTTCTCTTCCCCTTTACAGTCGGCCTATATTGGCTGAACCCCCAAAAGGAGATGAACGGATCAAGGACTCCGGAATGCGTTGAGAACATGAAGCAGGAACTGCTGTCTCAAGTGAAGGAATTGGGCAAAGAGCTACCTCTTAACACTTTGGATGAACTGATCGACTACTTTGGAGGCCCGGAAAAAGTAGCAGAGGTAAAACAGTTAGGGACCAGAGAAAGGGGAAGCATCACAAAAGGTTTTTGTCTTCTATGTCTCACAAAGTCAATTCAAACTCGGATGGCCTATACCAGGAGTCTCCAAAGATGGCCGCTTTGAGATTTGTGGACTTCAACTCCCAGAATTCCTCAGCCAGGCCATGACTGGCTGAGCAATTCTGGGAGTTGAAGTCCACAAGTCTTAAAGTGGCCAACTTTGGAGACCCCTGACCCGTACCTTTGATTTTTAAAGGCATTTGGGACAGTGCAGAATTAGCATTGCTACAGAGAGAAGTTATTTTGTGGGGTCCTTGGTTCACTCTGAGCTTGGTCGTTTCCTTGCAGTCATTTCATGACCCAACTAGGTTACATCATCAGTGCTAGGGAGAGGTTTGCTCCCTATTTATATACTGTAACTGGCCTGGCCAGGGTTGGGGACCAGTTCGTTTCCATTTAGTTAAGCTTTCCTCTAGTTCAGCTTTTGGCAGAGCCGCCCCAGTAAAATCAACTGGGAGAAGGTGTGAGAGCAGTGACTCATACAGAGATAGATCAGGCAGGAGGGAGCCATGAACTTAGTGACTCCTCTCGTTTGTTTCAAAAGCAACCTTACCTTCTTGAGATCCTGGGTTCAGGTCCTTCAATGAAAGAGAATCTCGGGACAGCCTTTAGGACAGGAGTGCCCTAAATTTCATTGAGGGCCACATCAGGGTTGTGTTTGACCTCTTGGGGCCGGGGTGGGCATGGCCAAGGTGGGCATGGCCAGCTCAACATCACTCGTGTCAGGGGTGCCTTTGGTGGCCTCGAGTGCTCATGTTATTCATGACTGGGAGAGCCACGTGAACAAGGTTAGCCAATGAATAGGCATAGCAACTGAATCAGCCAATGGGAGCTAACCACTTCTGGGTCTGTGCAGAGAATCAAAACTGGAACTTAAGCTTAAGGCTGGATGTGGCTCCAGTCTCCACTCTGTACTCTTGCACTCTGAACTCTGCTGAAATGAAACTAATTGTTCTCTGCTGTCTGTAACTGCTTGAAGGAGAACTCTGCTAATGGTATTGTAAATATATATATATATATATATATATATATATATATATATATATATATATATATATATATATATATATATATATATATATATATATATATATATATATATATATATAATGTTTATAAAGAAGTTATTGAATCCAGCTGAATCACTTCTGGTTTTTGATTTTGCAATGAACTTTAATAGCTCTGCCAGAAAAAACGGGCTCCCGAGCACCGTTTTCGGCTGTGACGGCCTCCTGCAACCCTCTGCCAGCGAAAATGGAGCGCCTTCCCGAGCTCTGTTTTCGCCGGCAGAGGCACCGCGGGCCGGTCCTTCGCTATTTCCAGGGTATCCCCACGGGCCAGATCTAACCACCCCACGGGCTGGATCCGGTCCCTGGGCCTTGAGTTTGACACCCCTGATCTAGGACAACTCATCACAGCCAACTTGCAGTGGGACAACTCACAATGAGACAAAGAGTTACACTAATATCGAAGAAATGGTGGAGTAGAATCATTTATAGAGCCAAGGTGGCGCAGCGGTTAGAGTGAGGTACTGCAGGCCACTTTAGCTGACTGTGATCCGCAGGTCAGCGGTTCAAATCTCACCGGCTCAAGGTTGACTCAGCCTTCCATCCTTCCGAGGTTGGTAAAATGGGGACCCAGATTATTGGGGGCAATGTAAATATACATTGCTAAATGGTGTAAACCGCTTAGAGAGTGCTTGCACTGTGAGGCGGTATATAAATGTCACTAATAAATAAATAAACAAAATAAATTAAAGAAAGGATGCAAAAGGAGGGACAAAATGAAATGTGAACGACAAACATTAATATTTTGTATTATTTATTAATAATAAAAATAATAGTATTTTTAAAATTATTTTAAGTAATTGAATTGAATTGCTGAATGGTCCCACGGCAAATTGTCCCGTAGCGAATTGGCTACAGTGAGTTGTCCATGGCAAGTTGGCTGCGGCGAGTTGTCCCATTCCACCCCTGCAGGGTGACTCTGGCCGGCTATGCTTTTCTCAGAGATAGATGAATAGATAAAATAGATTTAATCAATTAACTAGACACGATTTGCCCATCTAAAGTAATGTGATTTTGGGAGGCTAACCGTTCAAAGCGAAATAAAAACTGTAAGCAAAACTACACAACGCCATCAAATAGCAATCACACCTTGCAGACGTCCACACAACCACAACACAGGGTCACTCCCGTGTCCCCTTTTCCCTCTTGGACAGATGACCGGGCGGAAGGGACGGGTCGTGCGGAGGCCTGGTGGCTCCGTGGTGTACGAATCGCGAGCTGAGCAAGGCCTTTCGATCGACCACGTGAACCTCAAGGAGAAGGAGCGATTCATGAATGGAGACAAAGTGAGTGTCGGGTGGGGGTGGGGGTTGCCCAGGAATGGGATGGGAAGGGACACCCACCTTGCCAGAGTCATGATAGGCATTGGACCCTTCTGTGTTTTTACCTTGAGCTCCCCGTGGCCGAAGAAGATCAAAGAAGCACTGCTTCCTCTTGAGTGCTCATGCAGGCTGAATGCAGGTAGTCCTCACTTAACGACTGATCGCTCAGCGATTGTTAGAAGCCGACAGAGGAGAATATTTGAAGCTCAGGGTTGAAAATGAAACATCACGGCAATTGAACCAGGAGACCTCAGGAATGCAGACATGCGTAGTAGAATATATCATACGTCTGCTTGACCATAAATACAAGAAACAGTAGAAAAACATAGAGATGCACAAACTGACAATATTCACATCGTGACATGGCAAACAGCTCACATTGGCAGCATCCTACGGTTGTTAGACTGTAATGTTGATGGCGTTTGCCAGTTTACGGCATTTCTTCCAATTTCTGGCAAAAAAAACACCACCGCCATTGAAGAAGGTGGAGTCCTAGTGGACAACCATTTAAATATGAGCCAGCAGTGTGCAGCAGCCGCCAAAAAAGCCAACACAGTTCTAGGCTGCATAAACAGAGGGATAGAATCAAGATCATGTGAAGTGTTAATAATACCACTTTATAAAGCCTTGGTAAGGCCACACTTGGAATACTGCATCCAGTTTTGGTTGCCACAATGCAAAAAGGATGTTGAGACTCTAGAAAGAGTGCAGAGAAGAGCAACAAAGATGATTAGGGGACTGGAGGCTAAAACATATGAAGAACGGTTGCAGGAACTGGGTATGTCTGGTTTAATGAAAAGAAGGACTAGGGGAGACATGTCTTCCAATATCTCAGGGGCTGCCACAAAGAAGAGGGAGTCAAACTATTCTCCAAAGTACCTGAGGGCAGAACAAGAAGCAATGGGTGGAAACTAATCAAAGAGAGAAGCAACTTAGAACTAAGGAGAAATTTCCTGACAGTTAGAACAATTAATCAGTGGAACAGCTTGCCTCCAGAAGTTGTGAATGCTCCAACACTGGAAGTTTTAAAGAAGAGATTGGATAACCATTTGTCTGAAGTGGTGTAGGGTTTCCTGCCTAAGCAGGGGGTTGGACTAGAAGACCTCCAAGGTCCCTTCCAAATCTGTTATTCTATTCTATGGGTCCATTTAATGAACCAAGTGGGTGGATTACAGCAGCTCGCAGACTGATAATCCCTGAGTGGCAGTTGCTTCTTATCCCCTTTGCAAACGATTCAACTCCACTTTCCATTTGAAAATGCACCTTCCTGCCCGATGTCACTCGCAGGGCAGGGGTTGAGACAACTTGCTTGAAAACATTAAGGAGGCTGTCGCGTTCCCAAAAATCCAGCTGACAAAATTGACTCTGTTCTCTCCGTGTGTCTCTTTCTCTTAGCTCGTAGCAATAATCTCGGAGGCCTCCAGCTCAGGGATTTCTCTCCAAGCAGACAGGCGGGTAAAGAATCAGAAACGGCGAGCCCACATGACGCTGGAATTGCCCTGGAGTGCTGACCGAGCCATACAGCAGTTTGGTAAGAGACTCTAGCCAGCTTTGGTGTCTCCTGTAGGAATGTCCAGAAGTAGGAAACCTAGTTTAGCGAAAAGAAGGACCGGGGTGACATGATAGCAGTCTTCCAATATCTCAGGGGCTGCCCCAAAGAAGAGGGAGTCAAACTATTCTCCAAAGCACCTGAAGCCAGGACAAGAAGCAACGGATGGAATTAATCAGTGGAACAGCCTGCCTCTAGAAGTTGTGGGTCCTTCATCACTGGAGGTTTTTTAAGAAGAGACTAGACAGCCACTTGGCTGAAATGGTATAGGACAGGAGTCGGCAACCTTAAACACTCAGAGAGCCATTTGGACCTGTTTCCCACAGAAAAGAAAACACCGGGAGCCACAAAAGTCTCCCCATGCCTGAGTATTTCTTGAGCGGTCACAAAACTAGCATATATAGTTGAATTAAAGGTTCTGTTTTCTTCTGAAACTTTTCTTTTCTTGGATTTATCCATGGTTGGCCTACCGGGGATCGAAAAGCTTAATAAATTGCATGTCGGTGGGTATCGCACATTGGCAGTTGTGACGCATATTTTGAACGACAGGGAGCCGCAGCAGAGGGATGAAAGAGCCACTTGTGGCTCCAGAGCCGCGGGTTGCTGACCCCTGGTATAGGGTAAGCAAGACAAGAAGCAATGGGTGGAAACTAATCAAGGAGGGGAGCAACCTGGAACTACGGAGAAATTTCCCGATAGTTTGAACAATTAACCAGTGGAACAACTTGCCTCCAGAGGTTGTGAATGCTCCAGGAGATTGTCTGAAATGGTTTAGGGTCTCCTGCTTGAGCAGGGGGTTGGACTGGAAGACCTCCAAGCTCCCTTCCAACTCTTGTCATTCTGCTAGGAAGGGAAGGGTTGTGGAAGGGAAATATAGAATAAAATATTGGGTGCCGCATTTAGCTTCTTAAAAGTATAGTTGGGTTTGGGGGGAAAAGGAGTTTTTATTTTTGTTTGACAGAGAAAAGAGCTGCAATGATAGGCAGTTCTTCTTGAAAACCTGTGTGAGCCAGACATGGATTAAGAGTTGTTGCTTTCCGTTTCATTCTATTTCACTGCCCTTGAAAAAGGAATATATTTTTCCCAAAAACATTGGACCAATTAGAAACCTTTTTATTGGCTTAGGAATGCCTTCGTCCACCTTTTGTTTAATATACCGCGTCCACTTTCCATCGTTCACCACTGCTCTGGTATTCTCGCCTCTGGAAATTGCTAAAATAATAATGAACTATGCAAATCATCCAGATGCATGAGGTTGCTACAGAGCAGGGGTCCCCAAACTTGGCATGCTGGCTGGGGAATTCTTGGAGTTGAAGTCCACAAGTCTTAAAGTTGCCAAGTTTGAAGACCTCTGCTACAGAGCGACTGAGGCTTCTCCATGTACAAAATAGGATTTTAAATCAGCTGTGGTTAAAAGCTGCAAGTTGAGCTGGCCCTGAACTCTGAAGTTTGCTATAAAAGTAGGAATTTAGGCAGTCCTCGACTTATGACCACAACTGAGACCAAAATTCCTGTTGCTAAGTGAGACAGTTGTTAAGTGAGTTTTGCCCCCATTTTATGACTTTTCTTGCTATAATCGTTAAGTGAAGCACTGCAGCTGTTAAGTTGGTAACATGGTTATTAAGTGAATCTGGCTTCCCCATTGACTCTGCTTGTCAGAAGGTCACAAAAGGGGATCACGTGACCCCGGGACTCTGCAACCGTCATAAATATTGAGTCAGTTGCGAAGAGTCTGAATTTTGATCATGTGACCACGGGGATGCTGCAACGGTCATAAGTGTGAAAAATAGTCACTTTTCTCAATGTTGTTGTAACTTTGAACAGTCACTAAATGAGCTGTTGTAAGTCGAGGATTACCTATACACAGGTAGCCCTCGAATTTAATCACCATGACTGGAGCTAGAATTTCCACTGTGAAGCAAGGCGGTTGTTGAGTGACTTTTTTTTGCCCTGGTGGTTAAGCAAATCACTGCAGTTGATAAGTGGATCACGAGGTCATTAAGTGAATCTGGCTTCCTCCACTGACTTGGCTGGTCGGCAGGCAGCTGGGAATGCGGCAACCAACACAAATACATGCATGGATTTTGATCATGGGACAGTGGGGATGTTGTGGCAGTCTTAAATGTGAGGACTGATAGAAAGTCACTTTTTCCAGTGCTGTTATAACTTCAGACAGTCCCTAAACAAATGGTTACAACTTGAGGACAACCTGTAAAGATGTCACTAACTGAAAATTGGACATATCTGATAGATGCCACCACGAAGGGGTCCATTTTTCGCAGCCTGGACCTGTTGAATCATTTATTTCCAGGATTGGTGGCCCCTTTTGGGGAAAGGGGGATTGTGAGGAGTGGAGGCTAAAACATACGATGAACGGTTGCAGGAACTGGGCATGGCTAGTCTAGTGAAGAGAAGGACCAGGGGAGACATGATAGCAGTCTTCCAATATTTGAGGGCCTGCCACAGAGAGGAGGGGGTCAAGCTATTTTCCAAGGCACCTGAAGGCCAGACAAGGAATAATGGATGGAAACTAAACAACCTGGAAATAAGGAGAAATTTTTTGACAGTGAGAACAATCAACCAATGGAACAGAAGTTGCCTTCAGAAGTTGTGGGAGCTTCATCACTGGAGGCTTTCAAGAAGAGACGACTGCCATTTGTCAGAAATGGTGTAGGGTCTCCTGCTTGGGCGGAAGGTTGGACTAGATCAAGGGTCTCCAACCTTGGCAACTTTAAGACTTGTGGACTTCAGCTCCTCAGCAAAGCTGGCTGAGGAATTCTGGGAGTTGAAGTCCACAAGTCTTAAAGTTGCCAAGGTTGGAGACCCCTGTGACCTACAAGGTCCCTTCCAACTCTGTTTATCTGTATCTGCTGTGGGGATGGTCCGTTCACGATCTGCCTTTCCCTTCCAGGCCGCACGCATCGTTCCAACCAAGTGTCTGCTCCAGAGTACATTTTCCTCATCTCCGAACTGGCTGGCGAGCGACGGTTTGCATCTATTGTGGCGAAACGCCTAGAAAGCCTTGTAAGTTACTCGCTTTCCCTGCCCAGAAACCTTAAGAAAAGTCACCGTTTTCAACCTCCTGCTCCGTTCCCTTTCAGAAAGAATAATTTTGAGCCTATTTTACAGGCGGTCTAGGACAACTCATTGTGGCCAACTCGGCATGGCCAACCTGCCACAGCCGATTCACTGTGGCCCACTCATCACGGACAATTCCGTGCAGGATAACTCAATGTGATAAATGTTATCTGCCACTGTTTCTTCGATGTTATTTTCCATTTTTGTCAATGGAAATAATGTCAAAGAAAAATTGATCGCATCGATTTATCCCATGTGGAAATTATGTCAAAGAAACATTGATCGCATCGATTTATCCCATGTGGAAATTATGTCAAAGAAACATTGATCGCATCGATTTATCCCATGTGGAAATTATGTCAAAGAAACATTGATCGCATCGATTTATCCCATGTGGAAATTATGTCAAAGAAACATTGATCGCATCGATTTATCCCATGTGGAAATTATGTCAAAGAAACATTGATTGCATCGATTTATCCCATGTGGAAATTATGTCAAAGAAACATTGATTGCATCGATTTATCCCATGTGGAAATTATGTCAAAGAAACATTGATCGCATCGATTTATCCCATGTGGAAATTATGTCAAAGAAACATTGATTGCATTGATTTATCCCATGTGGAAATGTTCGCGGTGAGTTGTCCCATTCCGCTTCACAGGGGCTTGTAAAAGTTTTTATCTGATGTTGGAAGAAATATCCATCTGGTTCAGTTCCAAGCCGGGAGAAAGGCACTGGAGACAAAATGGAGGCTGATTGGAAAGAGGGTCCATTTATTGATGAAGCAGAACCACCAAGCACTTGTGATTCAGGGCAGCTGACCACATGGAGTTAAGAGTATAGGTATATTTGTACCTTCTCTTGGGCTTTGCACTTGAGCTTCCTGTTCCTGTGCAAGAGCATGCATTCTATTGGTTGTTGTAGGGGTTATGCTGAGGTCATAGCTGGCTCTATAGGTTGTCTGAGCTAAGTTTGGTTGAAGTTTGGAGGGTGATGCAATGAAGGGGCTTGTTGGGCAATTCCTATTGTGGCTGAGGGCTAACCCTCCCTTTGTTCAGACCTTGCTGCAGGGAATTTGCTTATGAATAGAGCTATCAGGGTTCCAAATAGCATCCAAAATTAAATCAGAGTCCAAGGCAAAGTATTCCTCAAAGGTCCAATTTATTAATAGAGCCATGTTGGCACATCTGGGTGAAACCCGAATCTGAAATCTCCCGGGTTTCACCACCCAGCTGAAAGTTCAAGTCCTTGGCCCCACACACAGTCCATCACGTTGTCCAATCTTCTATTGCCATGCTGGCAGAGTCCACCCATCTCCTTCCATGCAGAGGTGCAGAGACAAAGGATGACCTTGGCGTTCTAGAAAGAATTTGTTATGGCTACATACTAACAACCTCATACAATCCCCCCTCCCATTTTCCCACAATACAAAATGCATAGTAGAATAGCATAAAGTGTGGCAGGCCTAAGATCCCAAATAAAATAGCTTCAGCCTGACACTATCTATCTCTTTATCTCTTAAGTCAGTGGCGGATTGCTGTCTTACTGGTGCCGGTGCGCTGCGCGCACATCTCCAAGTTTTTGGGGGGCGCTCACTATGCGTGTGCGCCCCCTCACGCGATTTTGCTTCTGCGCATGCGCGGAAGCAAAATCGCACCAAAATCTCGCGCGTGTGTCCCCTCGCGAGATTTTGGCGCGATTTTGCTTCTGTGCATGCGCAGAAGCAAAATCGCCCAAAAATTAACAAAAAAAAAAAATGGCAATGCGCGCGGTGGACTGGCAGAGAGGGCTCCGGAGCGGTCGCGCGCAAATTGCGCAATCGGCCACTCCCTACCGGAGCTGCACACCAGGCAGCTCTGGCAGGAACCCACCTCTGTGTTAAGTGCTAACAACTGCTGAGGGCTATTAAGGAAGGTGGAGGCTATTAAGAGTGAGTCTTCTTCCTGCCTCTTAAAAAAAACATGTTTCTCCATTTCTCATCCAGGGAAATATATTCTGCCTTTTAAACATTTCCCAAAATATTTCATTCTTCTAGGAGAGGGATGGGTGCTAACTTTCTACACTGGGAAATGTATTTATTTATTAAATTTCTGTGCCACCCATCTCACTAACTCTGCGATTCTGGGTGGCTTACAAAGTAACGGAAAGTTAAAAAGTGCAGGAAAAAAAACCCCACAATTAAAATTAGATTAAAAGCATTAAAAACCAAGTTGATGGGCAATTGAAATGAAAATGGCAGGGAGAAACTCTCCCAAACTGCTTTCCTCCTTCAGAACTATTTGGGTTTTTGTTGCACCAACTCCAAACACCACAGCAAGGAATTGTGGGAGTTGTAGTCTGAAACATCAAGAGGTTCCTGGCCTCCTGCCATCTAGCTCAGGAGCAGGATGTGAGAGCTGCAACCCCTTTGGTTTGACCCCCCCCCCCTCCAGCTGCTGACCTTATAAGAAATACTCTCTTCAAACGTATAACTCTCATTTGATTATCATTTTTAGTCAATTAACAACGACTTATTTTATTTATTACATTTATATGCCGCCTATCTCACCATCGAGTGATTCTGGGTGGCTTACACAACATCATAAAGCAACAACATGAAACAGTTAGAATGTTAAAAACTTTAAAAACTCCTTTAAAAACCTCTCACATCCTGAACATAAATTGTTTCCACTTCTACCTTCAAAACGACGCTATAGGGCACTGCACACCAGAACAACTAGACACAAGGACAGTTTTTCCCCGAATGCCATCACTCTGCTAAACAAATAATTCCCTCAACACTGTCAAACTATTCACTAAGTCTGTATTACTATTATTATTCTCATCCTTCCTAGTACCTATCTCTTCCCACTTATGACTATAACCATGTTGCTTGTATCATGTATACACTATTGAAACAGCGACGTCTTCCCTGGCTTGGGCATGTCGTGAGAATGGCCGATGGTCGGATTCCGAAAGATCTCCTGTATGGAGAATTAGTGCAGGGAAAGCGCCCCAGAGGGAGACCACAGCTGCGATATAAGGATATCTGTAAGAGGGATTTAAAGGCCTTGGGAATGGACATTAACAGCTGGGAAACCTTGACCTCTGATCATTCAACTTGGAGGCTAAAGACACAGCATGGCCTTCTCCATTTCGAGGAGACACTCGTTCGGCAGGCCGAGGCAAAGAGGCAGTCCCGGAACCAGCGAAATGTGGGGGCCAGGCAGGGGACAGAATGGATCTGCCCTCAGTGTGGAAGGGATTGCTACTCTTTTTAGCCACACTAGATGCTGTTTTAGGAACTCTTTCCAGAGCACAATACCTAGCACTAGCTAGCACTAGCACTTAGACTTATATATACCACTTCATAGTGCTTTTACAGCCCTTTCCAAGCGGTTTACAGAGTTCAGCATATTGCCCCCAACAATCTGGATCCTCATTTTACCCACCTCAGAAGGATGGAAGGCTGAGTCAACCTTGAGCCTGGTGAGATTTGAACAGCTGAACTAGCAGTAGCCTGCAGTGTTGTATTTAACCACTGCGCCACCTCGGCTCTTTTCCATAGTCTTTCAAGACTGAAGGTTGCCAATGATGTATCGTTACAATTTATATTGTTTTATTTGTTTCCTAATATGATTTGATTGCTTATTTAGTATCCTATGACTATCACTAAGTGTTGTATCTTATGATTCTTTTTTTTTATTGAAAAAGTTTTATTAGTACAAAGTACAAACATTTTTTTAGTTTTTCTCCCCCTCCCCCACCCCCTTCCCTCCCCCCTCCCCCCGGACTTCCCAGAGAGAATACAGGGCATAATATCAGTAATTACAAAAAAGAAAGAAAAAAACAACAACAAAAACCCCTCAACTCCAAATTATACATTAACAGATTACATCATTAAATTTCTATATTTTATATCATCTATATATCAAGTAATAATAAAAAATTAGAAAGAAAAAAAGTAGAAAAAAGATACAAAAAGCGAAAATACAAAAAGAACAAAGATGATGATAGAAAAAAGAATTATGCAAAGGAAAAAAAACAATTTCGTCCTCCTCCTTACAATCATCTACCCTAGACAACATCCACTCAAAATAAGTAAAACTTAAATGAACATTACCTAATAACTGAATATAAATTACAAAAATCCTAAACTTCATCCTGATATTAATAGCATAATATTACCATACATCAAATTTCCAATATAATTCTTAAAAAAATATTAATAATAATCTGAATTATGCAAAGGAAGGAAAACAATTTCTCCCTCCTCCTTTCAATCAACTATCCTAAACAACCTCTAGTCAAAATTAAATAAAACTTAAATAAATATTATACTTCCAAAAAAATTCTAAATCATTAAAAATATTAATAATTCTAAATCTTTAGAGAGCATTGATAATAATAATAATCTCAAAGTTAAATAAAACTGAAAAAATATTACATAACTAATATCTAATATTAAATAATAAAACTTTTAAATTTCATCATAACAACATATTATTATACAACAACTTATTAACTCAGAAAAAAAATATCCTTAAAAATAATATTAATAATAATAATAAAAAAAAAAAATAAAGAAAAAAAAAACCTAGAGGAGAAAGAAAGAAAAAACCTAAGACAAAAGAAAATCCTTCCTTTAAAACAAATTTTAAAATCTAATTATGATACTTTATAACTTAATAATTTTAATTAAAAATTCCAATTCTTGAAAAAATATTGAAAGAAAAAAATTAAGGGGGAAAAAAAAAAGAAAGAAAAACAAAAAAAAAGGAAAAGGAAAAATACAATTATATTATCTCCATCCAATACATATCAACACTACATCTCTTTGTATCTTATTGGTTGCCTCCTTTTGTATCTTGATGATTTTAAATTTATCAGGTCGTCTCCCACCTGATCCCAATCCCCCATCTCCTTTTCCACATCTTTCTGGCTCTGCCGTTCGCTTTGACTCTTTGAAACTGATTCATTTTGATCCGATAAAGGTGGCTTTCCCTCCTTGTCCTCTTCTACATTCATACGTCTTTCTTCTGGAATTTTAGATATATCAGCCTTTAAAACATTAACATAAAATTCAGTAGCTTTCTTTATCGTATTCAGCCGGTATCTTTTCTCCAAAAATTTCACCGTTATTCCTGTTGGTGCTTCCCATTTATATTGTAAATTCAATCTTTTAAATTCATCAATCAAAAAAGTAAATTCTTTTCTAGCTTTAAGCATTTTAGAGGGAATTTCTTTCCATATCCTAAGTTCCTGACCATTCACCTGAAGATTATTCTTAAACGTCGCCTGAATAATTCTGTTCCGTATCTTATGATTCTTGATGAATGTATTTTTTATGTACACTGAGAGAATATGCACCAAAGACAAATCCCTTGTGTGTCCAATCACACTTGGCCAATAAAGAATTCTATTCCTATTAAAAGTTAACTATACAAGAAAGAAACCAAGGGGGTAAAAGTGAGATTAGCCCTTAAATAATTTGGGTTTTTCCCGATAGAAAATCACTCCAAGAGTAGAAGTCAAGCTGGACTCTTAATCGTGTTAGCAAAACGTAGAATAAGCCACGGCGAAACACGAACTGCTGTCGTGTCCAGTTGTTTCATGTGTGACCTTCTCTTTACCACAGGGTGCCTTAACTCACGGAGACCGAAGAGCGACTGAATCCCGGGACCTCAGCAAATACAACTTTGAGAATAAGGTGAGGTTATGTCCGAAGCTCCCCCAAAACCTCTGCCTTTCAATAAAATCTGTTAGTTGGAAAAAGTGCTATGGGTTCGTAATTTTTGCCTTCATTTTTCACGGCATCCGGTGAGTGGGTTTTTTGTCCTCAAGGGAAACATTCCAAGCAGATGCACAAAGGGTGGAAAATGCAGCTAGTGCTGTATTTTCTTCGGGTTAAATGAGGACAGAGGTTTAAGCCTTAAAACGTGCAGCCTTTGGTGATCTCTGAGCTTGGTTGGTTGCCTGCAGCCATCTCATTCATATTACCCAACAAAGTACAGGTCATCCTCGAATTACGACCATCATTGAGGCCGATATTTCTGTTGCTAAGCAAAACTTTTGATAACTGAGTTTTGCCCCATTTTACAACTTTTCTTGCCATAGTTGTTAAGTCAATCACTGCCCGTTGTGAAGTTAGTAACACGGCTGTTAAGTGAACCTGGCTTCCCTATGGATTTTGCTTGTCAGAAGATCACAAAAGGGGATCACACAAGGGAAACATTTCAAGCAGATGCGCAAAAGTGGAAAAAGCAGCTAGTGCTGATGATGTTACCTAGTTGGGCAATGAAACGCCTGCAAGCAAAGAACCAGGCTCAGAGACCACCACGGATGCCACGGAACGTGGGGAGGCTGAGCAGGGGAAGTGGTTGATTTTCTGAACGTGAGTTGCATCTAGTCAGGATGCTCTTACCTGTGTAGGGCCTAGATTTTTGATGCCTTTCTCTGCCTCTCCCCAGTATGGAATCAGAGCACTCGATAAAGTCCTGCGCACCATCTTCCAGCAGACTCAGAGCAAAGTCCCCGTGCCAAAGATTTATCAAGAAGGAGATGCGGCTTTTTTCAGCGGTAAGCAAGGGTGGGGTGGAATATAATGTTAATAAAGAGAAGGGACAATGCTGATCTTTAGCTATAGTGAAGGATGTGAGCCAGGGGTGGGTTCTAACTTACCACGCTGCCGGTTCGCTTCCGTGCTGCATGGGTGCATGCGCGCATGCTCAGTACCGGAAACTCAGCTTCTGCGCATGCGCAGAAGTGAAAAACAAGATGGCAGCACCTACAGCGCTGCTGAGAGAGCCAGTTTGTGGGCGTGGCCAGCCGTCCATCGCTCCCGGTTCAGCGAGTGGGGGGGAAATTCCCGCTACCGGTTCTAAAGAACCGGTCCAAGCCGGGAGGAACTCACCTCTGATGTGAGCTATAAAGCCTCTGGATGTTTCACAGTTCGAAATCCAGCAGATTCCCACCATCTAATCAAAAACTTAACCTTGGAGAAGCAGTTCAGAGGTCATTGCAATGGAAACTTGAAACTTGAGCAGGGGGTTGGACTATTAAGACCTTCAGAGTCCCTTCCAGCTCTATTATCCTGTATTGTGTATCCCATGCCATATCTGAGGATTTTGCAATTGGAAGGCCACTATCTGCTAGAATGCATCCAGCCCAATAAGTGTTGTGTTTCTGTTTGTAGAGAAAGATGGTTCTGCTGCTAAAAAGCTTTGATTGCCCCCCTCCCAAAAAAAGTTTCTTGTAATGATTAGCAAAAAAATGTCTCTTCCCTTTTCAGCCGCAACAGCGCATGAAGTTTGGGGACTAGACACAATTCAGGACTACGGTGGTTAAATGATTAATTAGAAACTCTGAGGGTTAGTCAAGCATGTGTCCCCAAACCAACGGCATCCGCTTCCTTGCAGAATTCTTGAATTGATTGAACTAATCAAGGAAAGAAGCAACCTGCAACTAAGGAGAAACTTCCTAACAGTGAGGACAATTAACCAGTGGAACTGCTTGCCACCAGAAAGTTGTGGGTGATCCAACACTGGAGGCTTTTAAGAAAAGACTGGACAGCCATTTGCTCAGAATGATATAGGATCTCCTGCTTGAGCATGGGGCTGGGCTAGATTACAGGGGTCTCCAACCTTGGCTACTTTAACACTTGTGGACTTCAACTCCCAGAATTCCTCAGCCAGCAAATCTGGCTGAGGAATTCTGGGAGTTGAAGTCCACAAGTCTTAAAGTTGCCAAGGTTTGGAGACCCTTGGGCTAGAAGACCTCCAAGGTCCCTTCCAGCTCGATTCTGAAGATTCTGATTCTGACTGAGGCGTGATTGAAAACCCTTGCTTGGGTTTTTTGAGGCCATTTTTAAACGCCGCATTATAGCTAATCCACGTGGAAGTCAGTTTCATATGTCTTACCGATCTGTTAAAATTAAATTCTGGATGTTTCAGAAATGAAGCAGTCCCTCCTCTCCGTGGGAATCTCTTGCAAGGAGATGCGATACGGCTTCATGACCATGGAGAAAGGTAAGCTTACATGCACCCTTTTCCTCCGTTTACTCGCCTGTCTTTTGTTCTACAACAGTGGTTCTCAACCTTCCTAATGCCGCGACTCGCGACCCGCCCCCATGACCTCGCCACCCCCCGCCGCCACGCCCCCCGCCATTTTATTTATTTATTTATTTGTTTGTTTGTTTGTTTGTTTATTTATTTATTTATTTATTTATTTATTTATTTATTTATTTATTTATTTATTTATTTATTTATTTATTTATTTATTTATTTATTTATTTATTAGTGACATTTATATACCGCCTCACAGTGCAAGCACTCTCTAAGCCAGTGGTTCCCAACCTTTTTGTGATCGAGTACCACTTGGAGGTCCCGTACAGTCGCCGCGTACCACCTGGTTCCAGAGAAACTAAATTCGATCAGATATCACTTTATTTCCATAATTGTACCGTTCCTTTTTTGGCCCCGCGCATCCAGCAACTGGATTCTCTGGCCGCTGGGACCAGGTGGGTGGCGTGTGGCAACAGTTGCAAATCGTTGCCAGATTATCTTGTGTTAGGCAGTAAACATTTTTGTGAAGTAAAAAATAACTAACTAAAAATCGTTCATGACCCCGAAAGTGTTCGCGTACCACCTGGAAGGCCCTCGCGTACCACTAGTGGTACACGTACCACAGGTTGGGAACCACTGCTCTAAGCGGTTTATATCAGTAAGCAATGTATATTTACATTGCCCCCAACAATCTGGGTTCCTCATTTTACCTACCTCGGAAGGATGGAAGGCTGAGTCAACCCTGAGCCGGTGAGATTTGAACCGCTGACCTGCGGATCACAGTCAGCTAAAGTGGCCTGCAGTACCCCACTTTAACTGCTGCGCCACCTCGGCTTTTGAGTTCTTTTACCCTCTGCGCATGCGCAAAGCGTTCTGCGCATGCGCAGAGGGTAAAAGAACCCAAATGCCAGTGTCCGGGCGAAGTCTCCCGACCCCTGTGAAAGGGTCATTCCACCCCCAAAGGGGTCGCGACCCCCAGGTTGAGAACCGCTGTTCTACACAGTGGTTCTCGTCTCTGCGTATCTCAGCCTGCAGTACGAGTCACGGGAACATGCTATAATGAACTTTCGTTAGATTATAAATCATCTTCAGTTCTTTGTGTAAACTCAACGCTCTTTCTTATAAGTAGAAAAAAAAAATTCTAACCCTTCCGTTCCCACGAGTTTTGAAACAAAACTTGGACAGGGCTTTGAGCGAGAAGACTTGCAAGCTCAAGTTGCAGTACTGATCACAAATTTGGAGGGTGAACCTTTGTTTCAGAGGCTCTCTATTTCTTTACTCTTAGTTTAGGCATCTGATACAGGTGGTTCTCGAGCTGAAGTGGTGCAGTGGTTAAATGCTGCGACTGCAGGCTGACTGCTAGTTTAGCAGTTCAGCGGTTCAAATCTCACTAGGCTCAAGGTTGACTCAGCCTTCCATCCTTCCGAGGTCGGTAAAATGAGGACCCAGATTGTTGGGGGCAATATGCTGAACTCTGTAAACCGCTTAGAGAGGGCTGTAAAGCACTATGAAGCGGTATATAAGTAAAGTGCTATTGCTATTGCTTACAGCCATTCGTTTAGTGACCGTTCAAAGTTACGACGGCACTGAAAAAAGTGACTCACGACCCGTTTTCACATTCACAACCTTTGCAGCGTCCCCGTGGTCACTTGATAAAAATTCAGACCCTTTGCAACTGACCCCTGTTTATGACGGTTGCAGCGTCCCGGGGTCATGTGATCCCCCTTTTGCGATCTTCTGACAAGCAAAGTCAGTGGGGAAGCCAGATTTGCTTAACGACTGTGGCAAGAAAGGTCAGAAGAAAATGGAGCGTATTAAAGTTTGTTGCAAACATCAAAACCAGAAGCGCACACGGATGACTGATTCAGCCGGATTCAATAACTTCTTTATAAACACAGTAATATATATATTTACAATACCACAAGTAGAATTCTTCTTCAATCAGTTACAGGTAAACACAAGCAGGAGAGTTAGTTTCATTTCAGCAGAGTTCAGAGTGGAAGAGAGCAGAGTGGACCTGGAGCCACGCCCAGCCTTAAGCTTAAGTATTCAGTTTCGATTCTCTGCACAGACTCAGAAGTGGTTAGCTCCCATTGGCTGACTCAGTTGCTATGCCTATTCATTGGCTAACCTTGTTAACATGGCTCTCCCAGTCATGAATATTCTAACAGAGCGAAACTCATTTAACTGTCTTGCTCAGCAATGGAAATTTTGGGCTCAATTGTGGTCATAAGTGGAGGACTACCTGTAATTTATTTTGCACTAAAGATAATCTACGTCAGGGATGTCAAACTGGATTTCTTCGAGGGCCGGATCAGCATTGTAGTTCTCCGCGGGCCAAAACGGGTTGCAGGGCAGTCACGTACGGGCTCCCCGCACCTCATTTTCGGCCTCCATGCCTTAACCCTCCTGCTGGCCAAAAACTGGTCCTGTGAGGGCCCCGCGCCCGTTTCTGGCCTCCCCGGCCACCAGCAGCACTCTGCCGGCCCAAAACGGGCCATGCGCAAGGCCTCCATTTTTGGCCGGCAGAGTGCTGCTGGAGGCCGGGGAGGCCAGAAACGGGCCGCATGGGGGCCTTGCTAGGCACCATGGGCCAGTCCTTTGATATTTCCAGGCCGGCCCTGTGGGCCAGATTTAAACATCCCGCAGGCCAAATCTAGCCCTCAGACATTGAGTTTCACACCCCTGGTCTACGTGAATATTCACATAGATACAGAGCATGTTAAGAGATGTGGACAAACTTCTCAGACCTGAGATTTACTCATTCTGAACTGTCACGTAGTGAATATTGTCAGTTGTATGTCTATGCAGAGTGATACACCCCTATCTAATATTATGGTACATTCCAATATAAGCAGAACACGTGATATGATGTTCTTTGCGCATGTGTGCATTCCTATCCACCATTAATTCTCTTCTGCCTTAGCTGTCGACCTGAACGGTCGTGTTTTCTTAGCAAAGATGTAATTATTCAGGATTTATTGTTTTTGTACCGAAATAAATGTTTTCTATTAGACTTTTAATCTCGGCTTTATTTCTAACTGTCTGAATTCCAAGTAAAGATCTAAATCGCCTCTGTGAGATTTATTCTCACCTCAACATGGATAAATCTTTGCAAGTCAGGAAACTGGTATCCAAGATGAACTGAATGTATGGCGTCATTTTCTCTCTCTCTTTATTTCCCCCCCCCTCACAGACTGTTCCATCACCAAGTTCCTAAATCGCATTTTGGGCCTGGAGGTTGACAAACAGAATCTGCTCTTCCAGTACTTCAATGACACTTTCGACTACCTGATCGAGCGGGACAAGAAAGATGGCAAATACGATATGGGGATTCTGGGTAAGCAGGAGGCTCCCACCGAATTGGCAGACCCCGCAGGCTTGTTGTGCTCCTGGTTAGAGAGACTATGAAATGAATGACAAACGGATGAGAGTCTGCAGAGTTCCTTCCGCGGAGATCAGTTGAGTAAGGAAGTAAGAAAAAATAGTTTTCCATATCCAGAAAGTATTGGGGATGGTGATAGAGACTTAAAATCTTCTTCTTGGGCCTTGTGTCAGAACTGGGAGTTTCTTTGAACAGCATTTTTCAACCTTAGCTGCTTAAAGAAGTGTGGACTTCAAATCCCAGGATTCCCCCTGCCAGCCTTGCAGAGAGTGTCTGGTGCAAAGTCACCTTTCATGCCTAAGGCAGGACTAGAACTCACAGTCTGCTGGTTTCTAAGCCAGCAACTAATAAATAATTATTATAATTCTACATTAAAGGCCTGGAGACTAAAACTTATGAAGAACGGTTGCAGGATTAGGGTTTAGCTAGTCTAGAGAAAAGAAGGACTAGGGGGTGACATGATAGCAGTATTCCAGTATTTGAGGGGCTGCCACAAAGAAGAGGGGGGTGAACTTATTTTACAAAGCACCAGAGGGCAGGACAAGAAGCAACGGACGGAAACTAATCAAAGAGAGAAACAACATGGAACTAAGGAGGAACTTCCTGACAGGGAAAACAATAATCCAGTGGAACAGAAGTGGCCTCCAGAAGTTGTGGGTGCTCCATCACTGGAGGTTTTCAAGAAGAGACCGGACAGCCACCCATCTGAAATGGTATAGGGTCTCCTGCTTGAGCAGAGGGTTGGGCTAGAAGACCTCCCAAGGTCCCTTCCAGCTCTGTTCTGAATTGAATTGAATTGAACCTTGCCTGTTCTGTAGTGTCCCATAAGTCAGATTACTTGGTGAAAGGGGTGGACTCAATTTTTGAATTTGCAGCCCCACCTACACAACTGCAAGGCTGGGCAATGGAAGGGGAGATGCAACAATGGTCATAGATGCGCATGTTGGGGGAGGGAGAAAAAAGTGAAGAAAGATTGACACCTGCGTATTTTTTTGAGGTCCATCCAACCTGAGGTATCCCCCTCCTCATTCTCACCTCCTTCTCCATTCCTCAGACTTGGCTCCGGGCATTGATGAAATCTACGAGGAGAGCAAAGAGGTTTTCCTAACGCCAGGCCACCCACAAGATGGCCAGGTAGTCTTTTACAAGGTAAGACTTTGCGAGAGGGTTTACGAATCTTTTTTGGGGTGTGTGTGTTCATGGTCCACCTTTGCTTCTTCTGACTTGGCTGCCTCTTACAAGCCTCAGGCTGGAATTTCCCTAGCTTAGCCTGGAGATGCCACTGCAATCTTCCACATCGGTGCTTCTCAACCTTAGCAATTCTAAGATGTTCTGGGACTTCAAGTCCCAGAGAAACACTGTTCTACATATAAAGCGTCTATACTTTCAGTAAGAGGCCACTAGCGACAAAATATTTTGAGCTCATAATAACAAAAAGTTATTCCAAGCTCAAACCAAAAGGCCTCTGTCTCAGTGGCGAAATTCATTTTTTTTACTAACGGTTCTGTGGGCGTGGCTTAGTGGGCGAGGCAGGGGAAGGATACTGCAAAATCTCCATTCCCTCCCCACTCTAGGGGGAAGGATATTGCAAAATCTCCATTCTCTCCCCACTCCAGGGGAAGGATACTGCAAAATCCCCATTCCCTCCCCACTCCTGGGGGAAGGATATTGCAGAATCTCCATTTCCACCCCACTCCAGGGGAAGGATACTGCAAAATCTCCATTCCCTCCCCACTCCTGGGGGAAGGATACTGCAAAGTCCCCATTCCCTCCCCACTCCAGGGGGAAGGATACTGCAAAATCTCCATTCCCTCCACACTCCTGGGGGAAGGATACTGCAAAATCTCCATTCCCTCCCCACTCCTGGGGGAAGGATACTGCAAAATCTCCATTCCCTCCCCACTCCTGGGGGAAGGATACTGCAAAATCCCCATTCCCTCCCCACTCCTGGGGGAAGGATACTGCAAAATCTCCATTTTCTCCCCACTCCTGGGGGAAGGATACTGCAAAGTCCCCATTCCCTCCCCACTCCTGGGGGAAGGATACTGCAAAGTCCCCATTCCCTCCCCACTCCTGGGGGAAGGATACTGCAAAATCCCCATTCCCTCCCCACTCCTGGGGGAAGGATACTGCAAAATCTCCATTTTCTCCCCACTCCTGGGGGAAGGATACTGCAAAGTCCCCATTCCCTCCCCACTCCTGGGGGAAGGATACTGCAAAGTCCCCATTCCCTCCCCACTCCAGGGGGAAGGATACTGCAAAATCTCCATTCCCTCCACACTCCTGGGGGAAGGATACTGCAAAATCTCCATTCCCTCCCCACTCCTGGGGGAAGGATACTGCAAAATCTCCATTCCCTCCCCACTCCTGGGGGAAGGATACTGCAAAATCCCCATTCCTCCCCACTCCAGGGGGAAGGATACTGCAAAATCTCCATTCCCTCCCCACTCCTGGGGGAAGGATACTGCAAAATCTCCATTCCCTCCCCACTCCAGGGGAAGGATACTGCAAAATCCCCATTCCCTCCCCACTCTGGGGCCAGCCAGAAGTGGTATTTGGCGGTTCTCTGAACTACTCAAAATTTCCGCTACCGGTTCTCCAGAACCTGTCAGAACCTGCTGGATTTCACCCCTGCCTGTCTGTTTTCTCATGACCTGTACAATTCTGTAGGTCTCTCATAACCGTTTTAAACTTTCTTGGCGATCACATGGCCCTGGGACGCTGCAATGATTATAAGTACATGCCGGTTGCCGAGCACCCAAATTTTGATCATATGACCCTGGGGACACTGCCACAGTTATAAGTGTGGTCATAGGTCATTATTTTCTAAGTGCCGTTGTAATTTTGCTAGGCGAATGGTCATGAGTCAAAAACTACCTGTACTCTAAACAGCTTCTTTGCTTATTTCTGTCCCATCTTTAGATCAGCGTGGACAGAGGGTTGAAGTGGGAGGAGGCCTACGAGAAGTCACTTCACCTGACAGGCCCAAATGATGGGTTCTACCTGTCCAACAAGGTAAGAAAAATTGGTTGGGATGGAGTGGGGGGGTCTGATGAAAATGTTGGGGTGATCAAAGTTTTTCCGCAAGGGGAGAGGTTGGCAAGGATCTTGATCAGAAGTGAAAATCTTCCCTTTTTAGTTATTCTGCTAAGGGGCTTTGAGGAGGAGGAGGAGGTTATTCTGGCAAATATTCCATTACATACCATACCCATACCCATTAGTCTCAAGCAGAAGTTTTATTGTTAGTTACCTATGTTACAAAAATCTTGTCCCTTGGGAACGATCAGATAAGATTTATGGGATTATGGGGAAGGCCAAGCCCATGCCATTTTCTGCACTGCAAGGACCCTAATCCTGACCCCTTCTTAACACCTCCCTCTACTTTAGCTGCAGATTCTACTATATACTCTTTGCTCAAGCCACTTTGGATGGTGTGGTGAATCTGCTTCAGATTTGCTATCTGTTACCTATTACCTGATCAATGCCAGCTTTTTAAGGACCTCATTGTCCGTGTGCTGAGTTCATTCGCCTATTTATTTATTTATTTTATTTAAATAAATTTGTATGCCACCCAACTCCCGGGGGACTCTGGGCGGCTCACAACATGTCAAATCCATTTATCAATAAAAGAGACATAACAATTAAAAACTACAAAAATTAAAAGGAACATCTAGCATTCATAACTAGGGGGGAGACCCTATGTGTGACTCAGAGGTGAAATGCTACCGGTTCGGACCGATTCGCCCGAACCGGTAGTAAAAAATATTCTACCAGTTCAGCCAAACCTGTATATCCGACAATCAGCTGTGCGACGATCAGCTGTGCCGCGCGATCTAGATTAGCTGGAAAGCAGGATTTCCTGCTTTCTAGCTAATCTAAATCGTACGGCACAGCTGATTCCCCCCTCACTGTTCTACTTACCTTTGCAGACTCTTATGGCTTCAAAATGCTCCTTTTTCAGCGCTGCACGGTAGCGCCTGCGGCGCGCATGCACACACAGCATGCATGTGCACACACAGCACGCGTGAAGCAAACTGGTAGCAGACTTCAGAGGATTTCACCCCTGGTGTGACTCCAATCTGCAGTCCCTAGTTTTGGGGAGCACCGCTCTCTCTCCCCCGCTCCCTAAACTAACTACGAACACTCTGCCCCCTGCAGGTTCGAGGCAACAAATACATTTGCCTCCTAGCCGAACAGACCCGGGGGAAGTACTTCACCCTCTACAAGCCGAACATCGGGAAGCAGAGCCAGCTGGAGACCATGGACAGCCTGTCTAAGAAGTACCAGCCGGTAAGGCCCAGCCTGCAGCCGTGGCGGTTCTCACCGCAGATCCATTTTTTTCTCCTCCTCCGCCATTCCTTGATGGTTCCTTCTCGCTGGTCTTTCCTGCAGGTGTCGCCAGCAGACGCTCAGCCCCACTGGGAGAGCAGTTACGACTTCTCCCTGAAGCACTGCAACCACGCCGTATGGTAAGTCCCCTTCAAGGGTTGCTCCAAAGGCAGAAACATCGAGAAAACAGAGGCATTCTAGTTTCTTAGAGAGGCGATGAAGAAGGCGCACAGAGGTGCACGTTGGCCAGTTTGTTAGGCTAGGGTGGACACCCTTCTTATGACGGTGTTGATAGAGTCATAGTGTTCACAGATAGTCCTCAACGTCCGACCCTTTGCTTAATTTAATTAATTAGTTACCGTATTTTTAGGAGTATAAGACGCACCTTAGTTTTTGGGGAGGAAAATAGGGTGGGGAAAATTCTGCCTACCAGGTACTCATCTGGCTAGTCCAGAGGTCAGCAACCCGCGGCTCTGGAGCCTCATGTGGCTCTTTCATCCCTCTGCTGCGGCTCCCTGTCGCTCAAAATGTGTCACAACTGCCGATGTGTGATACCTGCTGGCATGCGATTTATTGAGCTTTTCGACCCCTGGTAGGCCAACCATGGATAAATCCAAGAAAAGAAAAGTTTCAGAAGAAAACAGAACGTTTAATTCAAGTATATATGTTAGTTCTGTGACCGCTCAGGAAATAGTCAGGCACGGAAAGGGTTTTGTGGCTCCCGGTGTTTCCTTTTCTGTGGGAAACAGGTCCAGATGGCTCTTTGAGTGTTTAAGGTTGCCGACCCCTGAGCTGGTCCTTAGCCTGGTCAGCTTCAGCACATTAATTCACTTGCTGGTTTTGAGGTTGGGCTGTGCTTCTAAAGCACAGCTGATCGTCGGAGGGAGCAGCAATTGGAAAAGCAGGCAAAGCACGGAAGATCGCTTAGCTCGTGTTGGGGCTGAAAAACAGCCTCAAAAGCACAGCTGAGCTCCAGTGACTAAATCAGGCAAAGCGCGGAAGGGGTATTTATTTATTTATTTTATTTAGTAGTTCTTATATGCCACCCAACTCCCGAGGGACTCAGGGCAGTGTACAACATAATATAAAAACAGTTAAAAAACAATAATCATAAATTTAAAAAACTACCAAAATTAAAACACACCATCATTTATACATGGGGGGTTGATATCTGTTTCACCCTGCCTGAAGGAAAAGCCATGTTTTGACGGCTTTACGGAAGGCCAGTAGAGTGGGGATAGTCCGTATCTCTGGGGGAAATTGGTTCCAGAGAGATGGGGCTCCCACAGAGAAGGCCCTCCCCCGCGGTCCCGCCAACTGGCATTGCTTGGTTGATGGGACCTGGAGGAGGCCAACTCTGTGGGACCTAACTGGTCGTAGGGAGACATGTGGAAGGATGCGGTCCCGAAGGTAACCTGGCCCTGAGCCATGCGACCGGAGACTAATGGGCAACCAATGCAGCTGGCGGAGAATAGATGTTACGTGGGTGTATCTTGGGACACCCACTACAGCTCACGCAGCCGCATTTTGCACCAGTTGCAGTCTCCGGATACTCTTTAAGGGTAGCCCCATGTAGAGCGCGTTACAGTAGTCCAGCCTTGAGGTGATGAGGGCGTGAGTGACTGTGAGTAAGGCCTCCCTCTCCAGGAAGGGTAAGAGAAGGTAGTAGCTGTTCTGGGTAGCCATTTTGGGCACCGCGCGTCGAGCGTTTGGAGGCTGAAAACACAACGTGCGGAGCCCAAAAACACAAGCCATTGTCGGTGGCAATCTCTGCAGCCAGGAAGAGGACGCACGGAGGCCGAAGGGTAGGGGCCGGTGGGTGGGCGGGGCTACATTCGTAGTATAAGACACACCCAAATTTTCAGCCTCTTTTAGAAAGGGGAAAAAGTGTGTCTTATACTCCGAAAAATACGGTAGTTAGTTGATTAATTAATTCTAAATTACAACAGTGCTGGGGGAAAAAAACGTCACAGTGTCCCTGCGGTGACGACCAAAATAGGCTGCTTGGCAACTAGCATATACAGGAAATCCTCACGTTATGACAGCAATGGAGCCTACTCATTATTGTGGGAAGTTGAGATGAATGTTAAATGAGCCACGTCATTAACAACTGCCCCATATCCCTTCTCTCCCCAATGCATTTGTTAAACGAATACATAGATTGTTAAGTGTGCATGGAGTGCCTTGGGCCTCCCAAGGCCTCCCCCCCCCAAGATAACCCGTACTCCACTTCCGACCCCTTGGTGTCCCCACAGCCAGTTCGGCATCCTCTGCCCCTCACAACTGCTCCCTTACCTTGCGAAGATCTGCAGAGCTCAGGAGGTGAAGGAAAATGTTCTGACCCAGCTCCCCAACCACGACAAGCCCTCTGTACTTAATCACCGATTCCTTTATTAGGAGCACCCTGGCAAAAAGTCTCTCTCTCTCACCGCAGGCTAACAAGTCTGTCCGTCCGGGAGATGTCTGCCACATCTATTCATCTCCGCCCCCTGCCTTTTATCCCCAGAACTAGGGTGGGGCTTTGCTAGCAGCGGTGGCTCTTCCGTCCCGAGGATCGGCCCATAGATTTCCACTGCTCTCCTCTCCTCTGCCTTCTGCACATCCGTGCATCAGGCACTGGACCCAGCTGTTCCTCCTCTTCCTCATCAGCCACCTCCAGACCTGGGGGCTGTTGACTCTCCATCTGAGGTCTAATGGACGGCCCAGGCTCCACCTCTGCCTCTCTCTCTGACAGCTCCATTCCCTCTTCCCCCTCGGAGCTCTCAGGTTGCCTTGATGCTGACCCTGACTCCCACGCCTCCTCTTCCTCCTACTCTGATTCGGCTGCTGGAGGGGCCGGCTGCTGACAGGCCACAACAGAAGGGAAGGAGAGCAGGAAGAAAGCAGCGTCTTTTTCGATACAGCCACCCATGCAGCCTAGCAGCATGATGAGGGAGGCAGTGTGAAAAGAGGGTTTAGCCTGGAATCCTTGCATAGCCAGAAACCAACTAAGTGCAACCCCTCCTTGAGTGTTGTTGACTCTTATTTAACTCTAAGCAGGTGTGCCAACTGTTAGTTGAGAAGATTCCTGTGCGAAGGCTACAGCAATAAATCAGTTTAATTGAAGATTCAGCTATGGACACGAACTTTTGCACCTGACAGTGTGTTTTCTTTCTTGTGTTTCCTTTTCTCCCCCCTCCCCCAACTTTCCCTATTAATAACCCCACCCCCCAGGAACAGGAACTGCAAGGTTGTCCAGGAAGGAAAGGAATGTTTCCAAGGCACGCGTTTACGCCACTATTACATGCTCTGCGGGGCTCTCTTGCGCGTCTGGACCAAAATCGCTAGCATCATGGCTAATATCACCAACACCAGCTACCTTCAGATCGTCCGCCTCAAGACCAAAGAGAAGAAAAAACAAGTTGGTGAGTGGCCAAGTCAAGCTGGGGATGCAGAGGCATTTTCTAATGGGAGAGGCAGCGCGCCTGCGCGGCCGCGCAGATAAAAAAAGAACGCCGCGCACCGTTTTCTGCTATTACAGGGAACATTGTTGCTAAGTGAGTTTTGCCCCTTTTCACGACTTTTCTTGCCACAGTTGTTAAGTGAATCACTGCAGTTGTTAAATGAAGAACATAGTTGTTGAGTGACTCTGGCTTCTCCATTGACTTGACTTGTCACAAAATATGAGTCAGTTATGTCTGAATCTTGTTCACGTGTCCATGGGGTTGCTACAACGGTCGTGTTACAGTGCCCTTCGAACTTGTAACTTCGAACAGGCACTAAACAATTGTAAGTTACAACTAAACGGTTGTAAGTCGAGGACTACCTGTTTTCCCCATGTTCTCCCCTCATTCCTCACTGACCGACTTCCTTCCCTTCCTTTCTCTGTAACCTGGATCCTGGGAGCCTCAGCCTCCTATCGAGGTCACGGGAGTGTAAGCCACAATTACGTCTTTAACAGATTAACAGAGTTGGAAGGGACCTTGCAGGTCATCTAGTCCAGGGGTAGGCAAAGTTGGCTCTTCTATGACTCATGGACTTCAATTCCCAGACTTTCTGAGCCAATCATGCTAGCTCAGGAATTCTGGGAGTTGAAGTCCATGAGTCATAGAAGAGCCAACTTTGCCTACCCCTGATCTAGTCCAACCCCCTGCCCAAGCAGGAGACCCTACGTCTGTCTCTACCTAGGATTGAACTCACAACCTCCTGATTGTGAGGCAAGAGCTCCACCTCTAGGCCACATCTCGTCGTCCTCTTAGTTGGGAGTCCTGCGGAGGAGAGCGAGTGGGGTTTGAGCCAGTAATGGGTTTCACTTATCTTTGCTACCGGCTCAGAGATGCGCGCGCCACTTCTGCACATGCCCAGAGCGTCCGTGATGATGTCTGGGCAGGTGGGCGGAGTCTCCCGCCACCGCCTCGCCTGAACCGGGGCGAACCGGTAGACACCCACGACTGGTTTGAGCGTCTCGCCTCCTGCCTAAAGTTGACTCGGTACTTTTTATCCCTTCTGCAGGGATCAAGATACCGGAGAATTGCGTCCATCAGGTGCTGAAGGAGTTGAAGCAGATGGACGAGAACGTCAAACAGAAACAGAAGCAGATTCAAGCCATGTTGGCTCCTGTGAGGCCCAGCCAGCCCTACCAGCAGCTCGTCCCACTGCTGGACGTCAGCCAGCCTGCAGGATTTCTCCCCGCCCAGCAGGACGAGGTCTGGGATCTGACCAACAGCCCACCCGAGGAAGGTCTTTCTGACTTCTGGACGCACCCATCTCCTCCTCCTCCTCCGCTGCACCCGCCGCTTCCCCCTGCCCCTTCCCAGTTCAACTTCCACGCTCCCTACGACAGCGCTGCGTTGGTGGGCAGCCTGGCGCTCAGCGGCTCCCCTTCCCAGCACGAACCCTTGCCCCCGACGCCAGCCCTCCCCCTCCCCGTGGCGGACAGCTTCTCTCCAGCCAGCCTGAACTTCCGAGAACTGTTGGAGGAGATGATGCTGAACCCCCACGGTTTGGGGGGCGAGACCAGCGAGCAGGATCGCCAGAGCGTCATCCAGTTCAGCGGACCCCTCGCCAACCTCTACGACGCCAGCTGAGTTGGGGAGTGGAGTGGGTTGAAGAGGGGGCCCTTCTTTACACCGGGCGTGTTGGGGGGGCACGCGCGTGGGGTGTTTTTAATCCTGGGTTGGAACGGACCACTTCAAAAAAAAAAGGGGGGGTCAGTGGGTGGGCGGAGAGAACTCTAGTTAACAGAAACAAAGTTTATTTATATATAATATACAGTCAAGCCTGTACTAATTTTTTTATATGTATGTATAGAGAGAGATGTACAAAGTGGGGTTGTGGGAGAGGATAAATGGAAGGGGGGGGGCAATAATGCCGAAAAACCGGGCGAATCAGGCACTTTAGAAAAACGGCTGCTTGCGATCCACCTGTTGCTTCTCAGCACCAAGCTTGTCTTTCTGGGCTACCCAACAACAAAAAAACAACTACTGACTTTGGAAAATGAGAATCATAGAATGGATGTATGAATATAATATATAAATACCCACACGTATATAGGTAGTCCTTGACCAGAGATCTTCAAACTTGGCAACTTTAAGACTTGTGGACTTCAACTGCCAGAATTCTCCAGCCAGCAGAGCTGGCTGGAGAATTCTGGGAGTTGAAGTCCACAAGTCTTAAAGTTGCCAAGTTTGGGGACCCCTGTCCTTGACTTACAACAGTTCTTTTATTGACCATTCCAAGTTACAACAGCACCTCAAAAAGTGACTTGGGACAGTTTTTCACACTTACGACCGTTGTAGCAGCCCCACAGTCTTGTGATCAAAATTCAGACCCTCGGCAGTTGGCTCATATTTATGACGGTTGCAGTGTCCCGGAGTCACACGATCCCCTTTTGCGACCTTCTCACAAGCAAAGTCAGTGGGGGTGGGAACCCAGATTCCCTTTAACCACAGTTTGATTCATTTAACAAACTACTTGGATTCAGTGTACAAACTGTGGCAAGAAAGGTCGCAGAAGGTCGGCAAACTCGTTTAACAAATGTTTCACTCAGCAGCCGAAGTTTGGGGCTCAGCTGTGGTCGTAAGGCGAGGACTACCTGTATCCCTTCCACCTGATTTGTCAAAAGAAGTCAAGCGACAGTCCAAAGGTGGGGGGGAAACTTTCTCAAAGTCTTTGGTTTGGTTGGTTTATTTTTATTTTTATTTTGCACAAATGGAAAAAAACGTTGCACAATCAGATTAACGGTAGATTCTCAGCTACAGGGGGTCCTCCTCGATCTACGACCATTCGTTTACCAGTCACACGTTTGGGAATCAGGCGCGTTGGCAAACCGGCCCGTATTTACAAGCCTTGTGCGTTTTTTTGCCGCGTGCAACCTTCCCAGCTGACTTCCAACACGTACAGCTAGTGGGTGGAGTTTGGATTCGCTTAACGACCCTGGCAAAAAAAAAGGTGGTTGTCAAATCAGGGGCGACTCGCTGAATGACCTCTTTGCTTTGTGACGGATGCTCTGTGGTCGTAAGTCAAGGACTACTTCACTGCTCTGCAGGGTGGTGGTCCTTGGAGTTTTCTGATTCGCATAGAAAGCCAGTTTTCAATGCGCCATGTATTTATTGGGGGTGGGGTGGGGTTGGGGGGCAGAGTTTTATAAACCAAATCTAGAGCTGAAGACACACAGTGGGGTTTCTCCTCACCCTTTCCCATGTGCCTAGAAGGAGCATTGGAATCACGCACCCTTTTCTGCCGTCATACCTTTTTGGGGGTTCCAAGGCTCGAGAAAGTGTGTCTGTCTGTGTGCATTTTGTGTACCCCCCCTTTAAAAAATGCCTTTGGTTTTTATTGAAAGGGGGCCAGTGGGGTGTGACAATCCCAGAGCTCGACACCAAGGGCTTAAACCAGGGGTCCCCAAACTTGGCCACTTTAAGACTTGTGGACTTCAATTCTCAGAATTCTCCAGCCAGCTATGCTGGCTGGAGAATTCTGGGAGTTGAAGTCCACAAGTCTTAAAGTGGCCAAGTTTGGGGACCCCTGGCTTAAACGAAGGAGAGGGTTCAATTATGCACTTAAGAAGCCCAACTTGAGAAGGCAACACAGGTGGTCCTCGACTTGCAACACTTCATTTAATGACCGTCCAAAGTCACTAAATGAAAAAAAAGTGACTTGTGACCCTTTTTTCACAGTTTACAACCTCCCTAGCATCCCGCACGATCATGCGATCAAAACTCGGATGCTTGGCAACTGGTTCATACTTACGACCGTTGCTGTATCTCGAGGTCATGCGATCCCCTTTTGCGACCTTCTGACCAGCAAAGTCAAGGGAGAAGCCAGATTCGCTTAACGGCCGGGTTACTAACTTATCAACTGCAGCGATGCACTTAACAACTATGGCGAGAAAGGTCGTAAAATGGGGCAAAACTCACTTAAAAGATGTGTCACTGAACAACAGAAATTGTGGGCTCTGTTGTGGTCGTAAGTCAAGGACCACTTGTATGTAGCCAGATAAAGGGAGTTGAGAAACACTCTGGAATTCAGCTCTCCAAAGTCAAATATTTCTGTTTTCCTTCCAGTTATACAGGTAGTCCTTGGCTTACAACCATTCATTTAGTGACCGTTACAACGGCACTGAAAAAAGTAACTGATGACCGTTTGTCACACTTAACGACGTCGCAGCATCCCTGTGAGTCATGTGATCAGATTTCAGAGGATTGGCAACTGTCTCTATTGATGACAGTTTCAGTGTCTCGGAATTACGTGATCCCCTTTGCGACCTTCTGACTAGCGAAGTCAGCAGGGAAGCCGGATTCACTTAACAACCGGGTTGCCAATTTAACAACCGCAGCGATTCGCTTAACGACTGTGGCACGAAAGGTCGTAAAAAGGAGCAATGGGAAATTATCTGTACTTTTTTTCCCCTGCCCTGGTAAGATTTAGGAAAACATGGATTGAGTTTCCACCCCATTTGCAAAGACCCAGATTTTTTTTAAGGCGCCATCTGAGTTTTCTTCCTTGTGAGAAATTGAAGTTACTCTGATGTTTAATCTCCCACACTTTGCTTCCAGCCTTTCTAGTTTTTGTTCTTACTCTTCCCCTTTGCTGAGTTGCTCAAGAGGGCAGGCCAAATCTCCTGGCTTTCAGCCTCATCCTATGAAGGCAGGAAAATCGGCAGGTGGGCAGAGGTGTGAGCAGCTTAAGGCAACCCAGTTAGCTTCATGGCTAAGCCATCTTGCTCCCCATTTCAAAATTCAGGGTATAACATTGCAGAACTTGCTAGCTCCAAAGAGATGGCTTATGTCCTCTACAAAAATATTTTTATTTTAAAGGCAGATCCCTTCTTGATTGCACATACCAAAATGTTGAAATGCCTCTTGGTTTTTTGGCATGAAACTAGATTGTTCCAGTGCCAGTTCCTCTGCGTGTCTTTCCTACTGGGGCTCTAGTAGTCTAGGAGTGTGCAACAATGTCCACTTTACGCCCTGTGGACTTCAACTCCCAGAATTCCTGAGCCAGCATTGATCACATGACTACTGGGATTCATGGCTGGCTCAGGAATTCTGGGAGTTGAAGTCCACAGGGCGTAAACGTGCCATAATTGCACACCTCTGCTCTGGGATGTCCTTCCCTGCCTTGGTGCCCTTCCCTTCCCCAGATGTGTGAGGACTAACTATCACAGCAAAAAAAAAACCACACCGGGTGGGAATGTGAGACAGCTGGCAGACTGCCCTAAAAATCTTAAGGACTCCTTTGTCTGTTTCTGCTGCAAATATTTTCCTTTTTTTGACTCACTGCTGCTGCTGCTGCTGCTACCAGACCAAATTCTCTTCCATCCTTGGCATTAAAGCTTCGTACAAATTTCCTAAATTATTGGATATCGTCCCAAACGCCTCTTTGCAATGCAAAGGGTTCCAGATTTTCCTCACTTTCTCCAAAATCGTCATAAATCTGCCTCAAAAGGAACATGGTTTTCCAGCTGGGGCCAAACTAACCATACATTTCACTACAGATAGTCTTCGACTTACTACCAAAATGGAGCTTTTCGCATCATGGTTGTAAATCGTGTCAGTCATAAAATGAGTCGGTCATGCGAACAACCTGATTTTAGGAGCTTTTTTTTTTGCCAGTGGTCATTAAGCGAATGCAGCGGTCCTAAAGCGGCCACCGTGGTCGTTAAGCGAGCATAACAGTCATAAAGCGAACCAATGATGGTTGGTGGGCCTAGTTTTGCCAAAAACCAGAAATGCCAATTTCCCCCCACAGCAAAACGCAGTCACATGATCGCTAGACTGCAAATGGCCGCAAATGAAATCCTGTCATGTGACTGCAGGGGAGGCGACCGTCGGATCTTCAGATCCGGGTTATAAGTAGCCCCCAAATAGTTCCATCATGACTTTGAATGGTCGCTCAGGGAACGGTCATAAGTGGAGGACTACCTGTATTGGTGGAAGGACTCTAACATGCATTTCAGCAGGCATTCTGGGCTTCGGCCTAGCCAGTTACGTCCAGAGAAATTTCAACTATCTGATCTTAAAAAAAGGATTCCTTGTATAGGAAAGAAAGCTTCATTTTCTTGGATAATTCTTGCCATTCGGCTCTTTTCTACCTTCTTAAAAACTAGTTAAAACCTTTTAAACCAGGGGTCTCCAACCTTGGCAACTTTAAGCCTGGCGGACTTCAAGTCCCAGAATTCCCCAGCCAATTCTGGGAGTTGAAGTCCGCCAGGCTTAAAGTTGCCAAGGTTAGAGACCCCTGATTTAAACTATCTAGCATGGCAGTTATCAAATGAGTACAAGAGTAAACTCCGAGTTTCTTCCCATGAAGCTGGACACTTGTGCAGTTTACACACACACACACACACACACACACACACCCGTATTTCTACCACATGTTGCCGGTACAACTGTGTGCGGGATACCAAATTCTAAATAGCCAAGAACCAAAAATTAGGAATATTTTTTAACAGAATAACAGAGTTGGAAAGGGACCTTGGAGGTCTTCTAGTCCAACCCCCTTGCCCCCAACCCACAAGTGTTTAAATCAGTTATTTAAAGCATCGCTGGCTGGAGAATTCTGGGAGTTGACGTCTCCACGTGTCTTAAAGTTGCTAAATTTAAGAAACACTGCTTGTAGATCTTTTACCTGCTTAAGCTTTTCGGACCTTATGACTTATTTTCCCTTGAAAATGAAACGATTGGAAAGAGCAGGGTGATGGGTGCAAAAATCAGAAAACTATGCAAAATCGCTGAGGGCAGAGGGTCCATCCTGATTTGAAACCCCCTGAACTAAGCACCCCTCCCTCCCAAGTAGGTTTTCAAAATGTAATAGCCATAATAAACCCAGTTAGTTCGATTGGAGGTGTGCTGGGCCACGAGCAGCAAGTGAACTTTTTAAAAAGCCTTACAACTCAGGAAAGATTTTAAGATGTTTTGAGTGCCTCCTGTCCTCTTTGCTATTCCACCTCAAAAATAATGCTTTCTTCGTGATCTTCAGAATGCTAGGTGGCTCTTTCACATGCAACGAAGAAGAAGAAAAATGCAATTTTTCTTCTTGCTTTCTCGGAAAGGTGGCTAATAAAGCCGAGGAGGCCCCCTCAGAGGACATCCAAACCCACTTCCCCAAATGGCCTGTCTCCTCTTTTGTCAGGAAGAGAAAAAAAAGATGATGTCATAGCTACTTTTGGATTAAATTATTACGTTGTTTGTTCTATTGATTGTATTTTGTAAATGGAAAAGAAAAAAAAACCAACCCCTTTTTCTTCCTCCCCCCGTGGCACTTTTTAACCGATTTCGATGACTCCTGGTTTTGTTTTTTTCCTATGCATATTTATAATGAATTGAAAAAAAATGTATATATGTAAAAAGTGGGGGAGGATTCTTTCCTTTTTCGCTGTTGAACAATGTGCCTTTTGACTAATGATTTCAGGATTTTGTACTTGCATCAGAAGGATTAAAATATTGGCATTTCAGTTGAATGAAGAAATGAAAGATTTGTGTATGTGCGTGGGTGAGGTGGGAGGGAGGGAGGATAGGAAGGAGGGAGGGAGGAGAAAAAGGGATTGGAAGAGGAGGGAGGTGGGAGGGAGGGAAAGGAGAGGAAGAGGAAGGCAAGAAAGAAGGAAGAGAAAGGTAGGTAGATCGAAGGGAGGGAGAGAGGATAGGAAGGAGGGAGGGAGGAGAAAAAGGGATTGGAAGAGGAGGGAGGTGGGAGGGAGGGAAAGGAGAGGAAGAGGAAGGCAAGAAAGAAGGAAGAGAAAGGTAGGTAGATCGAAGGGAGGGAGAGAGGATAGGAGGGAGGGAGGGAGGAGAAAAAGGGATTGGAAGAGGGAGGTGGGAGGGAGGAAGAGGTAGGCAAGAAAGAAGTAAGAGAAAGGTAGGTAGGTAGATCGAAGGAAGAGGGAGGAGAAAGAATTGGAAGAGGGAGGGAAAGGAGAGGAAGAGAAGGAAGGCAAGAAAGAAGGAAGGAGAAAGAATGAGGAGAAAGGTAGGTAGGTAGATAGAAGGAAGGATGGGGTGGAAGTTGTTAAAGAGAAATCCAACCTAGAATTAAGGAGAAATGCTCTTGACAATGAGACCAATTAATCAATGGAATAACTTGCCTTCTGGACTTGTGGGTGCTCCAGCCTCCATCCCTGGAGCTTTTCAAAAATACACTGGACAACTACTTGACTGGGTTGGTATATAAGGTCTCCTGCCTTGGGCAGGGAGTTGGACTAGAAGACCTCCGAGGTCCCTTCCAGCCCTACAATTCTGTGTTCTAGGATATGCAGTTTTCTGCAGGCCCCTGTTCAGACATGGAAGACCTCCCTTGCAATACAAATAGAGCGGTCAGAATGTTGGCTTGCCGAGTTTCTCAATGGATTTTTTTTTCCCAGTGGCAGATGTAGTGGTCGACTTACAACCATTAAACTTATTCCCACTTTGCTTTTGTGCTAGGAAATCCTCACCTTGGGATTTAGTTCCTACTTATTCCACTCCTTTTCTGCCAAAGTAAATCTTCCCTTAAACTTTGTTTACTCGTAAGGCATTCTTAAAACTTCACTTAATTGTTTACTTTAAAGCATTCCCCCCCTTGAGCCCTCACTAGAGTCAAAGGGCAGGAGGTAGATCTGAATTCAGTTCTCATCCGGTCTTGGCATCGTATTTCTTGTTTGCTCTTGCATGTTGCGTAATGCCTGTTAGAGAGAAATCAGGGGGCAGCCCAAGGCAACACAAATTAGCTGGAGCTGAACTGGGACACTCCAACTCCAACCGGTGCTAAAAGTAAAGCTTCAATAAAAAAATAGACTAGAGAGACAGTTTGGTCTAGTGCTTAAGGCACCAGGCTAGAAACTGGAAGATGGTGAGACTTGGTCCCACTTTAAGGCACAAAATCTGGCTAGATGACTTTGGGCCAATCACCAGCGGATTCTGAGTTCTAGTCCCGCCTTAGGCATGAAAGTTGGCTGGGAGATTTTGGGCCAATCACCAGGAGATAAGGAGTTCTAGTCCCGCCTTAGGCATGAAAGCTGGCTAGCTTACTTTGGGCCAATCACCAGCGGACTGTGAGGTCTAGTCCCACTTTAGGCATGAAAGCCGGCGGAGAGATTTTGGGCCAATCACCAGGAGATGAGGAGTTCTAGTCCCACCTTAGGCATGAAAGCTGGGTAGGTGACTTTGGGCCAATCACCAGCAGATTCTGAGTTCTAGTCCCGCCTTAGGCATGAAAGCCGGCTGTGAGATTTTGGGCCAATCACCAGGAGATAAGGAGTTCTAGTCCCGCCTTAGGCATGAAAGCCGTCTGGGAGATTTTGGGCCAATCACCAGGAGATAAGGAGTTCTAGTCCCGCCTTAGGCATGAAAGCTGGCTAGCTTACTTTGGGCCAATCACCAGCGGACTGTGAGTTCTAGTCCCACCTTAGGCATGAAAGCCGGCTGTGAGATTTGGGGCCAATCACCAGGAGATGAGGAGTTCTAGTCCCACCTTAGGCATGAAAGCTGGGTAGGTGACTTTGGGCCAATCACCAGCAGATTCTGAGTTCTAGTCCCGCCTTAGGCATGAAAGCCGGCTGTGAGATTTGGGGCCAATCACCAGGAGATGAGGAGTTCTAGTCCCACCTTAGGCATGAAAGCTGGGTAGGTGACTTTGGGCCAATCACCAGCAGATTCTGAGTTGTAGTCCCGCCTTAGGCATGAAAGCCGGCTGTGAGATTTTGGGCCAATCACCAGGAGATAAGGAGTTCTAGTCCCACCTTAGGCATGAAAGCCGGCTAGGTGACTTTGGGCCAATCACCAGGAGACATGGGAGTTCTACTCCTGCCTTAGGCATGGCAGTTGGCAGGGTGACTTTGGGCCACTCAATCTCTCAGCCCAACCCACCTCACAGGGGGGTTCTTGTGAGAAGAATAGAAAGATACTTGTGCCACCTTGAGTTATTTGTAAAAATAAAGGTGGGATATAAATAAAGAAAATAAAAATATGTATGTTAACCCTGAAGTTGCTCCAACTCTCCCAAGGCTAACAAATGAAGTTAACTTCCACTTCCCATCCCGACAGCACAGGTCTAACCGCCTCACCTGCAAATCTCAGGTAGCTTTGCACGTCTAAAATGGCTGCCCCCCTAAGCTCCCTCAGCCCTGATAGAGAGCTCTTACACACAAACCTCAAGACACTTGATCGGCTGAAGAAAAAAAAACACATCTTTATTTGTACAAGATGGAAGGTGCGGCCTGGGGTGCAAATACAGACATTCCAGCTAGCCTCCCGTGTGAACTTGTGCCAAATCTCTCAGACCGGCCTCACCAAATAGGCTTGGCTTGAAGGCAGACCGTCATCCAGGCAAAATTCACAGGCAAACCAGAGGAACGCCGGCGGAGCACAGCCAGGGTTGGCAAGAGGCAGGGGGAGCTTACAGGAAACGGAGCAGGTCCTTTTCCATCCCCTGCAGAGGAGGAAACAAGATAAAACAACAGGGGTGTGTGAGAGAAATGGCTGCATCTGGCCAGGATTATACCCTAATACGGTGATGGCAAACCTATGTCCCAACGTCTATGGAGATTCTCCGTCATCCAGGTCAGGATTGTCTCAAAAGTGCTTTTTCAAAAGGCAACCAGCCTATGGGGTTTTTTTTCCCCTTGATGGAGAAGAAAACGTTTTGCTTTTCATCCAAGAAGTTTCATCAGTTCTTAATTTAATTTTAATTAAAAGTTCTTATAGGCCGCCCAATCCCGTAGGACTCAGGGCGGCGTATAGCAGGAATAAGAACAGTACAAATAATACATAATAATTTAAAAAAACATTACATAATTTTAAAAACCATTCATCCATGGGGGAAATCGATCTTCTTCACCCCGCCTGCCGAAAAAGCCATGTTTTTACGGCTTTGCGGAAGGCCAGTAGAGTGGGGATAGTCCGGATCTCTGGTGGGAGTTGGTTCCAGAGAGATTGGGCTCCCACAGAGAAGGCTCTCCCCCTTGGACCCGCCAAGTTCTTGACGAAGCTTCTTGCTCAAGGTGGGGAAAAAAAACATAGGCCGGCTGCCTTTTGAAAAAAACACTCCGGACTCTCTCAAAGATGACACGCTGCAGCGTTTCAGGTGACACACAGGCGTTCACCAGCACCCAACAATTATTCTCCAAAGCCACGGGCCATTCTCGTGATTTTGGGAGCTTCGGAGGCCAGGCAAGACGGCCGTGCTCCCGAACGGCCTCCGAAAGGCTTACAAAAATTGTACAAGAACGGTGCGTGCTTTTGCAGTTTTGGGAGGCCACACAAGGGCGTTCTCCTGAAACGGCTTCAAGAATAAAGGCCTCGTGCAACCCGGAGCAGCCTCAGGTAGGGCAGCAGGAGGCTTGTCAAGAGACCGAGAATCCTATGAAGGTAAGCAGCGCATGGCAGATCTTGGGAAGCGCTCAACCGCGGGGGGGGGGGGGGGGGCAACTCCATCGTTCCACAAGGCTCATACTCTTTGGGGAACAATGCAAGGTTGCCTTTTTGAGTGGCAGCAGCTAAGTTGAGGCCTAGGGCTGTCCCTTCAGGCCTTGGCACTGCCACTGAGTGCCATTGTGCAGGGGAGGGGAGGGAGAGAGAGAATTGTCCTCTCTTGTTGAAAGAGAGGCGGTGAGATGCCCAGCAGAGTTAAATCAGGCATTTTCTGATATATTTTTTTACATGCTAAGCCGAAAAGGTTTGTCATCACTGCCCTCATGTCACCCCTTGTGAGGTTTTTATACTCCTGTTAGAACCCTGTTCAAACGATTTGGTGTGTTAATATATGATTAAGCCACAAATCATTGTTATGTGTATATTGCTTTAAATGCATTGTGGATGATTACTATATAAGCAAGCAAGAGAGCATGCTCAGTGTGGTTGGTGATTTATGGTTGGTGGTTTATGGTTGGTGGTTGTGTTTGACAGGTGTGTTCCGGATTGAAGACTCTCTGTGCTGCTTTACTGATGAGTAGATTACTTTATGGCTGTGTGGAATTGCTGTGAAAAGAAGAGTAACTATCTATGATAGTACAGAATTAAGTGATAGCTGTAATCTTTGTGAGTTAAAACAAAGATAGGCAAGAAGAAGAAACTTCGCATTGACTGAATAACTGTGTATGACTTGGACTTCCTATTTAACTTTGCTACTATTCAAGCAAAACTATTTTGTACATACTAAAGATATTCTGTTTATTGACTGAATAGCATTCATATCAAACTGCAACACCATTACCACAACACATTTCGCTGTGTATGTGCTTAACAGCACAATAACTCCTTAACAACTCCTATAAGCCGCCTTGAGTCGCCATGTGCGAATAGGCGGCAATATAAATTTCCTAAAATAAATTCCCTAAAATGTCAGCAGCTACTGTTTTGCATTCACACTAAACGCTGCTTTACATTATTGAACGAAGCATCATTAGCTTGATTTGCACGGTGTTTTAGGCCATACATTTCCCCCCACCCACCCCCCAAAAATGAGTGGCCTCCATCTGGATTGGGACAACAATTGGTCGGATTCTCTCTATAGAAAGGCTGCTATAAACCATGGTTTTCAACCCACCCTGGCTGGGTTTAGCATGGTGTGCGAACCAGCTAACTCAGCACTGTGGCCAGAGAGTCAGGCTGAGCTGGGCCAGCTCTGCAACTGGACAATGTCTCAGGTCCTTGGGACAGACTTGATGGGTGGCCTAAAAAGCCAAACATCCAGTCTAAACATCTAGCTGACTGCGCAACCAATCATAATAATAATATGCAGAACTTACAAGTGGGTCATCCATGGGACTGAATCGCTTGACCACCTGTCCTTCCCTGTTGATCAGGAACTGCAAGGAGAAAAGGAGACCAGGTGACCCATTAAGGCGGCCCAAATTTCATTGGGACACAAAGACAGCCTTGATTTGCAAAGACCGCAAGACACACACACACACCCCCATCCAATTCAGGGGCTGGATTCATGCCTAGCAATACGCTGTAAAATGGTTCCGGCTTCCCGGGATTGTGTGTACAGGTGGTCCCCGACTTACGACCATAATCGAGCTTGGCACTGATGGCCGTAAAGCGAACACGGCGGTCATAAAGCAAACCCATAGTTCACGATGGGAGCATTTTTGCCAGAAAATGGAAGCAAAAGGCAGCTTTTTAGCAAAAAGAAAAATCGCAACGACACTGCAAACAGCATTGTTGAGTGTCCAAAATGTGATCACATGATCACTGGGGGGGGTGTGGCCGTCAGAACTTCAGCACCTGGTTGCAAGCTCCTTATGGAGGCTGCGTCAAATGGTCAATAAGTGATCGGTCGGAAGCCGAGGATTAACGGCATCCTGTTAACAAACTCTGTCCCTACTCCGAGCTCCCTTGTCCTTAGGAGTAGGAAGTAAACTCGGTGAAGGTGTGTTTCTTGAAGGCTGAAGAATACTTTGAAGGGCTGGAGAAAAGGTAGATCTAACCCAGGAAGGGCTTTGAAAACATTTTATTTGGCTGCCCAACTTAGGAAGGGCGGCGCGGAGGTTTAGCCGTTATGACGCTGGGCTTGTTGGCTGGAAAGGTTCAAGACCCGAGCGCCATGTGATGAGGGCGAGCGCCTGTCTTCGCTCCAGCTCCTGCCATGTTCGAAAGCATGCAAATGCGAGTAGATAAATAGGTACCACTTTGGTGGGAAGATAACGGTGGGCTCTGTAATGTCGTGCTGCCCACATGACGGCAAGAAATGTCTTCCGACAGCACTGGCTCAACGGCCTTGAAATGGAGATGAGCACCGCCCCCCCCTAGAGTCAGCAACGACTAGCGGAGCAAAATCCGCAGGGACTTTTTAATTTTTTTTTGCCAGCTTAGGAAAGAAATTAGACTCAACCAGCACTGGGGGGAGGGGGGGGAGGGTGAGTAAAAGTAGGGACAACTCACTTTAGTCCTTCCTCAGCTCCCAGGGGGGCTTTGGGGCCAGCCCCTCCTTCTCAGCCCAGCTTAAGCACACTGGGTGTTTGTTGGGGAGAAAAACTGGAGGAAGCGCTATTCATATTGCCTTGTTCTGTGCTTCTGAACAAAAAGTTGATGACATAGAGCAGTCCTTAACTTACAACAATTGAGCCCACCATTTCAACTGCTAAGCAGGGTAGTTGTTAAGTGAGTTTTGCCCCGTTTTTCTTTAAAAGTTTTAATAAAAATTACACATCCAAAGAAAAATACCGTATTTTTTTGGAGTATAAGACGCACCTTTTTCCTCCCTAAAAGTGGCTGAAAATTTGGGTGCGTCTTATATTTCGAATGTAGCTTTTTTTCCAGCCCTAACTAGGTGCTAACAGATCTTCCCAGCTCTTACCTTGCAGGCTTTTTCATTGTTACTCTCTCCAAAGAATGTTTTTCCAGCCCTAAGTCTTTGCAGAATTTTTTTTCATTGCTCTACTTGCTCCGAATAAGTTTTTTTCTAGCCCTAACCAGGTGCTAACTATCTTCCCAGCTCTTACTGGCTTGCAGGTTCTTTCATTGTTATTCTCTCAGAAGAAGGTTTTTTTTAAGTCCTAACCAGGGGATAAAATAATGTGCTGAAGCTGACCAGACTAAGGATGCTAGCCAGATGAATACCTGGTAGGCAGATTGTTTTCCCCTATTTTCCTCCCCAAAAACTAAGGTGCGTCTTATACTCCGGTGCGTCTTATACTCCGAAAAATACGGTAGTTGAAGATACTCACCTTGCTAAAATTCCACTTTATAGCACTAGAGAGAAAGAAAAAAAAGAAGAACATCATTTAGCTCTAAAGGTTTTTATTACTTCTAGTGTTTTATTTCTAGTGTTTCACTCAAAACCTTCTTGTGCTAAACCACGCTAAAACCAAGATGAATAATGGTTGGTGTCTCTCGCCAGTAAATGGGGTCAAAATCAAAGAAACACAATGGCCCATTTATTTGTTCCAGTTTTTCCTCCCAGCGTCAAAAATTATTGTATTCTCTTCAAACCAGCCACCATCAGGACTAGCAGCTTAGCTTTAGAGAGCTGAAGTGGTGCAGTGGTTAAATGCTGCGACTGCAGGCTGACTGCTAGTTCAGCAGTTCAGCTGTTCAAATCTCACTAGGCTCAAGGTTGACTCAGCCTTCCATCCTTCCGAGGTCGGTAAAATGAGGACCCAGATTGTTGGGGGCAATATGCTGAAGTCTGTAAACCGCTTAGAGAGGGCTGTAAAGCACTATGAAGCGGTATATAAGTCTAAGTGCTATTGCTATTGCTATGAAAGCGGAGTTGGAATGTGACACAGAAAAATGCCATCGCAAAAGTCCGACACAGCAGAAGAAGTCCTGGTGCTGAACATCATAATGCCAGCAGATACACACTTCTTAAGAGTTGAAAGCCAACACACCCAACTGGGAAAAGCAGGAATAACAACAACAACAACACTAACAACAACATCATTAATAACATTTGTGATACATTTTTAAATGTTCAGCTGACTGACTTTCATGTTTAATGAATAAAAGAGATAATAACAACAATAAAGGGAGAGAAAAAAAGCAATTTTGGAAGTTGGTATCATATCATTATTAAACCTTCAAATAATTACAAGAGGCTGGCTGGGGAATTCTGGGAGTTGAAGTCCACACGGATTGAAGTTGTCAAGTTCTAAAAACACTTGTTTTTATCTTTCAATTATAAAATTTATAAAATTTATAAATGTATAAATTTTTATAAATTCTATAAATTTATAAAATGTAAAAAATTATAAAATATAAAATTAATTTTATATTTCAATTATATTGATTTTGTTTCCTAGTACGATTTGATAGCTTATTAGTAACCATGACTATCACTGTTGTATCTTTTTATTCTTGATGAATGTATTTTATTCTCCTTATGTACACTGAGAGCATATACACCTAAGACAAATTCCTTGTGTGTCCAATCACACTTGGCCAACAAGGAATTCTATTCAATTCACATTCATATTTTCATATTTTCATCTTCTTCTTCATCTTCTTCATCATCGTCTTCATCTTCTATTCTTATTCTATTCTTATTCTATTCTTATTCTATTCTTCTTCTTCTTCTTCTTCTTCTTCTTCTTCTTCTTCTTCTTCTTCTTCTTCTTCTTCTTCTTCTTCTTCTTCTAATTCTTCTTCTAATTCTTATTCTTATTCTTCTAATTCTTATTCTTATTCTTATCCTATCCTATTTCTATTCCTATTTCTATTCCTATTCCTATTCTATTCTATTCTATTCATTAAAAATAAATGCAGTAAGTCTGTGTGGTATATTTGCTATGCCCATTTCAGAGACTTTTCAGTGAGAACTCACTTTCCCAGAGTGCCTCTGCCTTTGGGCTGGTTTTTTAGCCACTTCCAGAGAGGATGGGCATTATCCCCATTGACTTCAATCTTGCTATACATGTCGAATTTCACCCCGTATGTTTCCGCAAATGCTTTAATTTCTTGCTCGGTACCAGGCTCCTATTAAAAAGAAAAACAAAAGGGAGACAGATGGTTTTTAGATGGTTAAACCGATCTTAAACAGTTGTTCTTAGCATCCAGTCTGCTTAAGTTGAAGATCCAGATGTTTTTGAACTGCGTTCACTCACTGTTTACAGTGAACCTATCAATGCATGATGTAATGAAGGTTTGAAGGTTGTTTTAGCCAGCTTGTCATAGATTCTTGGCCATTTTTCCACCCCTAGTCCAGCATCTTCCCCATTATGTCACACTAGCTGTCTCCTCTCTGGAGACTAGAATTTGGGTCTCCCCAGCCCTAGTCCAGCCCCTTCCCTACTCCTGATTGGCTGTTGGATTGGGAGGAAGGGACTGGCCCAAAGTCAACCAATGAGATTCTGCACCTGAGGGGGGGGGGACTAGAACCTGGGTCTCCCCACACCTCATTCAGCCCTTCCACATTACTCTTGATTGGCTCTTGGGCGGAGAGGGAGGGATTGATCCAAATTCAGCCAATGGGATTCCATGGCTGAGGGGGAGAGAACCTGGGTCTCCCACTCCTTTTTCCAGTCCCTTCTGCACTGTGCCTCATTGGCTGGGATGGACAGACTGGCCCAAATTCAGCCAATCAGCTTCCACGGATAAGGGAGACAAGCACCTGCGTATCCTCACTCCTAGTCCATCACTTTTTGCACTATGTTATGCTGGCTCTCCTTAGAGCAGGGGTCTCCAACCTTGGCCACTTTAAGACTTGTGGACTTCAACTCCCAGAATTCCTCAGCCAGCTTTGCTGGCTGAGGAACTCTGGGAGTTGAAGTCCACAAGTCTTAAAGTGGCCAAAGTTGGAGACCCCTGCCTTAGAGGAGGAGGAGGATGGGGGGGGAGGAGGATCATTTCATTGTGACATTAACACACACACAATAACAGCCCACCCTCTCCTGTTTCCTACCTGCTTGCCAAACTGGTTGCAGGGGAAGGCTAGAATGCGTAAACCTTTCTCAGCGTATCTTTTATACAGTTCGACAAGCTGAGTGTAGTTTACGTCAGTCTTGCCTCATTGCGTCGCCACGTTGGTGATGATGCAGACCAAGCCCCTGGAGAGACAACAAGAAAAGCAGCAAGAGAGACGGTCACAGGCAGTCCTCGACTTACGACCACAGCTGAGCTCAACATTTCCGTTGATAAGCGAGACAGTGGCTGGGTGAATTTGGCCGCCATTTTACGAGCTTCCTTGCCGCGGCGGTTAAGGGAATCCCTGCAGTGGTTAAGTTAGCGACATGCTTGTTTAGCTGAATCTGGCTTCCCTACTTAGGCTTGTCAGAAGGCCGCAAAATGGGATCACACGACCGTCATAAATATGACTCATGTTGCCAAGCAGCTGAATTCCGATCATGTGACCATGGAGTCATAATGCAATAGTCGTAAGTGTGAAAAACCAGTCATAAGTCACTTTTTCAGTGCCATTGTCACTTCGAACGGTCACTAAATGAACTGTTGTAAGTCGAGGACTACCTGTACTTGGAAGGGCCACCCGAAATTCCAGGCACGCTATCTGGGCTCTAAACCTTCCTTCCCAGAATCGTACAGAATTTCTCCACTAGCTGCATTTCTGATTTCCTGCTGAGTTGTGTTATTTATTGATCAAGCTTCTACAGTTGCCCATCTCAAACGATGTGACTTTGGACGGTAGACGGCATAAAAACAAAAAGTATAAAATAATAAATGTGTCAAACACACTCTTTTTTAAAAAAGAAACGCACACTTTTCTTTTCTTAAGAAAAGAAAAGGATATTCAGGAGCCGGGACTGTTTATCTATCTATCTATCTATCTATCTATCTATCTATCTATCTATCTATCTATCTATCTATCTATCTATCTATCTATCTATCTATCTATCTATCTATCTATCTATCTATCTATCTAATCGTATTTATCTATCTATCTATCTATCGTATTTGTCTATCTATCTATCTATCTATCTATCTATCTATCGTATTTATCTATTTATCTATTTATCTATTTATCTATTTATCTATTTATCTATTTATCTATTTATCTATCTATCTATCTATCTATCTATCTATCTATCTATCTATCTATCTATCTATCTATCTATCTATCTATCTATCTATCTATCTAAATTGATTTATATGCCGCCCAACTCCCAGGGGACTCTGGGCGGCTATTCTTCCAAACAGAGTTGGAAAAAAACAAACAAGCAATGTTGGCTTGCGAATCAAATGCCATCCAGGACTCAACCTAGCAAGGAATGGCTATAATCCGGCAAACTTCAACCGAGGCCCATTCTCTTCCTCCTCCTCATATATTAGGTACAAGTGGTTCTCGATCTGTGCCTGTCATGAAGCCCGCTCACCTATATTTCCAATTCATGATGGTTATAAAAAGGGTTACTCACATGACCGACCTGATTGTACCACCTTTTCTGTGGCAGTCGTTAAGCGAACGCCGCAGTCGTTAAGCGAACCAATGGTGGTTTTGCCGAAATCAGAAGCAAACACTGGTTTTTGATGAAACCGCTGTAAAACATGTGGCTGCAGGGCGCTGCAAATGGCCTTAAGTAGGGGTCAGTTGCCAAGCGTCCGGCATGTGATCATATGACTGCAGGGGGCATTGGAACCAGGTTAAGTACCCCCTGAAAGGTATGGTCGAAAAGTCGAGGACTATTGGTACATCAGGAGGGTCCAACTTTGGTCGCTTTTAAGACCAGTCGCACTTCAACTCCCAGAATTCCCCAGCCAGCCATGTTGGCTGTGGAATTCTGGGAGTTGAAGTCCACACATCTTAAAGTCGCCAAGATTGGACACATCTGCTGTTACCTACTGCCCTATTACAAATGGGTAAAAACATTGAAAAACGAAGAACACCAAAACCACCCAAAAACTCAAGACAGCAGAGCAAACAAACCCAGATGAGGACAACTTGCCTGTATTTCTCCAGCGAGACATTGTTGCCGTCAATATCCAATGCATGGAAGTCGTAGATGGACTTGGCCGACTGCCAATCGGGCCTCTGAGCACACTGCAGGGAAGAAATATGGGGGGAGGGGGAATCAGAAAAAGGTGAATGGAGAGCATTGTTTTGTTTCCAGTTACGAATGTAACAAAAACACACCGTTTGAACAAACTTAGTTTAATTAATGAACCACTGCTAATGAATGGCTTAGCAGTGGCAAAACACACAAATCAAAAGAAGCAAACCTTGCTTGCAGAAAGTCAGCTGCTAATTAGTATTCATTAGCAGCTGGTGTAAGTTCAGTCAGTCTTAGTTCAAAACAAGACTATTAGTTCTGGTTATCTCACGTAATGTCTGAAGGCTTGGCAAAAGGCCCAGGAGTCTTTCTTGATAAGAAATCCGAAGCAGGAATTCACCAGTCAATGCACAACAGAGACTGGAGTCTGAACTATTGTTTCCTGCAGCTTGTCAGCTGCCTCTAATGTCCTTAAGTAGACTGAGTGGCCAATTAGCCCCAAGTCTTACTCCCGAGGAGACCTCCTCCGAAGTAACCATTCCTGCCTCTTGGCAGCCCTGCTGTGCTCTTGCATTCAGAGGAGGAGAAGCCCCTCCTTCCTCATCACTGCCAAGAGGTGCTGGAGGTTCCGAAGGCCCTGGCTGCACTCCTGCCTCTGGCACCGAGTCCTCACCAGCCTCCTCACTGTCCGACTCGGGTGCCAGCTGAGCAGGCCGCTGGCGGGCCACAAGAAGCATATCCCTTCTTGTCAGGCCCCCAAAAAACAAGAACAACATGCAGAGTGACTTCTGAATAGTTCCTTAATTGTTGTTCCCCTACAAAAAGAAACCGTGACAGATCAAAGCAACTATTATTGCAATAATTATAGATATTCCCTGTGAATTGCTAAGGAAGGTCCCACCCTTTGCTTTCTTCCTGCACACCACAGTCCAAGCTCTGCCCCCTGGGAAAGAGCCCCTCCCTCCTGCGACTCTGGACTATGCAGGTAGTCCTCGATTTACTGTAACAGCTCATTTACTGACCAAAGTTACAACAGCGCTGAAAAATGTGACTTTATGCAGCATCCCTATGGTCACATGATCAAAATTCAGGCGCTTGGCAACTGACTTGTATTTATGACGGCTGCAGTATGGGGGGAGGGAGTCATTGTAGCCTTCAATTTTCATTTTCATTTCACAACCACACTACCAACTGTCTCACTTAGCAACAGATATTTTGGGCTCGGTTGTGGTCGTAACTCGAGGATTCTCTGTATTCCGCCACACTTTGAAACACATTGCAACCAAGGGAGTGGGTCTTTTGGGTGACTGGTCAAGGGGTCTGTAATATTTTAAATAGCCTTCTCCAACACTGGGCATGTGGGGACTGCAGCTCCCAGAATTCCTAGCCAACATGCTACCTAGGGAATTCTGGGATTTGCAATTACAAACCATTAGCTGGGCAGCCTGTTAAAATGGTCAACCCCAAGGCTGGGCACATGTTTTATGCCAAGCCCCAAACAAGCCGCTTTGGAATCAAACCATGATTTAGCATCAAATACAAACTCAGATGCTGTGCCCCACCCTTAAAGGGCCCCCGTGACATTGCTGCTCTAAAAAGCAGTCTTTCTCTACCTGGGCAGCTTTAAGACGTGTGGACTTCAACTCCCAGAATCCCCCAGCCAACATGTTGGGCTGAGGAATTCTGGGAGTTGAAGTCCACCAACTTTAAGCTCGCCAAGCTTGACAGATATTGCTTTAAGGCCAGGGTCTCCAACCTTGGCACCTTTAAGACTTGTGGACTTCAACTCCCAGAATTCCTCAGCCAACATGGTGGCTGGGGGATCCTGGGAGTTGAAGTCCACAAGTCGTAAAGTTGCTAAGGTTGGAGACCCCTGCTTTAAGGCACAGGGCCTTTTGTACAGTATATTTACAAAGGCCAATTTATTTCACATGAGAAACTTTTGAAGTGGATTGCTGCTAGTTTCGTTATGAGGTTTATTCATTACCCCAGTCAACAGAGGACAGGAAACAAAAAGTTTTATTTGAAAGAATAAGGGAAGCATTACTTCTGTAAGGGGAATCCCGCAAAAAGGATGGAAAATACCCCAAAGCAAAATGTCTTCAGATAACAAATTGCAAGAAGCAATGCTAATGAAGTCGTTAAAGCTTAAATCTAATCCTATATAACAAAAAAGGGAAAGAATGCTTAGGCTGCTGAGATCAGCTGTTGCGGCTTTTAGAAGCAGCAAGTGCACAGGTAGTCCTTCACTTATGACCATTCGTTTAGCGACCATTCAAAGTTAACAACGGCACTGAAAAAAGGGACTTATTACCGTTCTTCATTTACGACCATGGCAGCGTCCCCATGATCACATGATCAAAATTTAGACGCTTGGCAACTGGCTCGTATTTATGACGGTTGCAGTGTCCAGGGGTGATCCCCTTTTGCGGCCTTCTAACAAGCGAAGTCGATGGGGGTAGCCAGATTCACAAGGTGGCGCAGTGGTTAAAGTGCAGCACTGCAGGCTACTTCAGCTGACTGCTAGTTCAGCAGTTCAAATCTCACCGGCTCAAGGTTGACTCACCCTTCCATCCTTCTGAGGTCGGTAAAATGAGGACCCAGATTGTTGGGGGCAAGATGCGGAACTCTGTAAACCGCTTAGAGAGGGCTGTAAAGCACTATGAAGCGGTATATAAGTCTAAGTGCTATTGCTATTGCTATAACCACCTTATTAAATTAACACTTCAGTGTTTCACTTAACAACTGTGGCAAGGCAGCTTGTAAAAATGGGGCAAATCACATTTAACAACGGTCTTGCTTAGCAACGGGAATTCTGGGCTCAGTTGGGGGGTCGCACGTCGAGGGCAACCTGTACATTTCATTGAGAACTTCTCCTTCGGTGTCTCTCCATGAGTGTGTGCACAATAATTTTGTCCTTTTGTTGTCGTTGTTAGATTGACACCAGTCATTAGCAAGATCTGCCTGCAGAGATAGCATTGGTGGGATACTTCCTGGCAGCAATATACATATATTATATCTTGTATCTTGTCTAAGGAAGCTGTAAGCTATAAACCAGTGGTTCCCAACCTTTTTGTGATCGAGTACCACTTGGAGGTCCCGTACAGTCGCCGCGTACCACCTGGTTCCAGAGAAACTAAATTCGATCAGATATCACTTTATTTCCATAATTGTACCGTTCCTTTTTTGGCCCCGCGCATCCAGCAACTGGATTCTCGGGCCGCTGGGACCAGGTGGGTGGCGTGTGGCAACAGTTGCAAATCGTTGCCAGATTATCTTGTAATACATTTAGGCAGTAAACATTTTTGTGAAGTAAAAAATAACTAACTAAAAATTGTTCATGACCCCGAAAGTGTTCACGTACCACCTGGAAGGCCCTCGCGTACCACTAGTGGTACACGTACCACAGGTTGGGAACCACTGCTATAAACAGACATGGTTAGAGACACCAAAACAACAATCTTGGCTGCTGCAGCCAACATGGCTTATGAGTTGCTCTTTTTGGGTGCCCCATGAGGGACCCAACTAGCAAAGGTTGATCAATTGTCCTGTTCCTGATAGAATCCAATTAAGTTATGCAGTTATTTTTCATCTGTATCTTTGCAAGGGGCTGGGTCCCTTTCAAAATTTCTAAATAAGCAAACATTTTAAAGAAGAATGGATATCATGGCTGGTTTCACGGGTGACGTTAAACCTATCATGTGTTTCTCAATTTTCACAACTTTAAAACAACTGGACTTCAACTTCCATAATTCTCCCTGGGAGTTAAAAGTTGCCATGATTGAGAAAAAGAGGCATAAGAATAGAATAAATACTGTGTCATGTACACTAATCGGCATAAATTAAAATGAAATGTCATTGCATTCAGCTCTCAAAAGATAACCACACACATACAGAGAAACATCACAGTCTACAGGTAGTCCTCGATGTACAACAATTCACTTAGTGACTGTTCAAAGTTATGACACTGAAAAAAGTGCCTTTTGACAGTTTTTCACACTTATGACCATTGCAGCATTCTCACAGTCTCATGATTTACATTCCGATGCTTGACAACTGACTCACATTTATGACGGTTGCAGTGTGCCAGGGTCAGGTGATCCCCTTTTGCGACCTTCTGACAAGCTAAGTCAGTGGGGAAGCCAGGTTCACTTAACAACCGTGTCACTAACTTAACAACTGCAGTGATTCACTTAAACAACCGTGGCAGGAACTCAAAACTCACAACACATTTCTCACTTAGCAACATACATTTTGGGCTCCATTGTGGTCGTAAGTTGAGGACTACCTATAGTTCGAATATATACATATATAGTTTCCCCCAAAATAAGACATCCCCTGATAATAAGCCCAATCGGGCTTTTGAGTGCATGGCAATAAGGCCAAGCGCTTATTTCAGGGTTCAAAAAAATATAAGACAGGGTCTTATTTTCGGGGAAACACGGTACATGGCGGGGAAAAAAAGAATCCTGCAAATTTACCAGATGGATGGCTTAGGGAACAAAGCTGTTACAGAATCTGGTAGTCCTGCTAGAAATATTTTGAACCTCCTCCCAGAGGGGAGCAACAGAAACAGAGTGTAAAGTGGGTGTGTGGGGCCTCTAACAATGCTTTGAGCTCTAAGCAGCACATAGCTTATAAGCAGCATCCTGAAGAACAGCAAGCTTCCTATAATCTTCTCTGCTGCCTTCACCACTCACTGTGTGGACTTTCTATCTGAGGCATTGCGGCCACCAAACCTCAAACAGGGATGCAGTTGGTTAAAACGCTCTCAATCATGCGTCTGTAAAAAATGGCCAGGACAGAAGGAGAAAGATGTGCTCTCCTCATCTGACACAGGAAATGCAGACGCTGGTTTGCACGCTTCACTAAGGATGACGTACGAAGAGACCAAGTCAGATTATAACATATATAACATGTTATAACTGGATGGGGTGCTGTGATTGGGGTAAATTTTGGTGGTGAGGTCATAAAAACCCTTCCTGCGAGTTCAAGCCAACCATTTGGAACCATTATAAGGTGTGCCAGCCACAGCACCAGCTTTTATAAATAATTAGGATATATCCTGTTTCAGAAATTATGATGAACTGAGTCATGTCATTAAGGAGAGCTTTCATTCCTCAGCAAATTTTATTAAAAGCCGTAGGCTTTCCTGAGCTACAGGTCATTCTCTCAGAGGCCTGGAGGAGCGAAAGTGATGTAGGATTTATACTGGATTGAGGCTGGGGGTGGGGAAGACAGAGAAGTTATATAGATACAGTGAGGATACATATAATTAGTAACTTTTAATAAATACAGATAGTCCTTGAATAATGTGCCCAAAGGAATCAAAAATTCCATTGCTAAGCAAGACATGGGTTTTGCTCCATTTTACAACCTTTCTTGCCCCGGTTAAGTGAATCACTGCACTTGTCAATTTAGTAACATGGTTATTTAAGCAAATCTGGCTTCCCCATTGACTTTACTTGTCAGAAGGTCGCAAAAGGAGATCACGTGACCCCAGGACACGGCAACCGTCATAAATAGGAATCAGTTGCCAAGCATCTGAATTTTGGTCACCTGACCATGGGAATGCTGCAATGGTCGTGTGGAAAACTTACGTTATAATAATAATAATGCCATCTGTCTCAAATGGTGTAGGAACTCCTGCTTGACCAGGGGGTTGGACTAGATGACCTACAAGATCCCTTCCAATTCTAATAATAAATCTTAAATCTAATAATTTATTGTCATTGTATGTATATACACAGTACACCCATACAACAAAATTCACATAACGCTTCAAGACCAGTCCCACCACACATAGCAATCCCTAAAAACACGCCCCACCCACCACGAATTCCCCACCCTGAACCACTCAAACATCCATACAACAGACCAAGCAATACTATCCAACAGCTCACTGATGGTGACCCTTTAATTCATTATTAAGTGCAATTATAGCTCTGGGATAAAAACTGTTCAGAAAGTGTGTGGTCCGAGTTTTAATTGTTCTGTATCTTCTGCCAAAAAGATTGTAAACCGGATGAGATTACAATCTTTGTAAAGCAGGATTATGCTGTTGTAATTTTGAATGGTCACTAAATGATAGATTGTAAATCGAGGACTACCTGTAACCTATAAAATGATTAATAATTTTAATCTAATACTAATACTAAATACTAATAAAAGTATTTATTTTATTAACCTCACGGGAAGCTCACAAACACCAGCAGATTTCAGGAATATTGCCAATCAGGAGTAATATGGTAGCATTATCTAACAGAGATTACAAAAAGGCATTCGCTTCCTGTCTTAAGTTTTTTAATAATATAAATTAATCTGGAAAGGTAAGTCCTTGATTTGCAACCATTCAATTAGTGACCATCCAAAGTTCCAATAGAAAGAAGTGACTCGGAACCAGTCCTCACACTTATGACCATTGTAGCATCCTCACAGTCACATGATCAAAATTCAGATGCTTGGCAACTGACTCGTATTTATGACGGTCGCAGTGTCCGGGGGCCGATGGGGGGGGGGCGGGAGAGGTGGTCATGTGGTCTTTTTGTGACCTTCTGACCAGATAAGTCATTGGGGAAGCCAGATTCACTTAATAGCCATGTTACTAACTTAACAAGTGCAGTGATTCACTTAACAACTGTGGCAAGAAAAGTTGCAAAATGGCTTCTGACGAGCAAAGTCAGTCCGGGGAGGCTGGATTCACTTAATGACCGTGTGAGTCACTTTTAATGTCTGCAGGGATTTGCTTAACAAAAGTGGGATAAAAGCATTGTAAAAAAATCGGGCACAACTCAATAACACCCCGCTTAGCAACAGAAATTCTGGGCCCAACTGCCGTAAGTCCAGGACTCCTTGTAGCTTAGCCAATGTTTCACAACTTCAGCCATTTTAAGATGTGTCAGCTTCAACACCCTGACTGGGGAATTCTGGCAGCCGAAGTCCAGAGATTTTAAAAGCTGATCAAGTTGAGAAAGGCCGCTCTTAATTAACCAGGTTATCTCAGAAGGCCTCAACAAGCATAACTAGATTTTAATGCAGATTAGTTGCAAATCAATAAGGTGCCTGGAATCTGCCTCCCACATAACATGCCTACAACACCCTCTTCTTTCCTTCCCTCCCTGCCAATTTAAATTCAACATCTGTTAAGCCGCTCGTTTGATGAAGTGAGCATTGGCATCCTATAAAAAAGCCCTTTGGAATAAATAAAATAAAATAAATAAAACCTTTCTTGCCAAGGATTTTGGCCTGCCACACTAAGACCCAGCTCTCCTCCTACAAACCCCCGGCCAGGATTTTTATCTGGAATTGGCTGCTAAACAAAGCATCCATTTTGAATCTGGATTTTATACTTTTATACACAAGTAGTCCTTGACTTAGTTCATTTAGTGACCGTTTGCAGCTACGGTACAATGGCACTGAACAAAGTGACTTAAGGACCGTTTTTCACACTTACGACCCTTGCAGCATCCCCGTGGCCACGTGATCAAAATTCAGATGCTTGGCAACCGATTCATATTTATGACGGTCGCTTGCAGTGTCCTGGGGGGGGGGGGTTTCATGTGATCATCTTTTGCGACCTTCTTACAGGCAAAGTCAATGGAGAAACCAGATTCGCTTAACAGAGAATTCGCTTAAAAGAGCCGAGGTGGCGCAGCGGTTAGAGGTAGTACTGCAGGTCACTTTAGCTGACTGTGATCCGCAGGTCAGCGGTTCAAATCTCACCGGCTCAAGGTTGACTCAGCCTTCCATCCTTCCGAGGTAGGTAAAATGAGGACCCAGATTGTTGGGGGCAATATAAATTATACATTGCTTACTGGTGTAAACCGCTTAGAGAGTGCTTGCACTGTGAGGCGGTATATAAATCCCACAAATAAATAAATAAATAAATAAATAAATAAATAAATAAACAACCGTGTGACTAACAGCTACAGCAGTTCACTGAACAACTGTGGCAAGAAAAGTCGTAAAATGGGGCAAAACTCACTTAACAACGGTCTCACTTAGCAACATAAATTTGGGGGCTGGATTGTGGTCGTAGGTCGAGGACTACCTGTTTTTTTTTCCCCCTGGGCTGGGGGACTTAAGACCAGAAAACATTTGACTAGAAATAAGGGAATTACTGATGGTATTTAAAAAATGCTTCCTACGCAGGATTTCCTATAGCAGTGATGGGGAACCTGTGGCACGCGGAGCCATATCTGTTGGCATGTGTTGCCCTATGTCAGCTCCAGTGAACATGTGCGTGATGGCCAGCTGTTTTTTGGCCTTCTTTTTGGCAGTTTTTTCTCTCCCCAGGCTTCAAGAAAGCCTCCTGAAGCCTGGGGACGGTGAAAAATGGCCCAACGGGCCAACTGGAAGTTCTTTTCCGTTCGTTGGCCGTTTTTTGCCGTCCCCAGGAGTCTGGAGGCTTCAGTGAGGCCTGTGCGCGTGCATGGGGGGCAGGGGGTGCGCATGTGCGGGGGGAGGGCATGGGTGTGGGCGCGCGCACACACACACCCTTTTGGCACGCGAGCCAAAAAAGGTTCGCCATCACTGTCCTATAGCTTTGGCTCCACTACCTGAGCCTAACACTCAGACCTACAAAGCAGAAGACATACAAGTTAATTCCCTTCCCACCCCCTTTCCTCTAATCTTTCCCCTAATTTCTCCTCACAATCACATGAGTTGAGACATTGCCGAGTCATATATTTCCCTCCCCGCAACAGCAAATCCGTTTCACGAGCCTCCAGATTATGATGCAATTAGCAGCACAAAGGGGACAGAGAACAAGGGATTGCACCAGGAGAGAGACTTTGGATTTCATTTTTATAGCCCAAATTTATCAATCCCCGATAAACCCAAGGTCAAACAAGACAGAAGTCCTGGCACCGGTGATTTCTTCAGCTCTTCCCATTGGCTTCCAGAGAAAACTAGGTTGAAAACGACCGCTGTGCATTTTTTTTTTTTTTGAATTGCATTTCTGCATTGCAGGCAAAAGAGCCAGGGAGAAGAAGATGATGCTGCTTTCACACATTCAACCTTTCATCAAAACCAGCCTTTTGTCTTCACCCAGAAGCAAATCAATAGACTGCACCCAAAAGAGGGGGTGGGGTGGGGGGAAATGGATATACGCATTTATTTCTCATCCAGAAGTTGCTTTATTTTTCCTGGACTTTTAAAGAAAAGCAGTTTTGCTAGAATTTCTGTTTTTTGCTAGAATTTGGTCGTTTATGCTGGCTGGAGAATTCTGGGAGTTGAAGTCCACAAGTCTTAAAGTTGTCAAGTTTGGGGACCCCTGCTTTAAATAATAAGAACAGCTCAGAAAAGCTTTGATGATCTTAACTAGCAGAATCATCAAAGGACCAAGAGAAGCAGAAGGGCCAGATACTGTACTCGGCTTGCAGTACAGGTGGTCCCCAATTTACGACACAATTGAACCCAACATTTCTGTTGCTAAGTGAGACGGTTAAGTGAATTTTGCCCCATTTTGTGATCTTTCTTGCCATAGCTGTTAAGTGAATCACAACAGTTTGTTAAGTGAGTCACATGGTTGTTAAGTGAATCTGGCTTCCCCATTGACTTTGCTTGTCAGGAGGCGGCAAAAGGGGATCACACGAACCCCCCCCCCCGACACTGCAAATAAATACATACCAGTTGTCCAGCATCCTAATTTTGATCATGAGACTTCAATGGCCGTGTGAAAAATGATCACAAATTCCTTTTTTTCCCCTCTGCAGTTGTATCTTGAAACTGTCCCTAAACAAATGGTTGTAAGTTGAAGGCCACCTGTACTCACTTCTACAAGCTGTGATACGAAGCAATTTTTAAAATACATAATTACAGCCAAATGGCTCTTAATTTGTCCTATTTGGAAATGCTGGGATCTTCCCCAGCTGGGAGGCTGGTCAGAATATGAAAAATAATAATAATAATTTGCTGTACCTGAGCGTAAACCTGAAATCCCAATTACGGTTAATGTTTACAAATTAACTCAGAGCTTCATGTTAACATCAAAAGGAAGGCTAGAAATATTCCTGAAAAATGTCTCACTTTAATCTTGGCAAGAACATTGCTGACCTTTTCCCTTCTCCAACCAACCCCCCCCCCCCCAATCCCTAAATGTACTGAGGCTGCAAACTCAATTGGCCTACATGGCATCTTCTGGCAGAATCACAATCTTTTTCCATTCCATCGCATAGGGGGAGGATATAATCCTGACCCAAAGAGCTGCTTTTGTGTAGTTCTAATGTTTACTTAAGGTGGAGCAAAGCAACAACTTAATTGTGTTAAGTGGAATCCTTGGTGCTCTTTGAGCTTGGCTGATTAAGCTATTGCTTTCTACTTGATTGTTTGTTTGGTGTTAAACCCTGCTTATCTGGGCTTTTTGTTCTCTAAGTCTTTTTGTTCTCCTCAGGGGTTTTTTAGGATCTCTTGAATGGTGTAGAAAGGCAATGTCACATTTTTTGCATTCTCCAACCAAGGATAAATTCACCCCCATCAACATGGGCAGACTGCTGTATTTAAACAGGGAACAAATCCTCCACTCTCACTTGCATGAATGCTGTTAACTAGTTGGGTAACTAATAAATACTGACGGGGCAAGCCGCTAGAACATAAATTGAGAGCAAACCCCACTCCCTACTAACACTGATGATGTTACCTAGTTGGGTAATGAAACATCTGCAAGCAAACCACCAAGCTCAGAGAGCACCAAGGACCCCACAGTTCAACCCTGAGGTGCAGATATATTTTTTCCCCATTGCATGTAAATTTTCACAAAAGACAGCCTTCAGTAACGGTGGCTTGCTTTTGACTATCGAAAGCAACATTGAATTGCTTCCACCGGGAAGTCAGCAGCTCAGGAAAGTTTCAAAACGGATTCTTATCAACTTGTAGCCATATAGCATATGTACAGGCACGATAGGGTAACTTAGCTCAGGCTGCACTTCCAAATTCAGCAGCTCTACTTTTGGGGTGTAAAATTCATTATAGTAAAGAAACGGCAAAATAGAGTTTGGTCTACAGCAGTGATGGCGAACCTTTTTTTCCTCGGGTGCCGAAATAGTGTGTGTGCGCACTATTGCACGCGCGTGCGTGCCCACACCCATAATTCAAAGCCCCTCACTTGCCCCACCCCGCTGCGCATGCTTGTGCGACCCCCCACTCCCCTGTTTTCTGACTTCCAGTGGGCCCGGTAGGCCCGTTTTTCGCCCTCCCCAGGCTCCAGAAGCTTTCTTGGAGCTTGGGGAGGGTGAAAACGCTCCCCCGCCACCCTGGAGGCCCTATGGAGGCCGAAATCACCCTCCCAGAGCCTCCGTGTGAGCCAAAAATCAGCCAGCGGGCACGCACATGCGCACTGGAGCTGAGCTAGGGCAACGGCTCGCGTGCCGGCAGATATGGCTCCGCGTGCCACCTGTGGCACCCGTGCCATAGGTTCGCCATCACTGGTCTACAGAATCAGGCTGCCAAAGGAAAATACACAAAGCTTTTCAGAAGATTTTTCTATATTATAAAGGGACAAAGTTGTGGAGTAGGCAGGCTCTTTAAACAGTAGACATTCCAGTCCTACGGAAGAATATCCCCACTCGAGTCTGTAGGGTCCTCATAGGCTTCAGAAGAGTTGTGAAGTCCTGATTTATCTAACTAGCCTTAGAGGGCAAAGCAATGAGGGTTGACACATCTAGTTCTTTGTAATTTTTGTGCTTCTGTTTTAATCATCTGCAAAGATTTTCAATCATTCAGGTCATAGTTGACCCAAAAGGCAACTGGACTTTCTTGGGGGTTGTTTTTTTTCCCCTTGAAAACATTTCGTTTCTCGTCCAAGAAGTTTCTTCAGAACTTCTTGAATGAGAAACAAAACATTTTCAAGGAAAAGATTCGCAAGAAAGTCCAGTTGCCTTTTGGAAAAACACCTTTGGGACAATCGATTTTAAGCTGTAGTGTTTTATTTTTATTTCAGAGAATTTCTATTACCACCTCACTCTCAGGGACTCTCCTAGAACTGCTTAGATGACTTGCAGAGTTGATAAATTGTTCAATAAATATAAAGCATAAAAGAATCTTTGTTATGGGACACAGAGTAGAGGCTCAGTAGATCCCCTCTGTTTGGCCCTTATCTCTAACTTACATTTAAAAACCAACCTGCCCAAACATCTTTAAATGCATTTTGCACACATGTAATTTATCTTATTCTACCCCAAGACCTCAATGCAGCTCTCAGCTGTAGCTGTATTTCATCTCATTCTCTAAGGAGCTCCAATATCCCTAGATTAAAATTAAGACTACAATTTTATCTCTGAGAGGCATCCCAAGACATCCACTTAAAATTACAACCACCTGCTCTGGGAAGGAGTAGCTTTCTGTTTCATGTTCCTTCTATACTACAATGAAATCTACACCCTAAAAGCATTACTCTACCCCAGATGGGACAGGCAAGCAACACTAGAAAAGCAGTAACCCTGAAGCCCAAATACAGGTAAGTCCTTGACTTACAGCAGTTCATTTAGTGACCAAAGTTACAACAGCATTAAAAAAAGTGATTTATGGCCATTTTTCACGCTTAAGAGCCTCCCCATAATAATTCAGATGCTTGATGGCCATTGCTGCGTCCCCAGGTCATGTGATCCCTTTTTGCCAGCTTTTGACAAGCAAAATCAATGGGGAAGCCGGATTCACTTAACAACCGTGTTACTAACTTATCAACTGCAGTGGTTCAATTAACAACTGGGGCACCAAAGGTCGTAAAATGGGGCAACACTCACTTAACAAATGTCTCACTTAACAACAGAAATTTTGGGCTCAATTGTCGAGGGCTACCTGCCCACCCAAAGTATTATGGGGGAAAACATGGTTTCTGCCCTATTTTCAAAGAGTTCTTGGGAATTAAGGTTTAAGTCCCCTGCAAGGATGACTTTTGCTGCATTGAATTTTATCTTATTTACATTACAAGACTTAGATAACCACCCTTGTGTAACAACCACCCCTTGTGTAACAACCACCCCAGGCATTCCCCAAACAATAAAAACAATCCCAAAACCCATACCATTGTAACAAAAATCAATAAAAATTCATACTTCTCCAGGGCAACACTTTCCCCTACATCCATATGCCATCTTATGGCCTCCAGCCAGTAAAATGGCATATGGATGGGGAAATTATGCTCGTTGGAAGAGGTTGTAAAAGCGACAATCTCAAAGGGATTAGAGAGAAAATCCTCCCAGAGGCTCTAAAAAAGGAGATTATATAGGACCTATATTAATATAGGTCCTCCAAGGAGACCCAATGTAGCCCTTCAGGGCGAGCGCTCTATGGTCCGACCATAGAGAACACCGCCAATGACTAGAGCGTCCTCGATAGAAGACCCACTCCCGCTGGCAACTTACCATCACTCTTGTGAGGCCGCGCCCTACCAAGAACCCACAAAGAAGCGTCTTAGAGGCGAAACTCCGCAAACTCATCTCAACAGCAGGTCTCTCCGCTCCTCCTTTAATCTGCCTTTCACAACCCTCCGCCTCCCCGCCAGGGCCAATCACAAGATGGCTCCTCCTCGCCCAGCCTCACCGGTCGAGAACGCCCCTCTAAGGCTTTGACCAATGGAAGGACGCTGGAGGGCGGGGTTGCGTGCCGCAACAGAGGGCTGGGGCCGACTCCTCGCTGGCTTCTTCGAACACGGTCGTCAATTGGCTGAGGCCAACCGTGATTGGCAGCTCAGCGAGCTAATCCGAAAGAACTGCATCCCAACTGCTTTGGTCCAGCCGTTAGGCAGCTCGAGCCCGTTTAGATTAAGCTGGCTGCTGGCTGCCAAAATGCGCTCATCCACTAGATGGCAGCAAAGTAGTAGAACTCTCTCTCTCTCTCTCTTTCTCTCTCTCTCCCCAATGACCCAACACTTTTTTTCATTCAACATGCGATAGGCTTAATTATATATCAAAAAATTATCCCCTAAGGCAGGGGTAGGCAAAGTTGGCTCTTCTATGATTCGTGGACTTCAACTCCCAGAATTTCTGAGCCAGTCATGCTAGCTCAGGAATTCTGGGAGTTGAAGTCCATGAGTCATAGAAGAGCCAACTTTGCCTACCCCTGCTAAGGTACTTTAGGCAAGAAGGTGGAAGATTGCCATTTGCTAAAGCAGCAAAAGTTTCCAAGAATGTAATAATCAAAGGTAATGAACAGCAAGTGCTAGAGAGATTTGCTGAGGATTTGAAAACCATAAGGGCAGTGGATATTTTTACACCCTATCTGCTGGTCAAAAATGTTTAGATGTGACAACAAAGTAAACATTCGGAGCCAAGGTATGAGTAGTACCTTCCCAGAAGTTCAGTCTATTCTCTGAGCATGATTTAGTGGCTCTTAATTAATTGTTACCTGTGTACATCATTCTTGTTAATTACCAAGATTGCCCGGAGTCATTCAATTAGCTGTCTTATTAGAACAAAATAGCAATAGCACTTGGACTTATATAGACTTCTATACCTTCCCGTAGTACTGTAGGAAGAAAAATCCCAGGTCCAAGCTGGGAATAAAATGGAGGCTGATTGGAAAGAAAGTTGGTTTATTGATTAACACAACCACCAACAAACAGCATGTGATTCTGGGACAGCTGACAAAATGGAGTTGAGAGTGGGTGGGTTTTATACCTTCTGGATTCCTATGGGGTCATGGCTGTCTCTATAGGCAAAAGGGGAAATGCAAATCCTAGGTGTTTGGCTTGCCTAATTGTGTTGCTTATCTGGAGTTTCTGTCTTGACCCAGTCTTTCTGCATGGATTACCAAATCTGCATTTCTGAAAGCTGGCCTCCTCAGATTCTGCTTGGGGCAGGGAGACTGGTGCTGGCTTCTGCCTCCCTTTAAAAAAAATCCCATTTATTTATTTATTTATGTATGTATGTATGTATGTATGTATGTATGTATGTATGTATGTATTTATTTATGTATTTATGTATGTATGTATGTATTTATGTCTTTCTTTCTTTCTTTCTTTCTTTCTTTCTTTCTTTCTTTCTTTCTTTCTTTCTTTCTTTCTTTCTTTCTTTCTTTCTTTCTTTCTTTCTTTCTTTCTTATAGGCCGCCCAACTCCTGCGGGACTCAGGATGGCTTACAACATAATGAAAGAACAATTTATATAAAGAATAATAATAGTTTAAAAAATTTCAAAAATTAAAGCAAATCATCATTCATACATGGGGGATTGATCTCTATTTCACCCCCCCTGCAGGAAGAGCCATGTTTTAACGGCTTTACGGAAGGCCAGTAGGGTGGGGATAGTCCGGATCTCTGGGGGAAGTTGGTTCCAGAGAGATGGGGCTCCCACAGAGAAGGCTCTCTCCCACAGTCCCGACATTGCTTGGTTGATGGGACCTGGAGGAGACCAACTCTGTGGGAGCTAACCGGTCGTAGGTAGGATGCGGTCCCGCAGGTAACCTGGCCCTGAGCCATGTAGGGCTTTAAAGGTTAAAACCAACACCTTAAATTAGAATTAAATCTAGAAAGAGTGCAGAGAAGAGCAACAAAGATGATTAGGGGACTGGAGGCTAAAACATATGAAGAACGGTTGCAGGAACTGGGTATGTCTAGTTTAATGAAAAGAAGGACTAGGGGAGATATGATAGCAGTGTTCCAATATCTCAGGGGTTGCCACAAAGAAGAGGGAGTCAAACTATTCTCCAAAGCACCTGAAGGTAGAACAAGAAGTAATGGTTGGAAACTAAACAAGGAGAGAAGTAACTTAGAACTAAAGATAAATTTCCTGACAGAACAATTAATCAGTGGAACAGCTTGCCTCCAGAAGTTGTGAATGCGCCAACACTGGAAGTTTTTAAGAAGATGTTGGATAACCATTTGTCTGAAGTAGTGTAGGCTTTCCTGCCTAGGCAGGGGGTTGGACTAGAAGACCTCCAAGGTCCCTTCCAACTCTGTTGTTATTATTAAATTGAGTCCGGAGACTAATGGGCAACCAATGCAGCTGGCGGAGAATAGGTGTTACATGGGTGTATCTTGGAACACCCACTATAGCTCGTGCAGCTGCATTTTGTACCAGTTGCAGTCTCCGGATACTCTTTAAGGGTAGCCCCTTAAATTTCTCTTTAAGGGAAATATTCTATCCTGCCTTTTTAATATTCCCCAAAATATTTCATTCTCTAGGAGGGTGGGTGGGTGCTGACTTTCTACAGTAATTTACAGCTCCCTCTAAGCGGTTTACAGAGTCAGCATATCCCCTCCAACAATCTGGGTCTTCATTTTACTGACCTGGGGAAGATGGAAATCTGAGTAAACCTTGAGCCGATGAGGATTGAACTGCTGGCTGTGGGCAGAGTTAGCCTGCAATACTGCAGTCTAACCTCTGCGCAACCATGGCTATAGTTAGATTAAGTTCACATGCAATACTACCCTAACCTCTCTTCTGGCGGTGGTCAATTGGCCAAGGATATTTTAAACTTAAAGTAAAAAGGTTAAAAGGCTAGTTAGTGAATATATTACTTAAAGAATGTATTTCTTTAGGAACAGCATTTCACAAAAGATGAACAGAAATGGAAATACAGAATTAAAATTGAATATAGAACCAGATCCACATCCAAAGAGGAAGGAAAAGATACATGTAAAATTCCCTGCCTTTTCTTGCATAGTGCTAATACCGTAAACAGGTAGTCCTCGACTTACAACAGTTCATGTAGCGATGATTCAAAATTACGACGACACTGAAAAAGTGAGTTATGACCATTTTTCACACTGTTGCAGCATCCCCGTGGTCATATGATTTACATTCAGATGGTTGACAACTGACTCACATTTATGACGGTGATCCCCATTTGCAATCCTCTGACAAGCAATGGGGAAGCCAGGTTCACTTAACAACCGTGTTACTAATTTAACAACTGGGGTGATTCACTTAACAAATGTGGCAAGAAAAGTTGTAAAAGGGGGCAAAACTCATTTAACACATTTTTTCACTTAACAACATGAATGTTGGGCTCAACTGTGGTAGTAAGTTGAGGACTACCTTACCTGTATAGGATTGGGAGGATAATCAGGATAATTGCCAGCCAGTTTGTTCTAGTATTTAAGGCACCAGGCTGGAAAGTCAGAGAGTTTGAATTCAAGTGTGGCCTTAGGCGTGATAGCTGGCTGGGTGATGTTGGGTCAGTCCTCCTCTCTCAGCCAAGCCACCTCACAGGGTTGTTGTTGTTGTAGTGAGGAGGAAGATGTGTTGGATCTGTTTGCCCCCTTGAATTATTTGTAAAAATAATAAGGGTGGAATACAAATGAATAAAATAATAATTTAATTTAAAGGGAAGTGGTTGAACTTTTTAAAGGGAAGAGACTTATCTGCTTTTTAGTTTCCAATTTTTGTGGTTGACTTTGTATTGCTTTTATATTTTAATGTTAATATTTATCATTTTAACGTATTAATGATTTCCATTCTCTTTTTTATCTTGCAAGCTGCCTAGACGCAGGGGTCTCCAACCCTGGCCACTTTAAGACTTGTGGACTTTAACTCCCAGAATTCCTCAGCCAGCAGGAATTCTGGGAGTTGAAGTCCACAAGTCTTAAAGTGGCCAAGGTTGGAGACCCCTGGACTTGATAGCGAGATGGGCAGCATATAAATTTAATAAATAAATAATAGCTGCTATACTTACAGATGTATAAATTTAATAAAGTATCTGTAGGCTACCAATTTATTTACTTTCCAAACCCTATAAAAATAAAAACTTCCACAAAATCCCACCATTTAATGGTATTAAATTAATTATGATTTGTAATTTAAAAAAAAACTACCTATGATTCATATGACGCCATATTCGCCGTAAAAGGCTCTGAGCAGCTTACAAACGATACGAAAAGGAGAAAAAAAAAGCTGCAGATGAACCTCGCGATGGATGGCCGAGGCTTGCAAGCAACAGCCCTCTCTTGATTTTTTTTTATTATTATTATCTCTAGGTCCTCGCCATGCCTACAAGGATTGGTCGTTTCCAATCCTATCCCGGTTACTCGAGCGGACGGCCCATTGGGTGGCGAGAGAACCACAGAGATGAGTCCTCCTCGCGTGCGCAGAGCGCCGCGCGTGCGCAGTAGGGTGGTGGATAACCATGCGTGCTCTCCCGGCCAGGCGGTAAGATGTAGAGGGCAGCGGGGTGAACCGATGCTGAGGCTGCAAGGGACGCTGCTGTGGGGCAAAGGTCAGTGTGGGGTGGGAGTGGGTGGGAAGTAGCGAATGGGGATTCCTCAAGGGAACCTTTCACCTCGATCCGGATCTTTGGGGAAGAAGGGCGCTTTGCCCTACTGGAGGTGGATGGATTTGAACTCGCCACCCTTTCCCCTCTTGGGGGGGGGTGTAATAGGGTCACACCTATGCCTACCTTGAAATGTGGATACCTTCCCTAGCCTCGTTGATTGACAGCCTTTGGCCGATTGGGTTGGCCCTGGTTGGTGCTTGAACGGGAGACCACCAGGAGAGCCCCGAAGGCTACCTAGAGGAGGAAGTTGAATTTGATGCCTCGGGATTCAGCCACACGCCTGTGTTGATGCTGAGAAACTTACCCTGATGCAAGATCAAGAGAGCAAGAGTCTCAGGCTCAAGGGAGATCTTTCCTGTTATTTAATCTCCCTTGTTACAGGTAGTCCTCGACTTGCGACCACAATTGAGGCTAAAATTTCTCTTGCTTTGCAGCACCGTTGTTAAGTGAGTTTTGCCCCATTATACGACCCTTTCCTGCCACAGTTGTTAATTGAATCACTGCAGTTGTTAAGTTAGCAACATGGTTGTTAAGTGAATCTGACTTCCACATTGAATTTACTTGTCAAAAGGAGATCACATAACCCCGGGACATTGCAGCTGTCATAAATACATGCCAGTGGCTAAGGGTCCGAATGTTGATCTTGTGACCATGGGGATGCTGCAACGGTCATTAAGTGCGAAAAAGGGTCATAACTTAGTCACTTTTTTCCAATGCTGTTGTAGCTTCACACGGTCACTAAATGAATGATTTCTAAGTCGAGGACTATCTGTATTTGTTTCCCATAATTCCCAATGAAATCCATTGCCCTCTCTAATGAAGAAGGGTATAAGACCATGTATTTCCACCACCACCCCTCCACTGCTCAACATCAGTGCTAGTATATAAATTTCATAAAAATAAATAGATGAACAAACTTAACTGTTTTTAATTGCTGTATTATATTGTTTTAGAATTCAGGGGTCCCCAAACTTGGCAACTTTAAGACTTGTGGACTTCAGCTCCCAGAATTCTCCAGCCAACTATGCTAGCTGGAGAATTCTGGGAGTTGAAGTCCACAAGTCTTAAAGTTGCCAAGTTTGGGGACCTCTTTTTTAGATATATTTATTTATTTATCTATTTGGTCGTTTTTATATGCCGCCCAACCCCCTTAGGACTCAGGTCCCGTAGGACTCATATAACCTGGTCAGTGAAAGCTGCAACAGTTACGTTTGTAGAGTATCCTAAACTTGGTTTGGATTAATCTTGGGATTGGGGTTGCATATTGGATGAGATGTTTTATAATCTAGAAAAGGTGTGAATTATAGCCATTAAGGAGATGTTTTATCTTCTTAATGAAATAGGGAGGAAGTGATCCCCCATCCCTCTGAAGGTTGGGAAAAGAGTAATATAATGGATAAAGTGTTCATCATCCTTGATTTTCTGCCTTGGCATATGAAGAAGAACCTCTTTAGGTTCTGGAGTGCCAACCCCAACCGGATTAAGCAGTCTTAAAAGCCTGATAAATGAACATTTTTGTCAGATATGAAATTCTTTCTTTGCAATTCAGAGGAGGCCTTATTACTCCCTTTCCACTGCTTGCTTGGGAAATGGTTTCCCAAATGCTTTGTAAAATATTTATTTATTATTTATTTTGTGAGATTTATATACCGCCTCACAGTGCAAGCACTCTCTAAGCGGTTTACACCAGTAAGCAATGTATATTTATATTGCCCCCAACAATCTGGGTCCTCATTTTACCTACCTCGGAAGGATGGAAGGCTGAGTCAACCTTGAGCCGGTGAGATTTGAACCGCTGACCTGCGGATCAGTGTCAGCTAAAGTGGACTGCAGTACCTGCCTCTAACCACTATAGAATTAAAATAAAAGAGATGATATCAGCGATAGAAAGGCCGTCAGATAGGCACCAGTGAAATTACGTTGGGGGTGTTTTACACCCTGTTTTTCTCCGGTTGCTGCCTTGCTCGTAAGCTTCACTGCCTGGGAAGTCAAGAGGGAGGAAAAGATGTTGGTTTATTCCCTCCCTGATGGCCCTTTGGAACCAGTTCCCATAACGATCAGCCTTCTCTCGTGTTTAGGGAACCTCCGTGTTGGGATGAGATGTTACTCGACCAGGGTGAAAGAAGAAAGCAGGAAACTATGGTTACATGAGCAGGTGGAGCTGTTGGAAGGTAAGCCAACCAACCAGAATAAAAAATAAAACGTGTGTGCCGATATTTATGTGCAGTTCATATTCAGGACTGGATGTCGACGTATTGGGTGTATCGGTTGCAGTGGATTTATGCGCTTGCAGTGGGAGTAACTCTGAGCAGCTTAAAAGGAATACAACCTACGCAGGCAATTGAGCCCAACAAGTCTGTGGCTAACGAGACAGTTGCTAAGTGCGCTTTGACCCCATTTTACGACCTTTCTTGCCACTGTTGTTAAGTGAATCATTGCAGTCGTGAAGTGAGTGACATGGTTGTTAAGCGAATCGGGCTTCCCCATTGGCTTTGCGTGTCAGAAGGTCGCAAAAGGGGATCACATGTCTCCAGGATACCGCAACCATCATACATAGGAACCACAACCGTCATAAATAGGAACCAATTGCCAAGCATTTGGATTTTGATCACATGACCACAGGGATGCCGCAACGGTGGTAAGTGTGAAAACGGTCGTAAGTCACTTTTTTCACCGCTGCTGTAACTTCAAAATGGTCACTAAATGAAGTGTTGTAAGTGGAGGACGACCTCTATATGTAGTCCTTGACTTAATCATTCTTTTAGCAACCATTTGAAGAAAGAGCAGCCCTGGAAAAAGGGACTTACAACCAGTCCTTGGGGATCACATGATCCCCATTTGTGACCTTCCCAGCCGGCTTCTGGCAAGCAAAGTCAATGAGGGGAAGGCAGATTCGCTTAACTGCCACATAATTCACATCACTGCATTGATACGCTTAACAATCTTGCCCCCCCCCAAAAAAAAGATTCTAAAATTGGGTGCAACTAACTTAATAAACCACCTTGCTTACCGACAGAAATTCTGGTCCCATTTGTGGTCGTAAGTAGAGGACTACCAGCAGATAAATAATTTTAATTCGAAAATAAACCTCTGTGTGTTCAATGGAACTTTTGTCTCTGTTCCTAATGCCTTCCACTTGGCTACAAGGGAGGAGCGAGGGAACGGTGTGCAGGTAGTCCTCGACTTATGACCACAATTGAGCCCAACATTTCTCTTGCTCTGTGAGGCATTTGTTAAATGAGTCTTGCCCTGTTTTACGACCTTGCCGCAGTTGTTAAGTGCATCACCGCAGTTGATAAGTTAAGTCGCACGGTTGTTAAGTGAACCTGGCTTCCCCATTGATTTTGCTGGTCAAAAAGGGGACCTCACATGACCCCGGGACACAGCAACGGTTATAAATAGGAGTCCATTTGCCAAGCGCCTGAATTTTGATCACGTGACCATGGGGATGCTACAAAGGTCGTAAGTATGAAAAGCACTCTTAAATCACTATTTTTTTCAGTGGCATTGTAACTTTGAACGGTCCCTAAATGAACAGTTGTAAGTCGAGGACTACCTGTATTCCATTCCAGTTGGTGGACTACTTTCCCTAGGAATCTCTTCCAAGCCTGATTGCTAGAAAAATACTTCCTGAAAAAGTCAAGTGCTTTATTTTTCAGACTAAAAGATGCACCTGACTATAAAATGCACCTAAATTTTGAAGAGGAAAAAAACAACAAAAAAGTTTTTGGCCTCCGTGCGCCCCATTTTCGGGCCTTTTTTCAGGTCTTTTCCAGCCTTTTTTCTGCCCGTTTCTGAGACTTTTTTTTGGCCTATTTTTGAGGCTTTTTTCAGCCTGTTTGGGGGGCTTTTTCGGTCCATTTTTAAGGCTTTTTTCGGCCCATTTTCAAGGCTTTTTGGCCCTTTTTTGAGGCTTTTTTCGGCCAGATTTTGAGGCTTTATCCATCCCATTTTTGAAGCTTTTTTCAGCCCATTTTTGGGGGGAAATGCCCCCCACAAAGCCTCAAAAATGGGCCAAAACAAGTCTCAAAAAAGGACCAAAAAGCCTCAAAAACTGGCCAAAAAGCCTCAAAAACAGGCCAAAAAAAAGCCTCAAAATCGGGCCTAAATAAGGCTGAAAAAAGGCCCCAAAACGGGGCATGCGGAGGCCAAAAAACTGCCGGCGGGTGGGTGGTGTTTCAGCAATATTCAGTCTATAAGACGCACAGACATTTTCGCTCCCTTTTGGGAGACAAAAAAGTGTGTCTTATAGTCCGAAAAATACGGTACCTTCCCTTGCTTATTTAGCCACAGCAGTAGCTGTGGCATTTAGACTTACTGTACATAACTGCCCCATTGTGTTTTACTGCACTCTCTGGGGAGTTTACAATGCCAGCCTATTGCCTCCAACAATCTGGGTCCTCATTTGCCAACCTTGAAAGGACGGAAGGCTGAGTCAACCTTGAGCCTGTCAGAATCGCGCTCCAGGCTGAGGGCAGAGTTTGCCTGCAATATTGCCTTCTAACCACTGCGCCTCTAGGCCTTTTTGCCTCTTCACTCCCTGATCCTTTTGTATCCATTCACGAGTCTTTGAGAAGGGATTGCTCTTTTGAATCTCTGCGCAGTGTCCAGATATCTTATAATAAGGGTGGGGAACCATGGCCCTTTTATGACTGATGGACTTCAACTCCCAGAATTCTGGGAGTTGAAGTCCACCAGTCATAACAGGGCCACGCAGCACGCTTGCTTTATGTCATTGACACATTTATATCCCTGTTTCTGTTTAGACCAGTGTTTCCCAACCTTGGCAACTTGAAGATGTCTGGACTTCAATTCCCAGAATTCCCCAGCCGAATTCTGGGAGTTGAAGTCCAGACATCTTCAAGTTGCCAAGGTTGGGAAACACTGGTTTAGACTACCGAGTTAGAGATCATATATTGTATTCGCTAAATGAATGGTCATAAGTTGAGGACTTAGAAACAACATAGACTGGCGATGTCACCTGCCACTTGGCTCAAAGGATATTTTCTATTAAGTGTATTAAAAATCATACCGTATTTTTCGGAGTATAACAGTGTTTCCCAACCTTGGCAACTTGAAGATGTCTGGACTTCAACTCCCAGAATTCCCCAGCCAGCATTTGCTGGCTGGGGAATTCTGGGAGTTGAAGTCCAGACATCTTCAAGTTGCCAAGGTTGGGAAACACTGATTTAGACTACCGAGTTAGAGATCATATATTGTATTCTGTTTCCTCCCACCCATCCAGTGTTGGAAGCTAGAGTGAAGCAACTCCGGGCTGATAATGAATCGGACATCCTGAAGCCCAAGATCCAAGTATGCCAGATCAAGAAATTCAGTTACTTTCCGGGTGCCCAGGTGCAGAAGACCGCTGCACCCCAGACATCTCAGGGCAAGCCCGTCCTAACGGTTGAAGCCGCCCACACCGCCAAAGCGAAGGCTTGGAAGGCCAAAGTGAAGATGGAAAAACAAGCCAATAAAACGAAGCGTTGGGACGTGACTACCAGAGTCTTAGAAGCAATCCTCTCTTCTAAAACTCTGGTGGAAAAAGCTGTTAAGTGCTCCTCGAAATCTGTCAGGCAACCTACAGCAGATGGCTCCGAGGCACAGCCGAACTGCAAAATCGCCTTGGCAGGGATCCGGGTCTGGCACAGAAATCAGCCTTCCGTTTCTTCTGCTGTCCAGGCCTCGGCTGAGCCTGTGCCGATGCTTAACGGGAGGTTGCTTCCAGAAATGAAAGTCTTCCAGGATGACATTCGGATGACCATTTTAGCCTACATGGACACTTCCCTGTTCAAGGGCCAGAAGAGGAAAGCTTTGCAGTGTTTGTTATATTTCCACAATACCCCGGGGCTGAAGAAATTTCTGACTACACAGATGTTCAGTCTCCTCATGTGTCATTATGCCAAGCAGGTATTTATTTATTTATTTATTTGCTTCTTTATAGACACATACTGTCAGGCTTGACCCAACTTGGTCCGTTAGGAAAGAAACACCCTCGACTCCATTTGTAGCGAAAAGGTTAACTTTTACTAATACAGGGAGCAAAGCCAGATCTAAAGAGTTCGCGCGCGAATATTCCCTAGTTAAGTTTCCCTTCTCTGTTCCACTCCCATGTTATCTCCCCATTGTCCAGTCACATTCAAAGAAGATGTTTTGGTAGTTGTCCCTGCAATGGTTGGGCAGGCGTTGCATTCCATTTTTCAGGCCTTTGGGATGTCTTGGGACGGCACGAAGGATCACCGTTGGTTCCCCCCCCTCATATCTCCCTCCCCCCCATGACTTATGGCAGATTGACCTCTAGCCGAAGCATAGCGAGTGAAGGATGGCAGTTCTGAGACACACACACACACACACACACACACACACACACACACACACACACACTGTTGAGAGATGAGAATAAATCTCATAGAGGCGATTTGGATCTTTGCTTGGAATTCAGACAGTTAGAAATAAAGCCGAGATTACAAAGTCTAATATAAATATTTATTTCGGTACAAAAACAATAAATCCTGAATCTTTGCTTAAAAAGCGACCGTTCTGGTCAAGAGCCAAGTCAAAAGTGATTAATGGTGGATCAGGAATGTGGACATGTGTACAAGATCATATCACGTGTTCTGCTTGTCTTGGAATGTACCATAATATTAGAATAGGGCTGCATCACATTGCATAGACATACAACTGACAATATTCACACCGGTATACGCACACGCACACGCACACACACACAGAAAAACCTTCCATGGAGCTTGTGGTATACAGGTGATGTTCAACATACGACCACAGTTAAGGTTATCATTTCTGTTGCTCAGCATGAGGGTGGTTAAGGGAGTTGCCCCTCATTTTACGACCTTTTTTGCCATGATGGTTAAGCGAATTACTGCAGCCGTTGCTAAGCTAATCCAGCTTCCCCCGTTGACCTAACTCAGGGGTGTCAAACTCAAGGCCTGCAGGGTGCTTAGATCTGGCCCGTGGGGCTGCCCTGGAAACAGCAAAAGACCGGCCCACAGTGCCTCTGCTAGCATAAACGGAATTCGTGAGGGCCACGGGCAGCCCTAGCAGAGGGTTGCAGGAGGCCATCACAGCCAAAAACGGAGCTCGGGAGCCCGTATTCGCTGGCAGAGCACTCGGGCGATCACAGGCACCCCCAACACGAGTGACGTTGAGCTGGCCACACACACCCTGTCCATCCCCCCCCCGGCCCTCCTGAGGTCAAATGCAACCCTGATGCGGCCCTCAATGAAATCGCGTTTAATACCCCTGACCTACATTGTGGGAAGCCAACTGAGAAAGTCGGCGATCACAGGACTCCAGGATGTCGCCACCTTCATAAATACAGTACAATGCCGGTTGACAAGCACCCCAATTTTGATCATGTGACCATGGGGGAACGCTGCGATGGCTGTAAGTGTGAGGGACCAGTCGTAAGTCACCTTTTCCAGTGCCGGCGTTTCACTAAACGAACGGCTGTAAACGGAGGACTTCCTGTATGCCGTCCTGGGGGAGGGATTTGAATCCAGATCTCCTGAACTGAGCATTTGTTTGTTTGAGCCAGCTTGGTCACTGTTGACGGAAGGAAGGGAAGGCTATTCCAACTGGTCAAAGGCCAGCCTGTTTGGGGTGTGTGGGTGGGGGGGAAATCTGCCATCCCCCTTGCCCCGTGAGGATGGAGGGTATGTGTCTTAGAGCACCTGGGGGTGGGGAGAGCCGGGTTTTCATCCTGACTCAACCGTACATCTGGAGATGTTACCATCTCACCTGTAGCTTTTTGCTTGGGATGGCGAAATATAGGGAGTCCTCAACTTACAGCGGTTCACTCTGTGACCGTTCAAAGTTAACAACGGCACTGAAAAAAAGTGACCGATGGCCGTTTTTTTCACACTTATGGCTACAGGCACTGTGTTTCCCCGAAAATAAGACCCTGTCATATATTTTTTTGAACCCCGAAATTTATTTATTTATTTTGTGAGATTTATATACCGCCTCACAGTGCAAGCACTCTCTAAGCGGTTTACACCAGTAAGCAATGTATATATTTACATTGCCCCCAACAATCTGGGTCCTCATTTTACCTACCTCGGAAGGATGGAAGGCTGAGTCAAACTTGAGCCAGTGAGATTTGAACCACTGACCTGCGGATCAGTGTCAGCTAAAGTGGCCTGCAGTACCTGCCTCTAACCGCTGCGCCACCTCGGCTCTTGTCCTAATAAGCGCTTGTCCTTATTTTCGGGGAGGTCTTATTATTTTGGGGCGCGTGGAGCAAGACGGGGCTCCTCTTGCCGTCTTACCTGATTTCCAGCTCTGCCTCCCTAACCAGAGGAAATGATATTTTTGGGGGTAGGGCTTATTTTTTGGGGGAGGACTTATTTTTGGGGGAGGGCTTATTTTCGGGGAAACACGGTAGTCCTTGACTTACAACAGTACATTTAGCGACCGTTCAGAGTTACAACAGCACTGAAAAATGTGACTGATTACCATTGTTCAAAGTTGCAACATTTATTTATTTATTTATTTATTTATTTATTTATTTATTTATTTATTTATTTATTTATTTATTTATTTATTTATTTATTTATTACTTATATTTGTATGCCGCTCAACTCCGCAGGGACTCTGAGCGGCTAACAGCAATATAAACAGTATAAACAATATTAATATAAAACAATTTAAAAACATGGCTAAAAACACAATAAAGACATTATCCCTTTGCATCATCCCTATGGTCACGTGATCAGAATTCAGACGCTTGGCAACTGGTTCATACTTACGACGGTGGCCGCGTCCCCGGGGTCATGAGATCGCCTTTTGCAACCTTCTGACAAGCGAAGTCGACGGGTTGACAATAAAAAATTGGGCTCAATTGTGGTCGTGAGTCAAAGACTACTTGCATTGCAGCATCCCCAACGGTCTCGTGTCAAAATTCGAACGCTTGGCAAATGGCTCGTATTTATGACGGTTGCTGTGTCCCGGAGTCAGGCGATTCCTTTTTATGACCTTCCGACAAGCAAAGTCCAATGGGGAAGCCAGATGGACTTCACAATCCTGTTGCTAACTTAACAACTGCAGTGATTCCTTTGACGAAAGGTGGCAGGGAGGATTGTAAAATGGGGCAGAATTCACTTAATAGCCCTCTTGCTTAGCGCCAGCTCGCTCACCGTCACCCTTGCCCCCCTGCACTCCGAGAATCCCTGCTACCCAACTGACCTTCACCATTTCAAAAAAGAGCCGAGGTGGCGCAGCAGTTAGAGTGCAGTACTGCAGGCTACTTTAGCTGACTGTGATCCGCAGGTCAGCGGTTCAAATCTCACCGGCTCAAGGTTGACTCAGCCTTCCATCCTTCCGAGGTAGGTAAAATGAGGACCCAGATTGTTGGGGGCAATGTAAATATACATTGCTTAATGGTGTAAACCGCTTAGAGAGTGCTTGCACTATGAGGCGGTATATAAATATCACTAATAAATAAAATAAATAAATAAATTTCATTCATTCATTCATTCATTCATTCATTCATTCCCAAAGGTGCTTTTTCAGGAGGCAACTGGACTTTCTTGGTTTTTCTTTTGAAGACGTTTCGCTTCTCATCCAAGAAGCTTCTTCAGCTCTGACTAGATGGTGGGGAATGGAAGGATTTATACTCCTTTGCAGACAGCTGGTCATTTGCATCCTTTTCGAGCGGGGGTGTCAAACTTGATTTCATTGAGGGCCGCATCAGGGTCGTGTTTGACCGTGGGGGGTGGCCAGGGTGGGCGTGGCCAGCTTGACGTCACTCGGCTGTGGCGGCCTGAGTGCTATGCCAGCGAAAATTGGCTCCGTTTTCAGCTGTGATGGCCTCCTGCAACCCTCTGCTAGGGAAAACGAAGCTCCGTTTTCCCTGGCAGGGGCACCACAGGCTGGTCCTTCACTGTTTCCAGGGCAGCCCTGCAGGCCAGATCTAAGCACCCCGCGGGCCGTATCTGGCCCCCGGACCTTGAGTTTGACACCCCTGTTTTAGAGAGTCGTTGAGGCCACCTGGAGGCTTATCTGTGTCCTCAGAGTCACCTGAGAGGTGCAAATGGGTGTGGAGCCTTCTTGGAACTGCTGAAAGGACCGTGTTGTAGACTGGAGATAGATGATGTTGTATCCCTCCCCCTCTGTTGAGAGAGGGCTGTTTCAATTTTGACATAGATGGCCTCTTTGACCCCTCTTTCAATCCAGCTGCCCTCTCTGTCCAAAATGTGGACTTTTCTGTCTTCAAAAGAATGGCCTTTGTCTTTTAAATCTCCAGTCGGAACTGAAGAAGCTTCTTGAATGAGAAGCAAAACGTCTTCAGAGAAACACCAGAAAGTCCAGTTGCCTCTTGGGGGAAAAACACACCTTTGGGACAACCATGACCTGCATGACTGAGAATCTCCATAGACATATGCACACATACAGACACACAATTTGTATGTGTTTGTGTATACAGCTCCAATTTGTTAGTTGCCCTCTTTTAAGCTGCCTTCCTCAGCAGTCTTTAAGGCAAACCGCTTTCTGGTCTTGTTATGAAAACCCGAAGAAGGAAAAACAAAAACAGAAAAAGCAGATCAGTAGAGGCACAGCTGCCAGAATGGCTCCACTTGACAGCCATTCTTGCACTCTGCCTCATTTCCATGGAAGACTAATGGCGGCTTAGCCATAATCTTAGAGCAGGGAGGTCCAACTTTGGTAACTTTAAAACTTGTGGACTTCAACTCCCAGAATTCCCCAGCCAGCCATGCCATAATCTATTCATTGTAGCTAAATGCTTCTGGGGTAACCTTTTTGGGTCACTTTTCTGGGTCCACCCAACACGCTAATCCCCAGTACAGCTTAGTGTGTTATATAAATGGGGCCATTGGGTGTTTTCAATTTTATTTCAAGAAGCAGAACTCCCATTTTGTAGTCTGGATCGTGTTACGGTTTTTTTTAAGGGGTGGGGGGGTGGGTAGCTATGATTAGCCGGATCGAGTCTGTGGTTGCATTTCATTCCTGTTTCTTTCTCTGCTTAGGGTGCGCTTAAGAAAATTGGCTGGCTGTTTTCCTTGCTGGAGGAAAATAACCTCAAGCCGAATCAGGATTGTTATATGGCTGTGCTAAATTGCATGGGTCGAATCAAAACCAAACCCCATATCATTTCAAGGTAAGGATCTGCGATGCTCTTGAATAGTGTTTCTCCACCTTGCCGATTTTAAGGTGTGCACCTCAACTCTCAGAGTTCCCTCAGACAGCATGGCTGCCTAGGGAATCCTGGGAGTTGAAGTCCACACCCCTTCAAGCTCTGTCAAAGTTGAGAAACATTTTCTCTTAGAAGAAGTCAGTCTTGAGATGCTTTTCCTGTTTGAATTGGGCTGTGGAGGGGCTGGGGAGTGGGAGGGACTTAGAATAACAGAGTTGGAAGGGACCTTGGAGGTCCTCTAGTCCAATGATGTAAAAAGAAAAAAATAGCACTCTAGCTGTGTAGCTCTGAAGATGATACAGGTCACCAAATTAGGAGGCAGTCTTTCCCTGAATACAGATCATCCTCAAAGTTACGACCATGATTGGGATGAGAATGTCCATTCTTAAGCAAAGCAGTTGTTAAGTGAGTCATGCCCGACTTTACAATCTCTTTTGGCATGACTGTTAAGCGAATTGCTGCTGTTGCTAAGTGAATCATACAGTCATTAAGCAAATCCAGCTTCCCCCATTGACTTTGGCTGTCGGAAGCCAACTGAGAAGGTTGCAGATGGTGATCACGGGACTCGGGGATGCTGCAGCCATCATAAACACATGCTGGTTGTCAAGGGCCTGAGTTTTGAACACGTGTCTGTAGCGATGCTGCGACGGTTGGAAGTGCGAGGACCGGCCATAAGTCACTTTTTTCAGTGACGCAACTTTGAACGATCACTAAGCAAATGGCTATGAGCCAGCAGTGTGCGGCGGCAGCCAAAAAAGCTAATACAATCCTTGGTTGCATAATCAGAGGTATAGAATCAAAATCACGTAAAGTATTAGTACCACTTTATAAAACTTTAGTAAGGCCGCACCTGGAATCCTGCATCCAGTTTTGGTCACCACGTTCCAAAAAAGATGTTGAGACTTTGGAAATAATGCAGAGAACAGCAACTAGGACAGTGATGGCGAACCTTTTTTCCCCTCGGGTGCCAAAAGCACGCGCACGCACGCTATTGTGCACATGCGAGTGCCCACACCCATAATTCAATGCCCCCCTGTCCATGCGCATGTGATCCCCTCGTGCTGCCTCGCCCCCTGTGCATGCGTTCACGATTCCCCCGCTCCATTTCCCGACTTCGGGTGGGCCCGGTAGGCCCATTTTTCGCCTTCCCCAGGCTCCAGAGGTTTTCTTGGAGCCTGGGGAGGGCAAAAACAGCTTCCCCCGCCCCCCCCTCCGAGGCCGAAAACGCCCTCCCAGAGCCTCCACGCAAGCCGAAAATCAGCTGGCTGGCGCGCACATGCGCACTGGAGCTCAGTTAGGGGAAAGGCTCGCGTGCCGGCAGATATGGCTCCACGTGCCACCTGTGGCACGCGTGCCATAGGCGCCATCACTGAACTAGGATGATTAAAGGCCTGGAGACTAAAACATGAAGAACGGTTGCAGGAACTGGGTACGGCCAGTCTAGAGAAAAGAAAGTTGAGGGGTGACATGGTATTCTAGTATTTGAGAGGCTGCCACAAAGAAGGGGGGGTGTCATTTTCCAAAGCACCAGAAGGCAAGACAAAAAGCAATGGATGGAAACTAATCAAGGAGTTAAGGAGAAACTCCCTAACAGTGAGAACAATTAACCAGTGGAGCAGCTTGGCTCTAGACCAGTGATGGCGAACCTTTTTTTCCTCGGGTGCCGAAATAGTGCGCGCACGCGCTATCGCACACGCGTGCGTGCCCACACCCATAATTCAAAGCCCCCCACTTGCCTCACCCCCCTGCGCATGCGTGCATTACCCCCCCCACTCCCCTGTTTCCCGACTTCCAGTGGGCCCAGTAGACCTGTTTTTTGCCCTCCCCAGGCTCCAGAGGTTTTCTTAGAGCTTGGGGAGGGCGAAAACGCTCCCCCTGCCACCCCGGAGGCCCTCCGGAGGCCAAAATCACCCTCCCAGAGCCTCCGCGTGAGCCAAAAATCAGCTGGCGTGCACGCACATGCGCGCTGGAGCTGAGCTAGGGCAACGGCTCGCGTGCCGGCAGATATGGCTCCGTGTGCCACCTGTGGCACCCGTGCCATAGGTTCGCCATCACTGCTCTAGACGCTGTGCGCGCTCCATCACTGGAGGTCTTTAAGAAGAGACTGGACAGCCCCTTGTCTGAAATGGGATAGGTCTTCTGCTTGAGTAGGGGTTGGACTAGAAGACCTCCAAGGTCCCTTCCAGCTCTATTCTGACTGAGTGACTACCTGTACCATCTTCTGGGGAATGGTGAGAGGTGTCCCCGGACCAAGCAAGCAACAGGTTTTATTTATTTATTTATTTATTTATTTATTTATTTATTTATTTATTTGTGAGATTTATATACCGCCTCACAGTGCAAGCACTCTCTAAGCGGTTTACACCAGTAAGCAATGTATATTTATATTGCCCCCAACACTCTGGGTCCTCATTTTACCTACCTCGGAAGGATGGAAGGCTGAGTCAACCTTGAGCCGGTGAGATTTGAACCGCTGACCTGCGGATCACAGTCAGCTAAAGTGGCCTGCAATACTGCCTCTAACCGCTGCGCCACCTCGGCTCTTAACTCCTGACAACCTGCAGTGCTGACAGAAAACCACTGAGATGCCATAGAAGCAATTCTCAAAAGAAAACACCTGCCGCAGAAAAACTACTCAGCCTTGAATCCTGTTAACAAAAGATCAGCGTAGATAAACGTAGATAAAAGTACAGTTGCAAGCATCCAACGAGATAAATCACTTGCAGCAGCCCATAATTGAGTTCCTACTGTCCTCTGGTCAACCTTCTATCCTTTAATCTTAGGATAATGGCAGAATGTCAAGGAGGGTATTTATGTGGTTGCTAGGAGTCGAAACCACTTGATAGAGCATAATCAATCATAGAGTGTTATTTTAAACCACTTCAGAGAAGCTGTGATAGTGGAGAAACCAAAGCATATCTCAAATGCTTCCTTCGGGGATATCGTAACCACTCACCACAAACTTTGATTGATTGAATTAATGTGTCAGCCGTCCCAAATTGGTAGAATAGAATAGGATAGGATAGGATAGAATAGAATAGAATAGAATAGAATAGAATAGAATAGAATAGAATAGAATAGAATAGAATAGAATAGAATAGAATAACAGAGTTGGAAGGGACCTCGGAGGTCTTGTAGTCCAACCCCCTGCTTAGGCAGGAAACCCTACACCACTTCAGACAAATGGTTGTCCAATCTCTTATTTAAAACTTCCAGTGTTGGAGCATTCACAACTTCTGGAGGCAAGTCCGTTCCACTGATTAATTGTTCTCACTGTCAGGAAATTAGAAAAGAAAGACATTCGAATCCATTGTTAGTGAAAGTACACTTGACTAGAGCTAAGTGGCTTCAGTGTAGCAAAGCCAGATCTGAGTTTTCCTGCCCAAAGCCTCTGGTTAACTTCTTCCCATATCTCCAACTGTCCAATTACATTCAAACAAATTGTTTTGGTAACAGTCGCTGGCTTAGCAGGCAGGCTGGGTGGGTGCTGCTGCATTCCATGGTGTGACCTTGGAACCGCTGGAGCTCTGGAATGCAGGACAAGTAGTTTTGATTCCCTTTATGCTATCCCTCCTCATATCTTCTGGAAGCTCCCTCCCACCCACCCCATTGCATCTGTCAGCTGGCGAAGCAAGGCTGGTGCAGCGGGATGGCAGTCCTGACAGTTTTGATTGATTGATTGTGCACCCTCAAGTGGTATTGACTCTTAGCAACCACATAAATTGATCTTCTCCAGGATGATCTGTTCCCAATCTGCTCTTCCAACGGTGCAGCCCATTCCCCCCTGTAAATCAACTCCATCCCTCTTATTGCTGGTCTTTTTCCTTCCATCTTTCCCAACTTCTCATGGGAGTTTAGCATGCGTTCAGAGTAGGATAATTTGAGCCTGGGGATGGGTGCCTCGGAGGAGAAGTTTGGATTGATTTGTTCTGTGGTCAGTTGGGTTGCTTCCTTGGCTGTCTGTGGGATCCTCAAGAATCTCCTTGCCTCTAGAAATTGTGGGTGCTCCATCACTGGAGGTTTTTGAGAAGAGTTTGGAGAGCCATTTGTCTGAAATGGTATAGGGAAGTGATGGCGAACCTTTTTTTGCTCGGGTGCCAAAAGGGCGCGTGCACACGTGTGCGTGCCCACACCTACAATGCAATGCCCTTCCCCTTGCACATGTGTGCACACACACCCCTGCGCTCCCCCCACATGCGAGCAGGCATCTCTGAAGCCTCCGAACTTCTGGTAGGCCCGTTGAACCGTTTTTTGCCCTCCGCAGGCTTCAGGAAAGCCTCCAGAGCCTGTGAATGGCGAAAAACGGGCCCAACGGGCCTACCGGAAGTTCATTTCCAAACTTCCGGTAGGCCCGTTAGGTCCATTTTTCGCCATCCACAGGCTCCGGAGGCTTTCCTGAAGCCTGGGGAGGGCGAAAACGGCCTCCCCCCACCCTCTGGAAGGCCAAAAATCAGCTGGCCAGCGCGCACATGAGCTGTAGCTGACATAGGGCAACACCTCGTGTGCCCTTAGATATGGCTCCGCATGCCACCTGTGGCACACGTGCCATAGGTTCGCCATCATGGGTATAGGGTCTCCTGCTTTAGCAGGGGGTTGGACTAGAAGCAGGATGGGTTTGATTTAAATCAAGTCAATTTAAATCATGATTTAAATCACTAGTAAAAAGGCTTGATTTAAATCAATTCGATTTAAATCATAATTGTTAAAGAGCAGCTGTCATCTCTGTCCAGCAACAGCTCCTCCTCTGACCCGCTGTTGACTTACCGACAGTCCCAATATTGCAGAATATACAGCCTCATGCTACATAACTAAGCTCCATTTCATGCTGAATAAACTAAATTATTAATGTATCTTAAATAGAAAACTATCTTCAGATAATACGGTGGTTCTCAACCTTCCTAATGCCGCGCCCCGCCACTGCCATTTGGGTTCTTTTACCCTCTGCGCATGCGCAAAGAGTTCTGTGCATGCGCAGAGGGTAAAAGAACCCAAATGGCGGCATCCAGGCGAAGTCTCCTGACCCCTGTGAAAGGGTTGTTCAACCCCCAAAGGGGTTGCAACCCCCAGGTTGAGAACCGCTGAGGTAATATGTTTACTCCAAAAGCATTTTATTAAAATAAATTTGATAAATATAAAAAAACTGATTTAATTTTTTTAAAAAATCCGGTTTAAATTTTAAAAAATCGTTTTTTTTATTTTTTGAAAAAAAAATCATCGATTTTTATCCACCCTCCTAGAAGACCTCCAAGGTTTGTTCCAACTCTTATTATTTCTGTTATACTCCACAATATCATTGTTCAAAAGTGTCAACATTCTTTCTGTCCTGCTACTTCAGACTTCGATTTGTTACCATAGAGCAGGGGTCTCCAACCATGGCCACTTTAAGACTTGTGGACTTCAACTCCCAGAATTCCATGCTGGCTGGAGAATTCTGGGAGTTGAAGTCCACAAGTCTTAGAGTGGCCAAGGTTGGAGACCCCTGCCATAGAGTATCACAGAGAAAACTGCAGGACGTTGACCTTTACGACAATCATTCTGCCAATGAATCCATCCAATACTCTTGATCTAACTTCAAATACCATCTATGCTGAGGATGATGGGAGATCTTATTAGCAAGCTACGCTGAAGAGTTTCCTTGGTCCAGATCAATGTTTCTCAACCTTGGCAACTTTTAAGACGTGTGGACTTCAACTCCCAAAATTCCCTAGCCAGCCATGTTATTGGAAAAAAGGGACTTACGACCACTCCTTACACTTATGACCATCACAGCATACCCACGGTCACATGATTACAATTCAGGTGCTTGACAACTGGGCATGTATTTTACAAGGGTTGTAGCATCCCGAGATCATGTGATCGCCGTTTGCAACCTTCAACAAGCAACATCAATGGGGGATGTCAGATTCCCTTAATGACTGCATGATTCTCGTAACGTCTACGGTGATTTGCTTACCAACCATAGCAAGAATGGTCATAAAACTGGGCACAAGTCACTTAGCAAACCACCTTTGCTTAGCAATGACAATTCGGATCCCAATTGTGGGTTGTAACTTGAGGAATATCCGTATCTGTGCCCTGTATAAGCCGTCCTTGACTTGCGATCCCAGTTGAGCCCCAAATTTCTATGGCTAAACCATACAGTTGTTAAGCAAGTTGTGTCCCGTTTTACGACGTTCCTTGTCACAGCTGTTAAGTGAATCACTGCCAATCTTTAGGTTATGAACATGGTTGTTAAGTGAATCTGGCTTCCCCATTGACTTTGCTTGTCGGAAGGTGGCAAAAGGGGATCACGTGACCCCCAGGATACTGCCACCGTCGTAAATACGAGCCCGTTGCCAAGCGTCTGAATTTTGATCAGGGTGACCATGGAGATGCTGCAACGGTCGTAAGTGTGAAAAACAGTCCTCAGTCACTTTTGAAACTTCCAACAGTCACTAAACGGAAGGTTGTAAGTCAAGAACTACCTGCTCATGCTCTCCTCCCTCCGACAGATGCATTGAGCAGCTGCAAAGGGAGGGTCTCTCCTTGCAAAGCTTCTTCAAGGACTCCATGTACGAGGACAATGAAGTGATGATGATCCTGAGGGCCATCCAGACGGTCAAGCCAGACTTCCAGCCAGAATTCTTCTCCCCTCCAACCTCCACCATCCCGCTACTGGAAAACTTCTACAAGAAGGTAACATTGAAGTCTTTGCTACCTCCGAGGGGTTTTATTTGATAGGTGTGATTCCCCCCTCCCCAAATGCCATCCGTCTGCTAAACACCTGATTCCCGCGGGCTCTGCCTTAGGCCTAAAGATGTTCACCCATGTTGCTAATTATCCTTCTCATCTTCCTCATTTTCTCATTTTTTCCTACCGTACTGCCTTCTCCTATTGGTTCCTATGATTTATCACTTGTTGTTTGTACCTTATGATTTATGATTGTAACTATGATATGATCTATGACTTAGCACTTTGTTGTTTGTATGTACATTGAGAGCTTATGCACCGGAGACAAATTCCTTGTGTGTCCAATCACACTTGGCCAATAAAGAATGTTCTGTTCTGTTCTTCTTTTCTATTCTATTCCAGTCCAGTCCAGTCCATAGAATAGACTATTCCATTCTTATTCCTATTCCTATTCCTATTCTATTCTATTCTATTCTATTCTATTCTATTCTATTCTATTCTATTCTATTCTATTCTATTCTATTCTATTCTATTCTATTCTATTCTATTCTATTCTATTCTATTCTATTCTATTCTATTCTATTCTATTCTATTTCATGAGCCGAGATGGTGCAGTGGTTAAAAGCAGCACTGCAACCTACTTCAGCTGGCTGCTAGTTCAGCAGTTCAGCTGTTCAAATCTCACCGGCTCAAGGTTGACTCAGCCTTCCATCCTTCCGAGGTGGGTAAAATGAGGACCCAGATTATTGGGGGCAATATGCTGAACTCTGTAAACCGCTTAGAGAGGGCTGTAAAGCACTATGAAGCGGTATATAAGTCTAATTGCTATTGCTATTCATTCCATTCTGTTCCATTCTTATTCTTATTCCTATTCATTCTAATTCTATTCTACTTTACTCTACTCTTATTCCTTATTCTGTTCTGTTCTGTTCTGTTCCGTTGCATTCCACTCCACTCCACTCCACTCCACTCCACTTTTTATTCCACTCCATCCCATCCCATTTATATCTTTGTGTTGTATCCCATCTTCAATTAGGATTAAAATCTTCTGCTCTACATGTTGCTTTGTAGTGTGGTGTTAATAGCCAGGAATTAAACTTGACTTGAGGGCATATTTTTCTTTAAAACAAAAACAAAAAAAACGAGCAGGATTTGCCCACCTTCAGTTGAGGCTTTTTTTTTTTTGGCCTTTAATTTTGAGCTTTTCCTCTATTGAACCCACACATAACCTAAAGTGGGTTTTTTTCTTGGCTCATCTCCCCCATATGACTGTCATCTCTTCCCCATGCCTGAGGGAAACTTGTTTCAAATATCCTAGCCAGGAGTTGGCAACTATGGCAACTTTACAACCTGTGGACTTCAACCCCCAGAATTCCTGAACCGGCCACGCTGGCTGGGGAATTCTGGGAGTTGAATACATGCAGCCCAGTTGCCAAGTGCCCAAAGTATGATCACATGAGGGGCAGCCTTAGAATTTTGAATCTGGGTCATAACTACAGGTAGTCCTCAACTTACAACCACAATTGAGCCCAAAATTTCTGTTGATAAGTGTGATGGTTGTTGAGTTTTACCCCCATTTTATGACCTTTCTTGCCACAGTTGTTAAGGAAATCACTATAGTTGTTAATAACATAGTTGTAACGTGAATCTGGTTTCCCCATTGATTTTACTTGTTAGAAGGCCACAAAAGGGGATCCCATGACCCCGGGACACTGCAACCATCATAAATATGAGCCAGTTGCCAAGCATCCGAATTTTGATCACGTGACCATGGGGATGCTGCAACAGTCGTAAGTGTGAAAAACGGTCCTAAGTCACTTTTTTCAGTGCCGTTATAAATTTGAACAGTCACTAAACGTATGGTTGTAAATCGAGGGCAATCTGTATCCCCCAGCTAGGTCTGTCGGAACTTCAAACGCTTGCTAAGCATTTGGTCATAAGTCGAGGCGTCTGCATTTCTTCCGTCGGATGAGGAAAGCACATCTTTCTCCTTCTGTCCTAGCCACTTTTTACCGAGGCACGATTGGGATTATTTTAACAAACTGCATCACTGTTTGGTTTGGTGGCAGCCATGCCTCAGATAGAAAGTCCATACAGAGAGTAGTGAGGACAGTGGAGAAGATTTTAGGAAGCTTGTTTCCCGTTATTCAGGATACTGCTTATAAGCGCTATGTGCTTAGAGCTCAAAGCATTGTTAGAGACCCCACACCCCCCCCACTTTCCGGTCTGTTTCTGTTGCTCACCTCTGGGAGGAGGTTCGAAATATTTCTAGCAGGACTACCAGATTCTGTAATTCTGTAATGCGTTGCTGGCTGTGGAATTCTAGGAGTTGAAGTCCACACATCTTCAAACTGCCAAGGTTGAGAAACACTGTTCTAAGTTCTAAGTCTAAGTTTAAGGACTACCGGTGTGCTCGAGACATCATCACGGATTTCTTCCTCTTTTCTTTCCCCTTAGAAGAAGTCCATTTCTTACGCCAAGTTCAATTTCACAGCAGAAGAACTGCTGCAGCGGTTCCGAAAACAGTACAACTTGGAGACGTCCGACAGGGTCACGGTTGAGTCAGTGGAAGCCACTAAACCTACCACAGCTACAACTATCAAAGCGGTAAAATTAATTCCTGAGGAGAAAGTTGCGTTTCCGGCCAGAATGAAAAGGGAAGGGATAAATACAGGAAGTCCTCAAGTTACGACCATCATGGAACCTGCCCAACTCGTGACTGTAGTAAAATGGTTCGGTCATGCAACCAACCCAATATTACAACCTTTTTTTTTTTGTGGCAGCCGTTAAGCAAACCAGGGCACGGTTTTGCCAAAAACTGAACACGGATGCCAGTTTTCGGCAAACCCGTTTGTAAAATGCAGTCAGGGGTCTGTGGGATGCTGCAAACAGCTGTAAAGGTGGCCCGGTTGCCAAGCACCCGAAACGCGATCACATGACCACTGCACGTTCTAACTTTCAGAATTTCAAATCTGGGTTGTAAGTACCCCTCAGGTAGGGACGTCAAAACAATCGCTAAGTCGTAAATTGAAGACTGCTTGTCCATCAAGGACGGTCGCAGGAATTGGATATGAGCCATGGGGGTGCAGTGGTGAGAATGCAGTATCACAGGCTAATTCTGCCGACTACCAGCAGTTCGATCCTCACCGGCTCAAGGTTGACTCAACCTTCCATCCTTCTGAGGTGGGTAAAATGAGGACCCAGATTGTCGGGGGCAATATGCTGAACTCTGTAAACCGCTTAGAGAGGGCTGTAATAGCAATAGCAATAGCAATAGCACTTAGACTTATATACCGCTTCATAGTGCTTTACAGCCCTCTCTAAGCGGTTTACAGAGTTTAGCATATTGCCCCCAACAATCTGGGTCCTCATTTTACCAACCTCAGAAGGATGGAAGGCTGAGTCAACCTTGAGCCGGTGAGATTTGAACAGCTGAACTGCTGAACTAGCAGTAGCCTGCAGTGCTGCATTTAACCACTGCACCATCTCGGCTCTTGAAGCAGTATATACGGTAAGTGCTATTGCTATGTGTAGTCAAGTGTGCAAAACCCTGAGGAGCCTGTGCTCACTAAGTCTAGTCTAGTGGAAAGAAGGACTAAGGGTGATATGATAGCAGTGTTCCAATATCTAAGGGGCTGCCACAAAGATGAGAGGGGCAACCAAAGCACCTGAAGGCAGGACAAGAAGCAACAATCAAGAAGAGAACCAACGTAGAATTAAGGAGAAATTTCCTGACAGTGAGAAAAAAATTAAATCAGTGGAACAGCTTGCCTCCAGAAGTTATGGGTGCTCCAACACAGGAGGTTCTCAAGGAGAAATTGGACAACCATTTGTCTGAAATGGTGGAAGGTCTCCTGCCAGAGCAGTGGGTTGGACTAGAAGACCTCCATGATCCCTTCCAACTCTGGTATTCTGTTACGTTTCTAAGGCAGTGCCTTGATATGCTGGTTGGGGAATTCTCCGAGTTGAAGTCCCCATATCTTCAAGTTGCCAAGGTTGGGAAACACTGCTCTAGATATACAACAGCAATGACGGTGTAGCAAGTGCTGAGGTTTTAGTAGCAGATCGTCAGTTATTGAAAACAAGTAACAGCTACAGGGTGGCCTTAATCCAGGGGTGGGCAATTAATTTTCCCAAGGGGCTACCTGAGAAACGGGGACCGTTGTGGAGGGCCACTGCCTCTGCCCACCACACCCATTACCCCACTGCTGCCCACTGCAGTGACTCACTTACTAACCATAAGAAAATCGAGTACGGTCACATGATGGCTCACTTAAATGACTGCATTGCTTAGCAAGCGAAATTGCGGTCCCAATTGTAGTAATAAATCAAAGACTTCCTGTACAGTTAATAATCTCTTCTATTCTCATCCGTTTCCACAGAGGGAAATTTTGAGCAAGATTCGTTCTCAATGGGAGGCCACTTTGCTTCACAACCTGTCGAAGCTGAAGAAGCAAGAGAACATTTGGCACACGTCCAAACTAGATATCTATCCGTTTCTTTGTGTGCTGACCGAAAAGGAATATGTAGATCTTATGATGCAGGTAAGTTGTGTTGTAATGGGAGAAGCGAAGGTTTGTAACTCTGGGTTGAACTGTGGGGTCCTTGGTGCTCTCTGAGCATGGTGGTTTTCTTGCAGACGTTTCATGACCCAACTAGGTGACATCATCAGTGTTAGACGGAAGAGGGGTTTGTAGAGAGGAGGAGGACTGTGGGGTCCTTGGTTCTCTCTGAGCTTGGTTCTTTTCCTGCAGACGTTTCATGACCCAACTACCGTATTTTTCGGAGTATAAGACGCACCAAAGTATAAGACGCACCTTAGTTTGGGGGAGGAAAACAAGGAAAAAAGGCCTCTGCCTCCCAGCAATTTGGCAAACAGCACAGATGATATACACTGTTTGCTGTGTATTTCTGTGCATGTGTGCTTGACCCATAGAAATAGGAAAAAATTGGAGAAATGTACATTATGCCAGAAAGTTTTCTTAAATGTAATCACACTAACTCCTCCCAATTATTTAAATAGATCTATTCCAAACATAACTAAGTCAGGGTTTAATTCAGCTGCCTTATTTTAATACTAATACTTAATACTAATACTTAATACTAAAACAGGACATTTCAGATTATACTTTAAAATTGATGTGGCTTTCTGGAAGTATTCTCTGCTATTTAAAAGACGATACAATAGCACTGGGCCTCTTCAGATCAAGCATTTATTTTAAAAAGCTTCTTCATTTTGTTAAGTTGTCTAGAACAGGGGTCTCCAACCTTAGCAACTCTTAAGACTTGTGGACTTCAACTCCCAGAATTCCATAGCCAGCAAAGCAAATAATAAAGCAGTCAGCAAAGCAAAGCTGGCTGAGGAACTCTGGGAGTTGAAGTCCATAAGTCTTAAAGTTGCCAAGGTTGGAGACTCCTGGTCTAGAACAATAATAAAACAATCTTTAAAAATAAGTTTAATAATTTGAACATTCTATAGGCATTTATAGTTATTGACTTACCTTCTTGCAGCAAAAAAACAGCCAGTTTCAGCACAAGAAAATAAGATTCTATCTTTGCCTCTCCCTCCAGCAATTTGACTCTGTGCAGCTTTAGTTTAGTTTCACTTTCATTTTAGCACGTGGGCTTGCCAGCTGAGTGTCGGGAGGCAGATAATCAGTGGCTAATGAGGCTCTGCTGCTGTTTGCTGCAAAAAGGTAAATTGCTGGCAGGCAAAGATCAAGGAGTGGAGGTGGCTGGGTGAGGCTACATTCGGTGTATAAGACGCACCCAGGTTTTCACCCTCTTTTGGGGGTAAAAAGGTGCGTCTTATACTCCGAAAAATACGGTAAGTAACATTGTCAGTGCTAGAAGGAGTGGGGTTTGCTCTTTGTTTATACAGGTAGTCCTCGACTTACAACAGTTCGTTTAGTGACCGTTCGAAGTTACAACGACACTGAAAAAAGTGACAGGACCATTTTTCACACCTATGACCATTGCAGCATCCCTACGGTCATGTGAATAAAAATTCGGATGCTTGCCAGCTGACTCCCTATTTATCACGGGTTGCAGTGTCCCAAGTTCATGTGATCCCCTTTCTGACAAGCAAATTCAGTTTGGAAACTAGATTCACTTAACAGCCGTGTTCATAGTTTGGGTAAAGCGATTCACTTGACAAAAAAGGCAGCAAAGAACGTTGTAAAATGGAGCAAAACTCACTTAATAAATTTCTCTCACCTTAACCACACAAATTCTGGGCTCAATTGTGGTCGTAAGTCGAGGATTTATCTGTATATAGCCGCTTTCTGCTTCTGAGTGTCGGTGGGGAGTGTTTTTGAATAAGTTGTATTAGTTGCCCCCTTGTGACTTCTACCCATTTGCAAAGGGAGGTGGGTCGAGCTCCCTGTGGAGGTAATGCCATCCCCCCACTTTGGTTTCTATCCTTACTATAAACAGGAATTTCAATTAATGTAGGGTATTGCTATTGCCTGCATTTGGGTAATAAGTCACATGTCAGCGTTCCAAATAATGCATCCATTGAAAGCAGAACTCCGTATTTTCCTCTTTCATTTATCAGTTCTATTATATACATATATTTCACATATATTTCACACGTCTATTTTTACATCATATACATATATTAATGTACTCTATTTCTACCATATTTTATATTTTCCTGTAAAATTTAAATTTGTTACCGACGCAAAAAGTGTTGTAAAGAGGGAAATTGTATACATTTCCATGTTTGTTTTTAATGTAAAAAAAAGTCAATAAAAAAAATTAAAAAGAGGCAAACAAAAAACTTCCTTCCTCCTCCTTTCAATCCTCTACCCTACGCAACATTTCCTCCAAGTTAAATAAAACTTAAATGAGTATTGCATAAATAATAACTAAATATAAAATACAAGAATCTTAAACTAATATTACTAACATATTATTACCATGCACCAAATTATTAACTTCAAAAAAAGTTCTAAATTTTTTTTAATATTAATAATAGAAATAACCTCAAAATTAAATAAAACTTAACTGAATATTACATAGATAATAACTAAATATTAAATAGTAGTAGCATAATATTATTATACATCAACTTATTGACTTCAGAAAAGTTCTGAATCTTAAAAAAGATATTAATAATAAACAGTTTGAGTTAAAGATTCCAAATCTTCCAAAAATATTTAAAAAAAAAGTTTGCCTATTTTTTTCTATTTTTTTCTTTTTTATCTTATCTTTGTTTTTCTGGTATTTTCTAGTTATTTTTTTCTTTTTTGTATCTCTATTATTTTAGATATAGATGATATATTATTAGTGCACAATTTGGAGTTGAAGTTTTTAAAAAATAATGTGGAAATCTAACAAGGTTTTTTCTTAACTTAATTTAAATTTATTTAATTGATATCATGCCCTGTATTCTCTCTGGGAAGTCCAGGGGGGGAGGGAAGGGGGTGGGTTAGGGGGGAGAAAAATAAAAAAATGTTTGTACTTTTTATTTAATATTTAGCTATTATCTATGTAATTTTGTACTAATAAAACTTTTTGAATTAAAAAAAAATTAAAAAGAAAAAGAAAAGAAAGCAGAACTCCGAGGCAGGTAGATTCCTCAAAGAACAATTTATTGGATACATCATATTGGCACAACTGGTGAAAATTGACTCTGAAAATTCCCGCGGTTTTTACCTAATAAAAAAAGTTTTCCCCTTTCCCCAAGTCATCAGTTACTTTATCCAATAAAGATGCTGGCCGGTTGCTTGGTTACTTCACTCCTCCTCTCCCAGCCATCTGTTGGAATGACCTTGGTTCCCACAGGGAAACTGTCACGTAGTGAATATTGTCAGTTGTATGTATATGCAGGGTGATGCACCCTATCCTAATATTATGGTACATTCCATTACAAGCAGGACACGTGATGTGATCTTATGCGCATGTGCGCATTCCTGATTCTCCATTATTCTCTGGTGGTTTGGCTCTGACCGGGAGCGGTCGCATTTAATTAGCAAGAATGTAATTATTCAGAATTTATTGTTTTTGTACCGAAATAAATATTTTCTATTAGACTTTTAACTTCGGCTTTATTTCTAAATGTCTTGAGTTCCGAGAGAAAGATCAAACATCGCCTCTGTGGAGATTTATTCTCTCTAACAGAAACCTTTTATTTTGATTGCAAAACCTCAGTTTTGCAATCTCCCTCCCCCTCCCATCAACCTGAACCCGCAAAGATGGCCCCAGCCAGGTTCGCTTCAGTGTTGACATCATACAGTAATTTATTGTTTATTTTAATGTTTTAATGGGTTTTTTTTTCATTGCTTTGGTTGAGTTGGGTGGGTATGGAAATTGAATAAACAATTAAATAAATAAATAAAAGATCCCTGGTGGTGCGGTGGTTAGAATGCCATAGTGCAGGCTAACTCTGCCCACTGTCAGGAGTTCGATCCTCACCGGCTGAAGATTGACTCAGCCTTCCATCCTTCCGAAGTCGGTAAAATGAGGACCCAGATTGTTGGGGCCAATAGGCTGACTCTGTAAACCGCTTTAGAGAGGGCTGTAAAAACACTATGAAGCGGTATATAAGTGCTATTGCTATGTGTAGTCAAGTGTGCAAAACCCTGGGGAGCCTTAACTGCTATTGCTATTGCTAGATAATAAAAACACTAAGCAATAAAGTAAAACAAAAACAAAAATAGAACAATGCTTCTTAACTTTTTTTCCTTTTAATGAAAATTGCTACAGGTCGTATCTTGAGTCTCTTAAGTTGTCTTTTGTCTTATCTTGCCTTCTTTACAGACGGTTTTCAGCCTGCCAGCAGTTGGGGAATGTGTCAGCGTCTTAGCAAAGGATCTGGGTACCAGAATCTACAACAAATACACCATTCTTAGGAAAAGCTTTACCATTTCGGAGGACAATTTTGAGAAGACCTATGATAGCTACGTCAAACTTTTGGCCAGGGATAATCAGGTATCCGACTTCACTTGCCTGACACCTTTAACTAAAACCATCTCTAGTTTCTGGATTGACCATTTTTATGAGAGGATTGTTTGGGTTCCAATAACTCAGAGCTATTTTGGACTAAAACTAGATTTTTGAAAGTTCCTTTCTAAGGAGATGTTTGCTACCTTTTTCAACTCATGGAACCTGTTAGTTGTTTTTTTTTTTAAACAAAATATCCTGAAAACTGAACAAAAAGCACTAGTGATTAGAAAATTGGCAATATAATGTAAATTAAGCTACCGTATTTTTCGGAGTGTAAGACGCACCGGAGTATAAGACTCACCTTAGTTTTTGGGGAGGAAAATAGGGGAAAACAATCTGCCTACCAGGTATTCATCTGGCTAGCGTCCTTAGTCTGGTCAGCTTCAGCACATTATTTTATCCCCTGGTTAGGACTTTAAAAAACCTTCTTCTGAGAGAGTAACAATGAAAGAGCCTGCAAGCCAGTAAGAGCTGGGAAGATCGTTAGCACCTGGTTAGGGCTGGAAAAAAACTTATTCGGAGCAAGTAGAGCAATGAAAAAAAATTCTGCAAAGACTTAGGGCTGGAAAAACATTCTTTAGAGAGAGTAACAATGAAAAAGCCTGCAAGGTAAGAGCTGGGAAGATCTGTTAGCACCTAGTTAGGGCTGGGGGAAAAAAAAGCTACATTCGAAGTATAAGACGCACCCAAATTTTCAGCCACTTTTAGGGAAGAAAAAGGTGCGTCTTATACTCCGAAAAATACGGTATTTAAAGATAGTCCTCTGCTTACAACCACAATTGAGCCCAAAACCTATGTTGCGAAGTGAGACATTTGTTAAGTGAGTTTTGCACCATTTTACGACCTTTCTTGCCACAGTGGTTAAGTGAATCCCTGCCGTTGATAAGTTAGTAACATGGTTGTTAAGTGAATCACTTTTCTCCCATTGACTTTGCTTGTCAGAAAGTCACAAAAGGGGATCCCATGACCCTGGGACACAGAAACGGTCATACGTATGAACCAGTTGCCAAGTATCTGAATTTTGATCCCATGATTATGGGGCTGCTACAAAGGTCATAAATATGAAAAATGGTCATAAGTCAGCACTTTTTCCAGTGCTGTTCTAACTTTGAACCATCACTAAATAGCAATAGCATTTAGACTTCTATACCGCTTCACTGTGCTTTGCAGGCCTCTCTAAGCAGTTTACAGAGTCAGCCTTTTGCACCCAACAATCTGGGTCAACATTTTACCCACCTTGGAAGGATGAAAGGCTGAGTCAACCTTGAGCCTGGTGAGATTCGAACTGCCAAATTGCAGTCAGCCAGCAGTCAGCAGAAGTAGCCTGCAGTACTGCATTCTAACCACTGTGCCACCACGGCTCTTAAATGAACTGTTGTATGTTGAGGACTACCTGTAATTTAAATACAACATTCATATTTACAAACCCACAAAAAATTAAATGGGTATTTTAGGTTGTTCTAGAGCAGTGTTTCCCAACCTTGGCAACTTGAAGATGTCTGGACTTCAACTCCCAGAATTCCCCAGCCAGCATTCGCTGGCTGGGGAATTCTGGGAGTTGAAGTCCAGACATCTTCAAGTTGCCAAGGTTGGGAAACACTGTTCTAGAGGTTAATGTGTTAACCAAACAATTCCAGTTGGTTAAAGTGCCAACCTAGCAGTTTTAAAGCATGCAAATGCGAGTAGATAAATAGGTACCACTTCGGTGGGAAGGTCACAGCGCTCTGTTACGTCACGATGGCCACGTGACTGCAGAAATGTCTTTTGACGACGCTGGCTCAATGGCCTTGAAACAGAGATGAGTCAGCAACAACTAGCAGGGTAAAATCTGCAGGGACTCTTTATAGCAATAGCACTTAGACTTATATACCGCTTTACAGTGCTTTACAGCCCTTTCTAAGCGGTTTACAGAGTCAGCCTATGGCCCCCAACAATCTGGATCCTCATTTTACCGACTTCGGAAGGATGGAAGGCTGAGTCAACTTTAAGCCTGGTGAGATTCGAACTGCCAAATTGCAGGCAGCCGGCAGGCAGCAGAAGTAGCCTGTAGTAATGCACTCTAACCACTGCACCACCCCGGCTCTTATTGCATAAGAGCTAAGACCGAGGAGACAAACAGCACCAAGGGTCAAGTCATCTTATCCCATCAACCATCTCCAGCAAGCGAGCAGTTTAGTGTGTGAATCCAAACAAGTTTAGGTAGAGAGAGAGCGATGGTGGCGCAGTGGTTGGAATGCGCTATTGCAGGCTGACTCTGCCCACAGCCAGGAGTTCGATTCTCGCTGGTTGACTCAACCTTCCATCATTCCGAGGTCGGTAAAATGAGGACCCAGATTGTTGGGGGCAAGACGCTGCCATTTGTAAACCGCTTAAGAAAGAGGACCGTAAAGCAATGTGAAGCAGTACGTACCGTATTTTTCGGAGTATAAGACGCACCTTTTTCCTCCCTAAAAGAGGCTGAAAATTTGGGTGCGTTTTATACTCCGAATGTAGCTTTTCCGAAGCTTTTTCCCCCAGCTCTAAGGAGGTGCTAACGATCTTCCCGGCTTGCAGCATTTTTTTATTCCTACTCCCTCGAAGTAGTTTTTTACCAGCCCTAAGTCTTTGCAGGCTTGTTTTCATTCCTACTCCCTCTGAAAAAGGTTTTTTCAGCCCTAACTAGGGGATAAAATAATGTGCTGAAGCTGAAACGATTAAGGACACTAGCCAGATGAACACCTGGTAGATAGATTTTCCCCCCTATTTTCCTCCCCCAAAACTAAGGTGCGTCTTATACTCCGGTGCGTCTTATACTCCGAAAAATACGTTAAGTCTTAAGTGCTATTGCCAGTGCTATCGGCCTCCGGAATGTAAACTTCACCCTGTCCCTTCCTTGCCTCTGCAGGTGAATCATTTTTTGCCACGGGAATATTGGGAGAAGCTGAGAGCCGAGGTGGGTTATAGTCCTTCCTTGATATCCAAGCAAGCCGTCTGGCCCCCAAGCCTGTTGATTCAGCTGGGTTTTCAGCTGATAGAACTGATGGTCCAAACACTTAAGCTGGACAAGAGCCTTCTGCCTTCGCTTCCTGAGAAGTCCGTCATTCCTGTTCTGTATCACGTCTATTCTTTCCGCGGAACCAAGCAGGTGAGCAACTGGGACGGCTGGTCAAGTGTGCACAAACCCTGAGCAGCCTGTGCTCACTTAGTCTAGTCTAGTGGAAAGAAGGACCAGGGGTGACCTGAGAGCAATCTTCCAATATTTAAGCAGGGGGTTGGACTAGAAGACCTCCAAGGTCCCTTCCAACTCTGTTGTTGTTGTTGTTGTTGTTGTTGTTATTATTATTATTATTATTATTATTATTATTATTATTATTATTATTATTATTATTATTATTATTATTATTATTATTATTATTATTATTATTATATTTGAGGGGCTGCCACAAAGAAGAGGGGGTGGGATCAAGCAAATTCTCCATAGCTACCTGAAGGCAGGACAAGAAACAATGGATGGAGACTAATCAAGGAGAGAAGCAACCAAGAACTAAGGAAAAAAATTAAGGAAAGACTTCCTGACAGTTAGAACAATTAATTGGTGGAATAACTTGCCTCCAGAAGTTGTGGATGCTCCAACACCGGAGGTTTTTAAGAAGAGACTGGGCAACCATTTGACTGAAATGGTATGGGGTCTCCTGCCAGACCAGGGGGTTGGACTAGAAGACCTTCAAGGTCCCTTCCAACTGTGTTATTCCATTATTCTGTTAAGAGGCAATGGAAACTAGGAGAGAAGCAACCTAGAACTAAGGGAAAAAATTCCTGACAGTTAGAACAATTAATCTTTCCTTCAGAAGTTGTGGGTGCTCCATCACTGGCGGTTTTGAAAAAGAGATTGGAACCTTTTTTTCCTCGGGTGCTGAAATTGCGCTCATGTGCCCACACCCAGAATTCAATGCCCCCATGCACCCTGGCCTCCTGCGCATGCATGTGCAACCCCCTCCGTGCTCCCCCCCCGCATGCACACACGATCCCCCTGCGCCCCATTTTGGGCCTAGCAGGCCTCCCTGAAGCCCCTGGAGGCCGGAAATGACACATTTCCAGACTTCCGGTAGGCCCGTTTTTCACCCTTCCCAGGCTCCAGAGGCTTTCCTGGAGCCTGGGGAGGGCGAAAACGGCCTCCCCCGCCCCCCCTGGAGGCCCTCCAGAGGCCGAAAACGCCCTCCCAGAGCCTCTGCGTGAGCCCTGTACTTACCTGGCATCCAAAACGGGCCGTGTGGAGACTCTTGGGAGGGGAGGGGCGGCGTGGGTGTGGGAAGCCAAAAGTCAGCTGGCCGATGCGCACTAGAGCTGAGCTAGGGCAACGGCTCGCATGCCCGCAGTTATGGCTCCACGTGCCCCCTGTGGCACACGTGGCATAGGTTCGCCATCATGGGACTAGAGGACCTCCAGGGTCCCTTCTAACTCGGTTATGCTGGAAAGGATTTCTGTAAAACCTATGAATTTGCCAAAGGTGGCCTGCCTTTCCTTTTTAACAGGGCCCAGGATAGCCCCAAAATGGCACAGCATGCTTTTTCCAGGTAGCCCTCGACATACAGTCGTTTGTTTAGTGTCCATTCAAAGTCACGAAAGCACTGGGGGGAAAAAAAAGACTTACGACCGGGTGAGTTTCACACTTACCACCGTTGCAACATCCCCGTGGTCACGTGATCAAAATCCGGTCACTTGACAACTGGCCTGTACGGTCACTAAACGAATGGTCGTAAGTTAAGGACGACCTTGTAGTATTAAGGAGGATAGCTTTTTTTTTAAATTAAAAGTAAATTCCTTTTTCCTTTTGCAGATAGGTTTCATTAAACCTCACTCTATCCTGATCCGGCTTATTCAAGAGGCCACGGAGACGACCCTCACCTTCGACTCTTTCATCCTCCCCATGCAGTGTCCCCCCGTGCCCTGGGTCTCCTCCCACTTCGGGGCCTACACTCTTTCTCCGGTCAAGCTGATGCGATGCCCAGACGGGGTAGTCCAGCACGAGCTGCTTTTGGACGAGTGCCCTCACGACCACCTCTGCTTGGTCCTGGATGCGCTGAACTTCCTGGGCAACTGCCCTTGGAAAGTCAACCAACCCGTATTGGATGTGATCGTCTCCATCTTCAACGATAAAGGCGATGAGAAATTGGACATCCCGCCTCCGCCATCTTGGGAGGCCAAAGAGCTTGCCAAGCAGCTGGCCGAGAGTGCGCCAATGTCCCGGATGGCTCTGAAATGGAAGATGGCCCAGTGCCGTAAGAAGACGAGGGAGACCTACAGCCTGCGGATGGACATGCTCTATAAGCTCTCCATCGCCAAGCACATGAAAGACGAGGTTTTCTGGTTCCCCCACAACCTGGATTTCCGTGGGAGGACATACCCGTGCCCCCCTCACTTCAACCACCTGGGGGGCGACTTCACTCGGGGGATTCTCCTCTTTGCGGAGGGGAAGCCCCTTGGACCACGCGGCCTGGATTGGCTGAAGATCCACCTGGTCAACCTGACTGGGCTGAGGAAGAGGAGCTCTCTGAAGGGGAGGTTGGCCTACGCCAAGAAGATCATGCCGGACATCTTGGATTCGGCAGACAACCCGCTAACGGTACACATTCAGTGGAGGTGCCATGTTTTGGGGAAGCATTGCCCTTCTCGGGCACTTTTTTGGGTTACAGGGGGTTAGGCAGCTTGTGGGAGGGTTGGGGGCAATTAATCTGTGGAATGACTTGCCTCCAGACGTTGGATGTGTAGAGGAAGGTCACTAGTGAATGGGGAAAATGTCAGTGGTGAAGATATGTAAGCAGAACTGGGATTATGACATTTCTTGTCTTGGAGATGGTTTGTGGGTCCTTCCTTCCTTCCTTCCTTCCTTCCTTCCTTCCTTCCTTCCTTCCTTCCTTCATTTCCTATTTGCTACCTATTCTTTCCTTTCCTCGCTCCCCTCCTCCCCTCCCCCTCTTCCTACCTAATTCTCCTACCCTTCTGATCTCTTCTTCATCCCTTCCTTCCTTCCTTCCTTGCTTTCTTCCTCTTCTAGAGCTGAAGTGGTGCAGTGGTTAAATGCAGCCATTGCAGGCTGACTGCTAGTTCAACAGTTCAGCTGTTCAAATCTCACTAGGCTCAAGGTTGACTCAGCCTTCCATCCTTCCGAGGTGGGTAAAATGAGGACCCAGATTGTTGGGGGCAATATGCTGAACTCTGTAAACCGCTTAGAGAGGGCTGTAAAGCACTATGAAGCGGTATATAAGTAAAGTGCTATTGCTATTGCTATATTCTACTTCCTTCCTTCCTGTCTCTCTCACCTTTTCTTTTCTCCCCTTCCTTTCTCTCCTACTTCTCCTTCCCTCACTCTCTCCCTCCCTTCTCTCCCTCCCTCATCAAATATCCTTTTCCTTCCTTCCTTCCTTCCTTCCTTCCTTCCTTCCTTCCTTCCTTCCTTCCTTCCTTCCTTCCTTCCTTCCTTCGTCTCCTATTTGCTACCTCTTCTTTCCTTTCCTCGCTCCCCTCCTCCCCTCCCCCCTCCTCCTACCTAATTCTCCTACCCTTCTCTTCTGATCTCTTCTTCATCCCTTCCTTCCTTCCTTCCTTGCTTCCTTCCTCTTCTACTTCCTTCCTTCCTGTCTCTCTCACCTTTTCTTTTCTTTTCTCCCCTTCCTTTCTCCTCTGCTTCTCCTTTCTTTCTCCCCTACTTCTCCTTCCCTTCCTCCCTCTTTCCCTCCCTTCTCTCCCTCCCTCATCAAATATCCTTTTCCTTCCTTCCTTTTCCTTCCTTCCTTCTTTCCTTTTCCTTCCTTCATTCCTTCCTTCCTTCCTTCCTTCTTTCTTTTGGTAATGCTGCCACCTACCATTTTGCAGTAAAAACAATGTTTGCCTATGTTTTTACTGCAAAATGGTAGGTGGCAGCATTACTATTTTTGACAAATGCAACAGGGCTTTGTACAGTTGTAAAAGTGGGATTTGTTGCCCACACACACAATCACAAAAACTGGCTTTACATGGTTTAAGGATTTTCAGATCCTGCTGGCATCAAGGTAATATTCTACAGTAAATTATTCATTCGGCCTTATTTTATATGCATTTTTTAATTTATTGTTTTATAACCTGTGTAATAGGGGAAAAAATGGATGGGATGTGGGAAGTGTTTCAAAGGAGCCCTGCCTAGTTGTCCAGAAAGTATTGGTAGTTCCGGACAGATCAAAATTGAGCCAAATTTATATTGCTAAGTGAGACAGTTGTTAAGTGAGTTTTGTCCCATTTTATGACTTTTCTTGCTATAGTTGTTAAGTGAATCACTTCAGATGTTTAGTAAGATGGTTGTTAAGTGATTCTGGCTTCCCTTTGGTTTTGCTTGTCAGAAGATCACTTAACGGGATGACGTGACTCCGGGACACTGCAACCGTCATAAATGTGAATCCGTTGCCAAGCATCTGAATTTCGATCACATGACTATGGGCGTGCTGCAGGGGTCATAACTATAAAAAACAGTCATAAGTTAGTTTTTTCAGTGCCATTGTAACCTTGGTCATTAAACCAACTGTTGTAAGTTGAGGACTACCTGTAACCCTGTCTACATCGCTTAGGAACAGCAGTTTTGGGCGTCGTGGTTGCATTCATTAAACCACTGCTTGTTTCTCCTCAGAGTGGCTGACCACAGTGGCAGAGAGTAAATAATTTTTTATTTTTTATGATTTAAAACCAGTTCCTTTACTAGGCTGTCTCAAAACTGAACCCCTCTCTATCCCCCTAGCCCAGGGGTCTGCAACCTTAAACACTCAAAGAGCCATTTGGACCCATTTCCCACAGAAAAGAAAACATCGGGAGCCACAAAACCTGGGTGGGTGTGGCCAACTCGATGTCACTCACTCACTCCCAGTCACATGACCCCCTAGCCTAGTGAGTGGGAGGGGAGGGCGAGGGGCAGGGGCAGTCAGTGATGGGATCACCCAACAGGGAACCACAGCAGAGGGCCCAAAGAGCCACATGCGGCTCCGGAGCCGCAGGTTGCAGACCCCTGCCCTAGCCTGTTGTCGCCTTTCTTAAAGAGAAGCTGCACCATTAACGTTATACTAATAGTCCTCGACTTACAGTGGTTTGAAGTTACAGCGGCACTGAAAAAAGTGACTTATGACCGTTTTCCACACTTACAACCATTGTAGCACCCTCATGGTCACGTGATCAAAACTCGGACGCTTGGCAACTGGCTCTTATTTATGACGGTTGTGTCAGGGTTCCAAGTAATAGACCCATAGCAAGCAAAACTCCGAGGCAGGTAGATCCCTCAAAGAACAGCTTTATTGGCTATATCGTATTGGCACAGATCTAGTGAAAACCGACTCTGAAGGTTCCCGCGGTTTTCACCTACTCAAAAAAGTAAAAGTTTGTCACTTTCTCAAAACAGTCACATGGTCAAATCAGGGTGCTGTCTGGTTGCCTGGTGACATCACTCCTCCTTCCTGTGACCAGGTGCGGGAATGTCCTTGGTTCCTAAGAGAAAGCATTTTTGTTTTGGCTACAAAATCCCAGCTGTATCAAATCCCTCCTCCCTGTCCCTCAGCTCCAGTGTGGCGACACTGAAGCTTCTAAAATGGCTTCGGTCAGATCAGCTTCAGGGTTGACAGGTTGCAGTGTCCCTGGGTCATGTGATCCCCTTTTGCGACCTTCTGACGAGCAAAGTCAACGGGGAAGCCAGATTCACTTAACAACCGTGTTACTAATCTAATAAATGCAACGATTCCCTTAACAAACATGGCAAGAGATGTTGTCAAATGAGACCAAACGCAACAAATGTCTCACATAACAACGTAAATGCTGGGCTCAGTTGTGGTCATAAGTCGAGGACTACTGTAGAGCAGTGTTTCTCGACCTTGACAGCTTGGAGCTGTGTGGACTTCAATTCCCAGAATTCTCCAGCCAGGATGCTTTTAAGATCTGTGGACTTCACATCCTGGCTGAGAATTCTGGGAGTTGAAGTCCACACACCTTCAAGTTGGCAAGCTTGAGAAATCCAGATACAGGTAGTCCTCAACTTACAACTATTCTTTTAGTGACCGTTTGAAGTTACAACGGCACTGAAAAAGTGACCTATGGCCAGTTTTCACGTTTACGACCGTTGCAGCAACCCCATGGTCAGGTGATCAAAATCCAGGCGCCTGCCAACTGGCATGTGTTTATGATGGTTGCACTGTCCTGAGGTCATGCGATCGCCATCTGTAACCCTCCCAGCCGGCTTCCAACAAGCAGAAGTCAATGGCGGGAAGGCTGATTCGCTTAACGACCGCATGATTCACTTAACTGCAGCGATTCCCTTAACTACCATGGTAAGTCCCCAGGGAGTAGGGCGGCCTTAAGAATGCCAAATAGAAATAATAAATAAATAAAAATACGGGGCATGACTCACTTGACACCTGCTTTGCTTAGCAACAGAAATTTTGGGCTCCATTATGGTGGTAAGTCAAGGACTCCCTGTAGTTTGTTCAGACACACATGAATTTCTTTATTATTGGTATTTTTAAAAGTGTAAACTGCCCATCGGTCGTTCTGGAGTCTGTCAACCAAGGATGATGACGATGGTGTTGGTGATGCCCTCTTGCAGTGATGGCTAACCTTTTTCTTGGCGCGTGCCAGCACCCATAATGCAATGCACATGCGACCTCCCCCCAGCGCGCCCCACACATGCGTGCGCAACCCCCATCATCGCCTGCCATGCTGGGCATGTGCACATGTCCCCCGCGCTGCCCCCACGCATGTGCACATGACCCCCGTGCATGCGCACTTGACCCTCCCGCCGTGTTTTGGACATAGCAGGCCTCCCTGCAGCCTCCTGGGACCAAAAACAGGCCGCGGGAGGGCGCTGCACTCCCCCCATGCCCCGTTTTTGGCCTAGCAAGCCTCCCTACAGCCTCCTAGGACCAAAATGGGGCACCTCCCCCAGTCTCCCCCTGCACCCGCTCATGCACATGCGCACGTGTCTCCCACACGCGCCCCGCCCTCTGCGCATGCACGGCGGATACCCGAAAATCAGATGGCTGGCGGGAGGCGCATGCACATGCATGGTGGAGCTTAGTTGGGCGACGGCTCTCGTGCCCGCAGAGAGGGCTCTGCGTGCCACCTGTGGCAAACGTGCCATAGGTTCGCCATCACGGCCCTCTTGCTTCCCCGTTGCCATTTTCCACCTTCTCCTTCCTTGAAGTCTCGTGGCTACCGTAGAACCAAGCTGGCTGATTCTTCCCTGCAGTCATACTTCAAATTTGGTTTTCTTTTTTTCTCCGGTGACAGGGCAAGAGGTGGTGGATGGACACCGATGAACCGTGGCAAGTTTTGGCGTGTTCCATGGAGATTGCGAAGGCTGTGCGGTCTCCCAAACCTTCTGAATACGTCTCCCATTTTCCTGTTCATCAGGTAGAGCCTTGAGTGATGGGAAGTCCATTTCTTCTTTGTTTTATACCGGAGCAAGGGATGATGTGAACCCCGAGAGGCTTTGAGGCAGCACCCTGGTTGTTGTTATCATTATCATTATTATTAATTATTATTATTAATTATTATTATTAATATTTATTATTTATTAAATTTGTTTGCCACCCATCTCGTCACAAGGCGACTCTGGGCGGTATTTACCGTATTTTTCGGAGTATAAGATGCACCTTTTACCCCCCAAAAGAGGGTGAAAACTTGGGTGCATCTTATACACCGAATGCAGCCCCAGCCACCCCCACCCTTCGGCCTCTGCCTGCCAGCAATTTACCTGCTTGCAGGAAAGAGGGAAGAGCCTGTAAAGCCAAGCAAGTCAGTAGCAGTTTCCCGACAGATAGCTGATTAAGTTTGCCAGTGGGAAAATGAAAGTGAAACTAACTACAAAGGCAAATAGCTGGGAGAGACAGGCAGATTTTTATTTTTTGCTAAACTGGATGGAAGGGGGTAAGTGAATAACTATAAATGTCTGTAGAATGTTCAAATTATTAGACTTATTTTTTTAAAGACTGCTTTATTATTGTTCTAGAGCCAGGGCAATTTTAAGACTTGTGGACTTCAAATCCCAGAATTCCACAGTCAGCTTTGTTAGCTTTGCTGGCTGTGGAATTCTGGGAGTTGAAGTCCACAAGTCTTAAAGTTGCCAAGGTTGGAGATCCCTGTAAATCTAGACAACTTAACAAAATAAAGAAGCTTTATAAAATAAATGCTTGCTCTGAAGAGGCCCAATGCTATTGTATCTTCTTTTAAATAATAGAGAATAATGTATACTTCCAGAAATTTTAATTAATTTTAACAGCTCTGTACAAGTATAGTCTGAAATGTAACAGTGTCCTGTTTAGTATTAGAGTTTAGTCACCTTGGAGTAGATCTATTTAAATAATTGGGAGGAGTTAGTGTGACTACATTTAAGAAAACTTTCTGGCATAATGTACATTTCTCCAATTCTTTGCTATTTCTATGGGTCAGGCACACATGCACAGAAATACACAGCAAACAGTGTATATCATCTGTACTGTTTGCTGTTTGCTGTTTGGCAAATTGCTGGGAGGCAGAGGCCTTTTCCCCTTGTTTTCCTCCCCCAAAACTAAGGTGCGTCTTATACTCTGAAAAATACGGTATATATTTATTAAAATACGGTATTAATTATTTCATTCCAGATTTCCTTGGACTACAGGAAATGTAATTAAAGTACCGGTATAAGTAGTCCTTGACTTATCACAGTCATTGGGCCGTGAAGTCATGCCGGTTGTTAAGCGGGTCAGTCTATTGACCATGCTTGAGTTCTTATTACCTTTTGTGCGCCAGCAAATGTTGCAGTTAACAAGCGAATGCCACAGTCCTTAAATAAATCCGTTATCCACAAAATGTGTTTTTTTTTTGTTGGGAACTGGAAGTAAAGACCGGTTTCTGCCCCCCCAAATTTAAATTGCGCCCAACGTCCAACCACGTGACCAGGAGGGTGGGGTGCTTCACTGTCAGAACTTTGAATCCAGGTTGTAAGTAGCTGTGGGGAGATCTGTCGTAACTTCAGAGTCGCTAAGTGACAGGCCGTAAGTGAAGGACAATCTGCAATCACTTTCCTTTTGCTTGTCTCTTTCTCGATTTTGCTCTTCTTGCGTCAGAATACTGATAGTCCTTGATTTACAACTCTTCGTTCAGTGACCGTTCAAAATTGCAACGGCGTTGAAAAGGGCGACTTTTTTTTCCAAACTTTTTAAAATTGGTTTATCAAAAGATAAAAATACAGAAAAGTGACTTATTTTTTTATCAAACTTTTTTTATTGGTTTATCGAAATATAAAATGCAAAGAAGACATTCAAAAAAGTAATAAGAAACCCAGGAGGAAGGGGAGGGAAAAGGGGAAAAAAGATAATTTTTCCTATGAGCCGAGGTGGCGCAGTGGTTAAAATGCAGCACTGCAGTTCAGCAGTTCAGCTGTTCAAATCTCACCGGCTCAAGGTTGACTCAGCCTTCCATCCTTCTGAGGTCGGTAAAATGAGGACCCAGATTGTTGGGGGCAATATGCTGAACTCTGTAAACCGCTTAGAGATGGCTGTAAAAGCACTGTAAAGTGGTATATAAGTCTAAGTGCTATTGCTATTGCTATAATACGGTGTAAAGAAGGAAAGGGAAAGAAAAAGGCTCCAACTTCCAACTCTTTTAGCACAGACGATAACAACATTACAACCACAACATTTTACTTTTAGACAACAGTAGGTACAAGCCATTTCTATACCAATAAACCTAGATAATTACCGGTAGCAAAAACAAAAATCAAAGTTTCATATATGCTTTTCATCGCAAGCACAAAATCCGGACGTAATTTCAAAATGGAAAAGAAAAGTGACTTATGACCATTTTTCACAGTTGCGACCTTTGAATGATCACGTGATCAAAATTCAGACACTCTGACAACAGGCATATACAAATCCCTCTTTTGGGTACTAGGGTGAGGTCACCCACAACATTGCATAGACTGGTGGGCAATGAGACTTACACACTAGATTGCAATGCACACAAATTTGAATGGTGCAGTACAGATAGTCCTCGCATACTGACCCTACTTGGGGCCGGGAACTCCCATCAGTAAGGGGCATAATCAAAGCGCTCCAGGTCATGTGACCATGCTGATTTATGACGGCAGTTATGGGTGGCATACAAGCTTAATATATAAATAATCTTAATTATGCATTATTATGTCTAATTTTATTTAATTATAATTATTACCATAATTATTATTAATAATAATAATAAGAAAACATTATGTGCAGATCCCAGGGGCCACTGTAAAGCTTGCTGAGTTTTGTGATTCAAGCTAAGATTTAGCATAATTTGCGATTCCAACCAAGATGTTTTTGGGTGGGGTTTTTGGGTGGGGAGTCAAGGTGCCACTTTGTCCAAAGTCTTCTGCTTCTGTTTCCAAATTGCCGGCGTTGGCTAATTCTCTCCGACGACCTTTTCCTCTCCTCAGGATGGTTCATGCAATGGGCTTCAGCATTACGCCGCACTTGGGCGCGACGTGCTTGGCGCCTTGTCCGTCAATCTCGCCCCGTCTAAACTTCCTCAGGACGTCTACACTTCAGTGTCTCAGCAGGTGAGGCTGTGGCTGGGTGGGAAAAGCTGCTGGCATAAGCACCTTCGTCCTTCTTTCATCCTAACCCTGCATGAAACTTCTGAAGAGCGTAACATCAGCGGTATGTACAGGTAGTCCTCAACTTAACATACATTCGTTTAGTGGCTTCTCTCTCACCGCAGGCTAACAAGTCTGTCTGTCAGGGAGATGAATAGCTGTCTGCCACATCTATTAATCTCCATCACCTGCCTTTTATCCCCAGAGCTACAATGGGGCTACGCAAGCAGCTGTGGCTCTTCCGTCCCAAGGACCGGCCCATAGATTTCCACCGCTCTCCTCTCCTCTGCCTTCTGCGCATCCACGTGTCAGGCACTGGACCCAGCTGTTCCTCCTCTTCCTCATCAGCCACCTCCAGACCTGGGGTCTGTCGACTCTCCATCTGAGGGCTGACTGACGGCCCAGGCTCCACCTCTGTCTCTCTCTCTGACAGCTCCATTCCCTCTTCCCCCTCGGAGCTCTCAGGTTGCCTTGATGCTGACCCTGACTCCCACGCTTCCTCCGCCTCTGATTCGGCTGCCGGAGGGACTGGCGACCGACAGGCCACAACAACGACACTGAAGGAAAAGTGACTTACGACCATTTTTCACCCTTACGACCATTGCAGCAGCCTCACGGTCACGTGATCAAAATTCAGACGCTTGGCAACTAGCTCATATTTATGATGGTCGTAGCGTCCCGGGGTCGTGTGATCCCCTTTTGCCACCTTCTGACAAGCAAAGTCAATGGGGAAGCCAGATTCGTATAACAGCCATGTCGCCCTACTTAATAACTGCAGCGATTCGCTTAACAGCTGTGGCAAGAAAGGTTGTGAAACGGGGCAAGACTCACTTAACAACTGTCTCGCTTAGCAGGAGAAATTTTGGGATCCATTGTGGCTGTAAGTCAAGGACTCCCTGTATTGTAGAAGTAGGGAGCCTCCATGATCAGGAATGGTTTATCTCCAGAATACCAGGCTGTTGTAATATATTAGCAACAGCGACGACCTTTGAGGTTTTTTTTTGAAGTTTTCTGGGTTGAATCAAATGTCCATAGCACAGATGAAACAGGTGGTAGAACTAGGAGTCTCTTTTGATGGTTCACACATTGCATCCGTTGCCCTACTGTTGGTAAATGCTTGAGCAGGGGGTTGGACTAGAAGGCCTCCAAGGTCCCTTCCAACTCTTGTTATTCTATTATTCAAACAGAGCAGCAAAATGGAGTTCTTGGAACGAATATATTTTTCTGGAAGCCCCTCTAGGATTTCGTCTCGTTGGTGATACCACCTGTTAAGGAGTTATTGTGCTGTTGAGCACATACACAGCAGAATAGTAATTGTGGTTTTGGTGTTGCAGTTTGATATGAATGCTATTCAGTCAATAAACAGAATACGTTTAGTATTTACAAAATAGTTTACTTCTAGTAGTAGCAAAGTTCAATAGGAAGTCCATGTCATACACAGTTGGTTCAATCAATGCAAAGTTTCTTCTTCTTGCCTATCTTTGTTTAACTAACAAACAAAGATTACAGCTAACATTCAATTCTACACTATCACAGATAGTTAGTCTTTATACAGCAACTCTTCAATTCACTAAGTCAATTACTCAACAGTGAAGTAGCAGAGAGATTCAGCAGTCCAGAATACACGGTCATCAATCATCAAACACCATCAAAGACACAGAGACATTCTGAGCATGCTCTCTTGCTGTCTTATATAGTTATCAGCCTATAATGTTCTTAAAGCAATATACACATAACATTGATTTATGGCTTGTTCATATATTAGCATACCCAATTATTTGAACAGGGTTCTAACACCACCAACTAACTGAATAATATAATCTCTTTTTTTTTTAATTTTTCATGCCTGCTCACTCACACAACACAGCTAACTAGGAAAGAGCTAATGTAACCCCAAACAGTCTGGATTCTGTAAAAGTACCTCTTGCCTGTTCTACCAATTGTAAAATAGACCTGTTGTATGACCCATTATGACAATGGACGGCGTTATGATTGTACAGGTAATCCTCAGCTTACGGCCTCAATTGCACCCAAATTTTCTGTTCCTTGAGCGAGTTTTGCCCCATTTTACAGCCTTTCTTGCCACAGTGGTTAAGCGAATCGCTGCCGTTATTAAGTAAGTAACCCAGTTGTTAAGCGAATCCGGCTTCCCCACTGACTTTGCTCGTCAGAAGGTCCCAAAAAGGGGATCACATGACCCCGGGACCCTGCAACCGTCATAAGTATGAGTCAGTTGTCAAGCTTCTGAATTTTGATCGCATGACCGTGGGGCTGCTGCAACGGTCGTAAGTGTGAAAAATGGTCAGAAGTGGCTTTTTTCCAATGGCGTTGTAACTTTGAACGGTCACTAAATGAACTGTTGCAAGTGAAGGACTACCTGTATTTCGAGAACTACTTGTGCTTATATATGTTAATATATGGTATATATATTAATATTAAACGTCTATTAACAAGGGACCGACTGCATTAACAAGGGACCGAGAGCCGAGGTGGCGCAGTGGTTAAAATGCAGCACTGCAGTTCAGCTGTTCAAATCTCACCAGGCTCAAGGTTGACTCAGCCTTCCATCCTTCCGAGGTGGGTAAAATGAGGACCCAGATTGTTGGGGGCAATATGCTGAACTCTGTAAACCGCTTAGAGAGGGCTGTAAAGCACTATGAAGCGGTATATAAGTCTAAGTGCTATTGCTATTGCAACAATTGAGCCTCCCTTGTGCTTGTGGGCCATTGCTTCAGCCAATGCAAGAATCAAGATCCCTGGTCCTCAGAGCCTGCTTAGAAGCATCTGCCATCTGCTACCATTTTATCCTCGTTGCTTTCCCCAATGTAGGTGGAGATATCTCGGAAGAAAGATGCAGAAAAGGGAGTCAAAATTGCTCAGGTCCTGGATGGCTATGTTACTCGGAAGGTGGTGAAGCAAACAGTAATGACGGTTGTATACGGAGTCACCCAATACGGGGGGCGCCTCCAGATAGAAAAACAGCTCAAGGAGATTGAAAACTTCCCGAAGGTGAGTATTCTTCTCCCACCCACCCCCAAAAAACAAAGAGTAACAAAGCCCAGTGTCCTGGGCTGCAGGGAGCTCCTCTCCTCTTCCTCAGCCTCAGCAACATTTAATATGAGCAGACTTCAACTCCCAGAATTCATTGTTTTCAAAGTGAAAGTTTAACCCTAAACGATGCAACCAAGATCAGAATCCAGATTTTTGAACAGCAGTGGCTTTCCAGAGAAAAACATTACATTACAGCCGCTATGAACGGATTGCGGTGAGGTGGGTTCAGGGGTGAAATCCTCCCGGTTCGCTCTTACCTGTCGGTCGTCGCAGAGCCGATGGAGCCGGTGGCAGTCGCGGCATGGGGCTTCCCCCTCCTGCTTCCCCCGCCCACCTGGATGCCGCCATTTGTGTTCTTTTGCCCTCTGCGCATGCGCAAAGTGTTCGGCATGCGCAGAGGGCAAAAGAATGCAAATGGCGGCGTCCAGGTGGGGGAAGCGGGTGGGGGAAGCCCCGCGACTGCCACCGGCTCCATCGGCTCTGCAACGACCGACAGGTAAGAGCGAACCGGGAGGATTTCACCTCTGGGTGGGTTCCTCTCCCCCTCTGGATAATAACCCTAGAGAAAGTTAAAAAAAAAAACCTCAAGGAAGAGAGAAGGGGTGCCTAGAGCGGCTTTGTTTTTGCAGGGCCTTCTAGGATTATGGCTCTGTGTCAGAAGGGAGAAGGGATGATTAATTCCTCCTCTCAAGCCCATTAAGCCAATATGGCTGATCTAGGTTGATTATTCCCAGTGATTTGGGAATGAAAACAACCCATTCAGAGTTACAAGGGCACTGAAAAACAGGCCAGTCCTCACACTTAACAATCAACACAGCATCCCCTCAGTCATGTGATCAAAATTTGGTTGCTTGGCATCCAGTAAGTATACTTGCAGCATCCTGGGGTCATGTGATCATCATTTACCACTTTCCAAGCTGGCTTCTGGCAAGCAAAGACAATGAGAAACACTGGACTTGCTTAAAGACCACATGATTCATTTAACTGCGGTGATTTGCTTAACGACCATGGTTAAAAAAAGGTTGTGAAATCGGGTGTGACTCACTTAACAACACCTCTTGCTTAACCACTTCAATTCCACTCTCAATTTTGGCCTTGAGTTGAGGACTGCTTGTATACCCATTACTCAAGAGCAAGAGCACTTAGACTTATATACCGCTTCACAGTGCTTTACTTTCTAAACGGTTTACAGAGTCAGCACATTGCCCCCAACAATCTGGGTCCTCATTTTACCGACCTGGGAAGGATGGAAGGTTGAGCTAGTCAGAATCGAACTCTTGCCAGTGGGCAGAGTCAGCCTGAAATACTGCAGTCTAATCACTAAGCCACCACGTCTCTCATAAGCATATCATGTGAACACAGCCATATATTCCTTTTACTTCCTGAACCATTCATTTTTTAAATTTTCCGCTGAAGTTTTTATCTGCTTGCTTTGATGAATGGGCTACTGAAGTTTTGAAAGGGTCAGTTGTCTTTTCTGTAGATCAGGGTCCCCAACCCCCAGTCCATGGACCAACACTGGTCCGTGGCATGCCAGCAACCGGGCCGCGCAAACAAGCGAAGCCCCATCCGTGGGATGCAGGCAGCAAGTGAAACCACGCCCCCTCCGGTCCGCTGAAAAACCTTTCTCCACAGAACCCTTCCCTGGTGCCCAAAAGATTGTGGGACACTGCAGTAGATTGTCTGGAGAGGGTGTTCTCAAATTGCCTGGTGCGCAGTTGGTTTTAAAAGATTAGATCAGAGCTGGGGAACTATGGCCTCTTTATGACTTGTGGACTTCAACTCCCAGAATTCCTGAGCCAGCCCTACCCCTGGATTAGATAGGCCAACGTTTTGAGACTGCCGTGGTGGTGCAGTGGATAGAACACAGAATTGCAGGCTGACTCTGCTCACTGCAGAGTTCGATCATGACTGGCTCAAGGTTGACTCAGTCTTCCATCTCTCCGAGGTCGGTAAAATGAGGACCCAGATTGTTGGGCGCAATGTGCTGACTCTGTAAACCACTTAGAGAGGGTTGTAAAGCTCTGTGAAGCGGCATATAAGTCTTAAGTGCTAGGGAGGAGGGATGGGAGGGAGGGAGGAAGGAAGGACGGAAGGAAGGAAGGACGGACCGTGATGGCACAGTGGTGAGAATGCAGTATTGCAGGGTGACTACTCACTACCAAGAGTTTGATCCTGATCGGTTCAAGGTTGACTCAGGCTTCCATCTTTCCGAGGTCGGTAAAATGAGGACCCAGATTGTTGAGAGGGGGGCAATATGCTGACTCTGTAAACCGCTTAGAGAGGGTTGTAAAGCACTGTATATAAGTCTATACATCTATAAGTCTAAGTATATAAGTATAACTATAAGTATATAAATCTAAGTGCTCTGGCTATTGCATCGCCTATCTACAGTTCTTATGGAATCTTTTTCCCTGCTTCTAGGAGGATGTTTGGCAAGCTTCCAAGTATCTCGTCCGGCTAGTCTTTCAAAGCCTTTCCGAAATGTTTTCCGGGTCTCGGGAAATTCAGGTAAAATTCATGATTGCAATTTAAAGGAACTTGCTTGCTTCTTTTTTTCTCTCTTAGTCCCACGCTTTCTGGGCTGGTGCTAAAACGATTAATAATTTAATGCTTAATGGACTTACAACCATTCATTTAGCGATTGTTCGAAGTTACGACGGCACTGGAAAAAAAGTAACTTATGGCTGATTTTCACACTTGACTGTCGCAGTATCTGCGTGGTCATGTGATCAAAATTCGGCTGCTTGGCAACTGACTCGTACTTACGACGGTTGCAATGTTCTGGCGTCATGTGATCCCCTTTTGCGACCTTCTGAGAAGCAAAGCCAATGGGGAAGCCGGATTTCCTTTACAACCGTGTTACTAAGTTAGCAACTGTAGGGATTCACTTAACAACGGTGGCAAGAAAGGTTGTATAATGGGGCAAAACTTAGTTAACAACTGTCTTGCTTAAGCAGCTGAAATGTTGAGCTCAGTTTGTGGTTGAAAGTTCAATAAATCAAAATCCTTTGGTTTTGCAGAAACTACTAGCAAGAAGGGGGACAAACTTTGGAGGATCAGAGATTGCATTTGTCCTGGGGCCCCAGTAGTGAAGTAATGATGACAGTAGTCAGAATTTATGTTCTGTGGGGGATAGGCAGTTGGGTAGAGTTGTTTGTTTATTATTATGTGATCTTTAATCCTGCCTTTATTATTGATTATAAATAATTCATGGTGAAGAACATACCTGATACCTCTTCCTCCTCCTGTTTCCCCCACAACAACCCTGTGAGGTAGATTAGGCTGGCAGAAAGTGACCGGCCCAAAGTCACCCAGTTGGCTTTCATATCCACCGAGCCTGCTCTCATTCCTAAGGCAGGACTAGAACTCCTGGTGATTGGCCCAAAGTCACACAGCCAGCTTTTGTGCCTAAGGCAGGACTGTAATTCACTATCTCCCACTTGAGCCGTGGTGGCACAATGGTTAGAAGTGCAGGCTAATTCTGCTGACTGCCAACAGTTTGGCAGTTCGATTCTCACCCGCTCAGGGTTGACTCAGCCTTCCGTCCTTCCGAGGTCAGTAAAATGAGGACCCAGATTGTTGGGGGCAAGATGCTAATTCTGTAAACCGCTTAGAGAGGGCAGTAAAGCACTATGAAGCGGTATATAAGTCTTAAGTGCTATTGCTGTTGCTATTCTAGCCTGGTGCTTTAGCCACTGGACCAAAGTGGCTTTTAATATATTATAATAACTTATGCGTTTGGAGTACAGTTCTCGGACTTCTTAACTCACATAACTAACAGGGTGCCGGTGGGGGAATTCAAAGCTGTAGGCATATCTGAAGAGGCAGAGACCACGTGGTGGAAACTTCCTTGCCTCTCTCACCCTCCCGAAATTCCGAATATAGCAATAGCAATAGCACTTAGACTTATATACCGCTTCACAGTGCTTTGCAGCCCTCTCTAAGCGGTTTACAGAGTCAGCCTCTTGCCCCCAGCAATCTGGGTCCTCATTTTACCGACCTCGGAAGGATGGAAGGCTGAGTCAACCTTGAGCCTGGTGAGATTCGATCTGCCAAACTGCAGGCAGCCGGCAGTCAGCAGAAGTAGCCTGCAGTGCTGCACTCTAACCACTGCGCCACCGCGGCTCTTGGTTCCTTTCCTTAGCTGTTTCCACCCCATCCCACCCCCTGCTTCGAACCATCTGGTTCACCATCTCTTTTGGTCTTGCAGAACTGGCTGACCGAAAGTGCCTGGCTGATTTCCAAGACCGGCCAGACGGTGGAGTGGGTGACCCCGCTGGGTCTGCCCATCATTCAGCCTTATCATAACAAGAAATCCATGTTGGTAAGAGCTCTCAAGGGTATTTGTTTATGTCACTCAAAGCTCAGAATCGATGTTGAATCAGAATCCAGAGGTGCACTTCGTGGGAGGTGTTAACTCTGAATTACAGGTTGTCCTCAACTTACGACCATTCACTTAGTGACCGTTCGAAGTTACAACGGCACTGGAAAAAAGACCGGTCCTCACACTTAAGACACTTGCAGCCATCTCCACAGTCATGTCATCAAAATTTGGGCACTTGCCATCTGGCACGTTTTTACAATGCAGATTTAGTCCTTGACTTACAACAGTTTTGCTTAGTGACCGTTCAAAGTTAAAATGGCACTGGAAAAACACCATTTTTCACACTTACAACCATTGCAGCATCCCCATGGTCATAGGATTTACATTCAGATGGTTGACAACTGACTCACGTTTATGACGGGTGCAGTGTCCCTGGGTCATGTGATCCCCTTTTGCGACCTTCCAATAAGCAAAGTTAATGGGGAGGCTGGATTCACTTAACAACCGTCTTACTAACTTAACAAATGTCCATGTTAACAAAGTCACTTAACAAAAGTGGCAAGGAAAGTCGTGAAATGGGGCAAAACTCACTTAACAAATGCCTCACTTAACAACATAATTTTTGGGCTCAATTATGGTCGTAAATCAAGGACTATCTGTATGCTGGGGTCATGAGATCACCCTTTGCAGCTATCGCAGGGGTCTTCTGACATGCATAAGTCAATGGGAGAAGCCAGGTTCGCTCATGGCCGCATGATTTGCTTAACACAGGGGTACCCAAACTTGGCAAGTTTAAGACTTGTGGACTTCAACTCCCAGAATTCTCCAGCCAGCTATGCTGGCTGGAGAATTCTGTGAGTTGAAGTCCACAAGTCTTAAAGTTGCCCAGTTTGGAGACCTCTGGCTTAACAGCTGCAGTGATTCATATAACCACAGTAGCAAAAAAAAGGGGGGTCATAAAATCAGATGTGACTCAGTTAACAACCGCTTTGCTTAGCAATGGAAATTCTGGTCCCCAATTGTGGATGTTAAGTCGAGGACAACCTATACAGTCCCAAAAAGAGAGTCCTTTGCTTTAAATCAGTAAATTCCTGTTCCCCCTGGTTGGGCTGCAAAAGGGTCAAATTTTTGATTATTATTATTTTTGCAAATCACCTTGGTTAAATCTGTAATAATCCAACAGGAATGAAGTTACCAGTGAAAGTGGATTAACTCCTTTTCCTTCTCCCTCCCATCCTCCTTCTCTGTCTTTTCCTCTCCTCCTCTTCCATTCTCCTCTTCTATCTGTCTTCTCTTCCTCTCTCTCTCTGCTCGTTCCTTCTTTTTCCTTTTCCCTCCCTCCCTCCCTCCCTCCCATCCTTCTCTTCCTCTTCCTCCATCCCACGTCTCCTCTTCCTCCCTTTCTTTTCCTTCTCCCACTCCTCTTCTTTTCTTCTCCTTCTCCTCTTAGTTCTCTTCCTCTTCCCCCCTTCCTCCTCCCTTTTTCCTCCTCCTCTCTCATCTTCCTCTTCCTCCTCCTTCTCCACCCCACTTCTCTGCCTCTCTCCTCCTCTTTCTCCATCTCACTTTTTTCCTCTTTTTCCTCCTCCTCCTCCTCTTCTTTTCTTTTCCTCTATCTTAGTTCTCTTCCTATTCCTCCTTCCTTTTTCCTTCTCCTTTCTCATCACCCTCTTCTTCTTCCCCCTCCTTCTCCATCCCACTTCTCTGTCTCTTCTCCCCTCCTCCTTTCTCTGTCTCACTTTTTTCCTCTTTTTCCTCCTCCTCCTCTTCTTTTCTTCTCCTCTATCTTAGTTCTCTTCCTATTCTTCCTTTTTCCTTCTCCTTTCTCATCACCCTTCTTCTTCCCCCTCCTTCTCCACCCCACTTCTCTGCCTCTTCTCCCCCTCCCCCTCTTTCTCCATCTCACTTTTTTCCTCTTTTTCCTCCTCCTCCTCTTCTTTTCTTATCCTCTATCTTAGTTCTCTTCCTATTCCTCCTTCCTTTTTCCTTCTCCTTTCTCATCACCCTCTTCTTCTTCCCCCTCCTTCTCCCTCCCACTTCTCTGTCTCTTCTCCCCTCCTCCTTTCTCTGTCTCACTTTTTTCCTCTTTTTCCTCCTCCTCCTCTTCTTTTCTTCTCCTCTATCTTAGTTCTCTTCCTATTCTTCCTTTTTCCTTCTCCTTTCTCATCACCCTTCTTCTTCCCCCTCCTTCTCCACCCCACTTCTCTGCCTCTTCTCCCCCTCCCCCTCTTTCTCCATCTCACTTTTTTCCTCTTTTTCCTCCTCCTCCTCTTCTTTTCTTCTCCTCTATCTTAGTTCTCTTCCTATTCCTCCTTCCTTTTTCCTTCTCCTTTCTCATCATCCTCTTCTTCTTCCCCCTCCTTCTCCCTCCCACTTCTCTGTCTCTTCTCCCCCTCATCATCTTTCTCCATCATCTTCCTCTACCACCTCACTTTTTTTCCTCTCTTTCCTCCTCCTTCTCTTCCCCTCCTTTTGCTTCTCCCTCCCTCCCTCTTCTCCTCCTCCTCTTCTTTTTTTCTTCTCCTCTTCCTTTCAAACAGAGGCAGGAAACAGAAAGATGAGGCCGGATGAAATGTGGGTGCTGTGGGGTTTTCTGGGGTGTGGGGGAGGCTTACAGTCAAGAGCACCCCCTCAGTAGCCTCCAACCAAAGGAGGAGGGGAGAGTGGTTGCATGACTCAGCATTTTGCAGTGCTGGAAGGTATGAGTCAGCCATTGAGGGGAGGATGACTCAGCAGACAGGACAGCCAAGGGGGATTTTGCCAGGAGGAGCAAACGGCTGCTGAAGCTTCGGGAAGAAAGAGTGAAATTTTGTCTTGGCCGTGGGTTTATTTATTTATTTGTTTTGTTTTATTTTGTTTTGTTTTCTTCTCCACCCTTTCAAATACGCAAACCCATACACATTGCACAAGCTCAGCCACTTCCTACCTATTTCTAAAAAAAGAAATACTGTAGTTTTTTTTTTAAAGAAATCAGAACTGGTTATACGGGGGGGGGCACTGATTTTATTTAATAATAATAACAACAACAACAACAACAACAGAGTTGGAAGGGACCTTGGAGGTCTTCTAGTCCAACCCCCTGCTTAGGCAGGAAACCCTACACCACTTCAGACAAATGGTTATCCATCATCTTCTTAAAAACTTCCAGTGTTGGAGCATTCACAACTTCTGGAGGCAGGCTGTTCCACTGATTAATTGTTCTAACTGTCAGCAAGTTTCTCCTTAGTTCTAAGTTGCTTCTCTCCTTGTTTAGTTTCCACCCATTGCTTCTTGTCCTGCCCTCAGGTGCTTTGGAGAATAGTTTGACTCCCTCTTCTTTGTGGCAACCCCTGAGATATTGGAACACTGCTATCATGTCTCCCCTGGTCCTTCTTTTAATCAAACTTAGACATACCCAGTTCCAGCAACCTTTCTTTATATGTTTTAGCCTCCAGTCCCCTAATCATCTTTGTTGCTCTTCTCTGCACTCTTTCTAGAGTCTCAACATCCTTTTTACATCGTGGCGACCAAAACTGGATGCAGTATTCCAAGTGTGGCCTTACCAAGGCCTTATAAAGTGGTATTAACACTTCGCGTGATCTTGATTCTATCCCTCTGTTAATGCAGCCTAGAAACCAGCATTTACTTCCCATTTCCAGCAAAAAAAAACACCCCATAGTAAATAATGGATTCACTTAGTGACCACGGCAGGCCCTTAACAACGCTTAACCGCCACAAAAGAGGTCATAAAATTGAGCGCTTCCACGTGGTGACCTGCTTAGCAACCATCAAACGATCAAAATTTTACACTCAGTTACGGTAGTAAGTCAAGGTCTAATTGTGTGTGGGTACATCCCGTTAGTTGGCAGGAATTGTACTCGGATTGGGTAATTACAGATAAATACTCTGAAAATCACTCTTGATCCTTGTCCTCTTCTCTGTGTTGACTTCCAGGAACACTTCTTATAACCAAAATTGCTTCTCTCTCTCTCTTCCCATCCAGGTAAAAGGTGACTTGCAGAGCCTCCACTTAAAATCGAACTACAATGTGGACCAGTGAGTATCTCTCCGAAATAAACACTTTTCTCTAAAGCCCAGAGTGGGAAATCTGTAGCCATCCAACTACTGTTGGATGGCAGGACAAGATGGCAGGAAGCTAATCAAGGAGAGAAGCAACCTAGAAATAAGGAGGAATTTCCTGACAATAAGAACAATTAATCAGTGGAACAACTTGCCTACAGAACTTGTGGGTACTCCATCACCCAGGCTTTTAAAAAAGATTGGACAGCCATTTGTCTGAAATGGTACAGGGTTTCCTGCTTAGCAGGGGGTTTGACTAGAAGACCTCTAAGGTGTCTTCCAACTCTGTTATACTGCTAAGATCCAGTTCTCTTTAATTCCAGCTGGCACAGTCTAGGAGGAGCCTCTACGGTTATTTGCACCCTCCTCCGATTTAAAAAGAAAATGCCATTGATCAGATATGCTTAATGAGTAGTGAGGTTATTTCTTTTTTCAAATTATTCAAGCCCTCATTTTGAACTAGGAAATATACATTTTATTTGTTTATTCGATTGGTGTGTGGTGGCCTAGTGGTGAAAATGCTCTCCTCCCACTTGAAAGGTTGAGAGTTCAGTTCCAGGCAATGGGCAGGTGTTTTTCTATCAGGGTGCAGAGAGAAAATATCTGCTGCGAACCCCGCATAGGCGTCAGGAAGGGCATCCGGGCAGTAAACGCTCAGCTCCATTGAGTCGGCCCAACTCCATCCTGAATAAAGGAATTACAGGGTCGTAAAAAGGGAGTTTCGTTTGTTTGTTAGATTTGAGGACCTGTATACTGCACGAGTCAAAAAAAGGGCCGTGAAAATATTTACTGACCCATCGCATCCTGGACATAAATTGCTTCAACTCCTACCCTCAAAACGTCGCTATAGAGCACTACACACCAAGACAACTAGACACAAGAACAGTTTTTTCCCGAACGCCATCACTCTGCTAAACAAATAATTCCCTCACCACTGTCAAACTATTCACTAGGCTGCATTACTATTATTATTAGTTTTTCTCAAATTCCTATCACCCATCTCCTTCCACTTATGACTGTAACTTGTTGCTTGTATCCTTACGATTTATATTAATATTGATTGTTTCCTGATTGCTTATTTGAACCCTATGACAAAATGATTGTTGTACCCTATGATTCTTGACAAATGTATCTTTTCTTTTATGTACACTGAGAGCATATGCACCAAAGACAAATTCCTTGTGTGTCCAATCACACTTGGCCAACAAAGAATTCTATTCTATTCTATTCTATTCTATTCTATTCTATTCTATTCTATTCTATTCTATTCTATTGTTTACAAACCCAAAACATTTATTGATTGATTTATTAGTTTGCAAATTCAAAATATTTTTTTATTTTCCTGTTTCTTAACTGTCCATCTCTTGTCAGAGGTTTAACTTTATATGTGAAATCAATTCATGTGCTCCCTACCTGGTATCAGATGGGGCATCTGAAGAGTTAACCTCGCTTTTCTCCAGCGATACTGATTGATTGATTGATTGATTGATTGATTGATTGATTGATTGATTGGATTTGTCTAGCTACCCATCTCATCTCAAACCAGTGACTGTGGCGAACAATCATACATCGAATTCTTTGGGTGCTTCATGATAAAAGCATGCGTGCAGTGTTTCTCAATCTCGGCCACTTTAAGAGAGAGGTGGACTTCAATTCCCAGAATTCCCCAACCAGCATGGAATTCTGGGAGTTGAAGTCCAGAAGTCTTCACGTGGCCAAGTTTAAATTAGTATGTATTATGTATATTGTTCTTATTCTTGTTGTGCGCAGCCCTGAGTCCTACGGGATTGGGCGGCCTATAAGAACTTTTAATTAAATTAAATTAAATTGGGAGAGCCCTGGGCTAGATTAACGGGATTGTTTGATTGAAATGTTGGTAGCTGCTACAGATGGGGTCTCGATTAGGGTGGGTAAGACGGGCCTGGAATTCAAAACCCTGCTCTGCTCTGCTTTACCTACAGGAAGCCAAACACAAGAAAGCAGAAAAACGCCTTCCCGCCCAACTTCATCCATTCTCTGGATTCCAGCCACATGATGTTGACGGCTCTGCATTGTCAAAGGTAAGAAGGCCGAGAATGGGGAATTTTTAATTTGTCCTGCGTACTACAAGTAGTCCTCTACACAAGCCCACAATTGAGCCCAAAATTTCTGTTGCTTAGTGAGACATTTGTTAAGAGGGTTTTGCCCCATTTTACGACCTTTCTTGCCACCGTTGTTAAGTGAGTCGCTGCCTTTGATAAGTTAGTAACCCGGTTGTTAAGCGAATCTGGCTTCCCCGTTGACTTTGCTTGTCAGAAGGGTGATCACAGGAGCCCAGGACACTGCAACCGTCGTAACTATGAGACAGTTGCCAAGGGTGTGAATAGCAATAGCAATAGCACTTAGACTTATATACCGCTTCATAGTGCTTTACAGCCCTCTCTAAGTGGTTTACAGAGTTCAGCATATTGCCCCCAACAATCTCATTTTACCGACCTCAGAAGGATGGAAGGCTGAGTCAACCTTGAGCCTGGTGAGATTTGAACAGTTGAACTGCTGAACTAGCAGTCAGCTGGAGTAGCCTGCAGTAGCTGCATTTAACCACTGCGCCACCTCGGCTCTTGATGACGAATTTTGATGACGAGACCATGGGGATGCTGCAACAGTCGTGTGAGAAGCTGTCATAAGTCACATTTTTCAGTGCCGCTGTCCCTGCAAATGGTCACTAAATGAACTGTTGTAAGTCGAGCACTACCTGTGTTTATGTCCTTGACTTACGACCTGTCTCTTAGCAACCATTTGAAGTTCCCATGAACTCCAAAAATGAGACTTACGGTTCCAATATACAGCCCCACCCCCAGGCATGGTCAATATCCAGCATGTGAGTTTTGATCACGTGACCATGGGGATGCCGTAATGGTCATAAGTGCGGAAACTAGTCATAAGTGGCTTTTTTCAGTGCTGTTGTAACTTCAGACGGTCACTGAATGAATTATTGTAAGTCGAGGACCGCCTGTAAACTCTGCACTGAACAGTTGTGGGATGGACTAGATCAGCGGTCAACAACTGGCGGTCTGAGAGAAAATTTTGGTGGTCCGCAGAAAAATTATTTGAATTTTTTATATTGCATTAAATCAGGGGTCCTCAAACTACGGCTCCTGGGCCGGATACATGCAATGAACGTTTGTGTTGCTGCAGAGAGTCTCCCCCTTCGGGGTCTTTTTGTGCAGGTCGGAGGGGGGCAGAAATTCCGACTTGGGGTCTGCTTCAGCCTCCTGGTGCGGCTTTGGCCGAAGGCTAGAGGGAAGCGCTGCTGGTGTCGAAGAGCCGGAGGACCTTGTTCTCCCCACGAGGCCCCCACACAGCCCGTTTTCGGCCTCCCTGGCCTCCAGCAGCACTCTGTCGGCCAAAAAGGGGCCTCGCGGAGGCCCCGTGCAGCCCGTTTTCGCCCTCCCCTGCCTCCTGCAGCACTCTGTCAGCCAAAAATGGGCCTCGCGGAGGCCCCGTGCAGTCCGTTTTCGGCCTCCCCTGCCTCCAGCAGCACTCTGCCGGCCAAAAATGGGCCTCACTGGAGGCCAAAAATGAGTCATACAGGGGGCCGCGGAAAAGAACTACAGTGCTGATCCGGCCCTTGAAGAAATCCAGTTTGACACCCTTGGTAAATACAATCCTAGCAAAACAGCAGCCTAAATAGCCATTGCATATAAACATAGAAAAGAATGCAAGATCCGTGACCGGCCTTCGGCGAAACAATTTGGCTCAAAAAGCTGATAAAGGGCCCACATGGGCATTCAGTAGCAATTCGTTTCGATAATGAATTTTCACGCTTGTCATCTTCCGCTTTCCATCTGCAGTTAGCAATAGCTAGTTCAGGAAAGTTCAGTTGCCAACTCATCTGCTTCTCTTTGTTTTCTGCTTATTTCAAAATGTTTTAAAGTATAAATAATTACATAAAATTTTTTTAAAAAGAGAAAAGACATATAGGTTGCCCTCAACCTACGAACACCGTTGGGATCAGAATTTCCCAAATGGTTATAAAGTGATTTGCACTCAATTTTTATGACCCTTTTTTCCATGGTTGTTAAGAGAATCACTGCAGTTGTTAGGAGAATCAGGCGGTTGTTAAATGAATCCAGCTTCCTCCGTTTACTTTGCTTAAGGCAGCAAATTGTGAGTGATCACATGACTCCGGGATGGTGTAACCATCATAAATACAAGCACCAAAATTTTGATCATGTGACTCTGAGGGTCATAATTGTGGCCCACTTGTAACTCACTTTTTTCAGTACCGTTGTAACTTCAAATGGTCACTAAATGAATGATTATAAGTCATCCTATTAGCTGGAAAACAAAATATCAATAAGCACTTCATAGGTCTCATAAAACTTACGGTAGGTTCCTCAACTATGACCACAATTGAGCCCAAAATTTCTGTTGTTAAGTGAAACATTCGTTAAGTGAGTTTTGTCTCATTTTATGACCTTTCTTGCCAGAGTTGTTAAGTGAAATCACTGCAGTTGATAAGTTAGTAACTCGGTTGTTAAGTGAATCTAGCTTCCCCATTGACTTTGCTTGTCAGACGGTCGCAAAAGGAGATCACATGACCTCAGGACACTGCAACCGTCATAAATGTGAGTCAGTTGTCAGCCATCTGAATGTAAATCAGGTGACCATGGGGATGCTGCACCGGTCATAAGTGTGAAAAATGGTCGTAGGTTACTTTTTTTCAGTGCTGTTGTAACTTTGAACGGTCACTGAACGAACTATTGTAAATTGTGGACTACCTGTATTTGCTGGAAAAGTAAATATCAATAAGCACTTTATAGGTCTCATGAAATTTAGAGCCCATTATTTCATTGATCAGATAATAGACTATATCAAACGAAAATCATGCTATCACTTTCAGAAACAATTGTAAATCACTACAACGCCATAAACAGGGACATCCATATGGATGCCACCATGTTTTATCATTATGTAAAATAAATTTCACCGATATTTATTTTATGAAAAGAAAGAAAAAGAACAAGAAAACATTTAAAGATGCTAAAAACAATTAGTCGAAACAATATTAAGTTCTAAATCTCCTCCCATTGTACTTGACTGGTAACTGCATCAAATGATTGATAAACAGTTCCGGATACTGTCTTTACATCAAATATTTCTCCCTTAAAACTTGTTCTCTAAATCAGTGTTTCCCAACCTTGGCAACTTGAAGATGTCTGGACTTCAACTCCCAGAATTCCCCAGCCAGCGAATGCTGGCTGGGGAATTCTGGGAGTTGAAGTCCAGACATCTTCAAGTTGCCAAGGTTGGGAAACACTGCTCTAAATGTATAATTTTGCCTTGTAAGGTGAAACTCACCTGCTTCTCGTCTTTTTCAGGGCCGGGCTAACCTTCGTCTCTGTGCATGATTGTTTCTGGACACATGCAGCCACGGTGGATTTAATGAATAAGGTAAGAATAATGCCACCCAAATACCTCTCGCTATATCCTGCCTTGGTCTGGGATGTTGTTTTTCCAAGTTGGCGACTCTAAGATGATGGACTTCAATTCCCAGAATTCCCCAGCCCAGCATGCTTGCTTGCTTATTTATTTACAGTGGCACCTTGGTACTCAACTGCTTTGGAACTCAACAAATTTGGTACTCAACGCATTTTGATGCGAACATTTTGTCCCGGTACTCATCGTTAGGCGTGGAAGCTTTGGCCTGTTCTCACTGGTCCTTGCATTGCAGAAAGTGGCCACAGCCCCCTGAATCCTTGAAGCCGGATCTGACCGTTCCCAAGGGAATGCAGTCAACCTGTCGAGATTCGTGTAACACACAGTGGGTGACTTAACAGTGAAGTTTCTGCTTCAGACTGTTCACATGTGATTCTGGTTGTTTGCGCCTGTCATTGAGTCAGTTTGGATTCCAGGGGGTCTGCCTGGACAGGCCCCTGCACATTTCTTGGCAAGGTTTTCAGAAGTGTGTTTTCTCTCGCCTCCTAGAGCAGGGGTCGGCAACCTGAAACACTCAGAGGGCCATTTGGACCCATTTCCCACAGAAAAGAAAACACCGGGAGTCACAAAACTCTTCCCGTGCCTGACTATTTCCTTGAGCGGCCACAAAACTAGCATATATAGTTGAATTAAAGATTCTGTTTTCTTCTGAAACTTTTCTTTTCTTGGATTTATCCAGGGGTCAAAAAGCTTAATAAATTGTGCATCGGTGGGTGTTGCACATTGGCAATTGTGATGCATATTTTGAGCGACAGGGAGCCGCAGCAGAGGGATGAAAGAGCCACATGTGGCTCCAGAGTCGCCGCTTGCTGACCCCTGTCCTAGAGGGACTGGCCCAAAGAGTCACCAGTGTCCAGCTTGGAGCCTTAAACCACTATAGCCTGTAGGAGATGATCAGGCTGAGCCTGAGGGAGGGGGGTCAAACTCGTCATCAGTCTCGAGTCCCTTTGACCCACAAAGAGTTCTAAGTCCAGCCCACTGTGAATTCTTATCTACCGCCAATTTGCTTTGACCGTTAGTAGTTCAGATTCTTGTACGGAGCTTTATCGTACAATAAAGCTTTAAATAGGTAGTCCTCAAATTACGGCCACACATCCGCCCCTCAGAAGCTGCATTTCGGCTGGCAACATGCAGGATGAATGTTGCCGAGACTCTGCGGTTGTTCGTAAGAGCGAACAACTGCTGTGGTGCTGCGAGATTTGTAGTTTAGGGGCCTTGTTTGCAAATGCTAGGGGGCGCTTATCGCATAACTTCGAACGTTCGCTAAAGGAATGTTCGTAACCCGGGGATTACCTGTAGTCCAGGTGAGGTCTTACTAGGGTTTTACAAAGCGGTTCTTTACAAAGGATGTTGCAACCATTCTAAATAATTGAAGGCTGCCAAGTGCCCAAATTTGGATCACGCGGTCACGGGGCTGCTCCAATGGCCGTAAGTGTAAGGAGTGGTTGTAAGTTACCGTATTTTTCGGAGTATAAGACGCACCGGAGTATAAGTTTTTGGGGAGGAAAATAGGGGAAAACAATCTGCCTACCAGGTATTCATCTGGCTAGCATCCTTAGTCTGGTCAGCTTCAGCACATTATTTTATCCCCTGGTTAGGACTTAAAAAAACCTTCTTCTGAAAGAGCATGCAAGCCAGTAAGAGCTGGGAAGATAGTTAGCACCTGGTTAGGGCTAGAAAAAAACTTATTCGGAGCAAGTAGAGCAATGAAAAAAACCCTGCAAAGACTTAGGGCTGGAAAAACATTCTTTGGAGAGAGTAACAATGAAAAAGCCTGCAAGGTAAGAGCTGGGAAGATCTGTTAGCACCTAGTTAGGGCTGGAAAAAAAGCTTTGAAAAAGCTACATTCAGAGTATAAGATGCACCCAAATTTTCAGCCTCTTTTAGGGAGGAAAAAGGTGCGTCTTATACTCCGAAAAATACGGTACTTTTTTCAGTGCCATTTTAACTTGGAACAGTCATTAAATGAACTGTCGTAGGTCGACGACTGTCTGTACTCTGTGGGGTTTTTCTACATGTTTCAGGAAGGATGTTTAAGTGATTTATTCTCTGAATCCTAGATATGCCGTGAACAATTTGTAGCACTACACAGCCAACCCATCTTGGAAGACCTTTCAAAATTCATGTTGCAGAAATACTGTTCCAACACCACGTAAGTTCTGTGGACCTTTTGGGTTGTTTATTTTCTCTTTTACGTGCCATTTGACTTTGCTCATTTAGAAGGCCGCAAAAGGGGATCATGTGACCCCGGGACACTGCAGCCGTCATAAATGTGAGTTCAGTTGTCAAGCGGCACGAATGTAAATCACGTGACCATGGGGATGCTGCAACGGTCATAAGTGTGAAAAGTGGTCATAAGGTCACTTCTTTCAGTGCCGTTGTAACTTCGAAGAGTCGCTAAGCGAAGTGTTGTAAGTCGAGGACTTCCTTACAATCTTACTCCACTTTGCTCCAGAGTAAATCTTACTGGCAACAGGAAAGGTTATCTTGCTTTAAGAGCAGCAGACGTAGAAGTGTCATTTTGCCTGTAAAAGAAGAAGAGGAACTCCATTTTAAGATGATGCTTGCCCTCTGCAGTTTTTATAAACATTTAGGGGTACCACCAGGTCTTATTTTCGGGGCGGGGGATATCGTCCACTGACTCACTTCACTTGCGTGCGTCACCCCCGGCCTCTTTTTTGCTATCAGAGGCCTTCAAGAACTAGGCCAGCAAGGCTTTCCTGAAGGCCTCTGCAGATGATAACAGAACTCCAGATCGATCCAGAGCTCTGTTATCGGCTACAGAGGCCTTCAGGAAAGACCTTTAGGAAAGGCCTCTGCAGCCGATAACAGAGCTCCAGATCAATCCGGAGCTCTGTTATCGGCCAAAGAGGCCTTCAGGAAAGGCCTTTAGGAAAGGCCTCTGCAGATGATAACAGAGCTCCAGATCGATCCAGAGCTCTGTTATCGGCTATAGAGGCCTTCAGGAAAGACCTTTAGGAAAGGCCTCTGCAGTCGATAACAGAGCTCCAGATCGGTCCAGAGCTCTGTTATCGGCTACAGAGACCTTCAGGAAAGCCTTCGCGGCTGCAGCAGAAATGGGCCGAGGTGTGCGAGGCCTGGCTGCAACTGTCCGATAAATAGTAGGGCAGCTCCACCCCCATCCCCACCATAGCTTAATTTTTACCTGTGCACCCTGGAGTGGGCGAGAACTTAATTAGGGCTTATTTTGGGGGTAGGGCTTATTTTGGGTGCACATGTAAAAATCAAGCTGGGGCAGTGATGACGACCTTTTCGGCAGTGCCGAAAAGGGAGCGCACATGTGCGCATGCGGTGCACCGAGTGCCAAAAAGGGAGCACTTCGCGCGCATGCTCGTCTGGGCCGCAACCGGGAAGAGGAGTTTCCCAGGGGGCATACGCATGCTGGAAACTGTACTTCCGGTTTCCACCACGCACATGTGCTCCGGACAGCAAGTCTTCCAGTTACTGCCGTGCATGTGCACACGCCGATCAGCTGGCCGGCACGCATGCTCATGCCAGAAAACGGAAAACCAGCTCTTCCGGTTTCCGGCACTACCGCATGCACAAAGGCCAGCTGATCATCATGTGCGCATGCGCGCCAAAAACCCGGAAGAGGAACGGGCATGCATGCCATAGGTTCGCCATCACGGAGCTAGGGCCTACTTTCTGAGTAGGTCGTATTTTCGGGGAAACATGGTAGTCCTCCACTTACGACCGGTCACTTAACGAACGTTCGAAGTTGCGACTTACCTATAAAAAGGGAGTTATGACATAATTATAAGGGTCTGACAACTGGGCTCCACACCTCACCCTTGCAGTCATGTGCTAGTTACTACCTTTAAAGCACTCCATGGCATTGGACCTAGCTATCTCCGAGACCGCCTGCTGCCACAAACTGCCTCCCATCGACCAGTGCGCTCCCACAGAGAGGGCCTCCTCGGGGTGCCATCAGCCAAGCAGTGTAGGCTGGTGACGCCCAGGGGGAGGGCCTTCTCTGTGGGAGCACCCACCCTCTGGAATCAGCTCCCCCCAGACTTAAGAACCATTCATGACCTGGCCACCTTCCGCCGTGCCCTCAAGACGTACCATTTTTATCAAGCCGGGCTGGCGTGAAAAAGTTTTTGGGTTTTTTAAGATTTTATCAAATTTTAATTGTATTAAAATTTGATAAAATCTTAAAATCAGGGCCACATCTAATATTTTCTTTTAAATGTATATATATTTTAATGTTTATATTGTGTTTTTACTTGGCTGTTCACCGCCCTGAGTCCCCTGGAGAAGGGCGGTATATAAATTTAATTATAAATAAATAAATAAATAAATAAATAAATAAATAAATAAATAAATAAATAAATAAATAAATAAATAAATAAATAAATAAATAAATAAATAAATAAAATGTGAATACATTTTGAGTTGTTTTGGTTATCTAATAATTGATCGTACGTAATCTTTTTATCCAAATTAAATAAATTAGGGTAAGCTGTGGCCTCCATCGGGGATATCCATTTTGGGGTTTGAGAATAATATTTCCTAATTTCTCTCCAGTCATTTATTAATGTCCCTCTAATATGATGTTTCTGAAAATAAGTATGTATTTTATTGCCCTCGTTCCACAGATAGTTGTGCCACCCCAATTGTAAATCGTGGCCCTCAATAGTTAGTATTCTTTTATTCGTCAAATTTATCCACTCTTTAATCCAAGTTGCTGCTGCCGCTTGGTGGTATATTTTCCAGTCAGGGGCGCCCTCAGATTGAGTGAATACATTTTGGGTGCTTGCCAACACCACCGGATTTACGGCTGTTGCACTGTCCTGCGGTCAAGCCACTGTGTTTGATGAAGTTATTGCTGAAAGTGTTGGGCTAAAACTGCCTGGTTTGATGGGAACGGATTTAATCCATGAGGTTGAGGGAAACTGGCATTGAGTTCCTCTTTGGTTGACTTGTTCCCTTTCTCTCCCAAAGAATATCTGAAAGCGATACAACGAAGAAGAGTCAGAAAGCTGTCCAAGCCAAGATTCAGGAGCTGAAAGATTTACTGCCTAAAATTCCCAAGAAAGGTAAGACTCAAAAGCCCCTTGATTTGTGAGACCAGGTATTTAGAGGATTCTAAGGGAAGGCTGTGCCAAACCCTGATGGATGTCCCTGCGTAATCGTTTTAAAGAGGAAAACCAGTCGAAGACAATATTTGTAGCTCAGGGGTTGAAATGAGGGGTCCTCGGTGCTCTCTGAGCTTGCTTGTTTCCTTGCAGACATTTCATTACCCAACTAGGTAACATCATCAGTGCTGGAAGAGAGAGGGGTTTGCAGAGAGGAGGAGGAGGAAGAAGGAAGGAAGGAAGGAGAGAGAGAGAGAAAAAGAAAAAAGGAGAGGGGAAAGGAAAGGAAAGGGGAAAGGGGAAAGGAGAAGAGAGGGGAAAGGAGAGGAAAGGAAAGAAGGAGAGGAGAGGGGAAAGGAAAGGGGAAAGGAGAAGAGAGGGGAAAGGGGAAAGGGAAGGAAAGAGGAAGGGGGAAAGGAAAGGGGAGGGGAAAGGAAAGGGGAGAGGAGAGGAAAGAAGGAAAGGAGAAAGGGGAAAGGAGGGGAAAGGAAAGGAAGGAGGAAAGAGGAAAGGAGAAGAGAGGGGAAAGGAAAGAAGGAGAGGAGAGGAGAAGGGAAAGGAGAAGAGAGGGGAAAGGGAAGGAAAGAGGAGGGGGGAAAGGAAAGGAGAGGGGAAAGGAAAGGGGAGAGGAGAGGAGAGGAAAGAAGGAAAGGAAAGGAGAAAGGAGAAGAGAGGGGAAAGGAAAGGAAGGAGGAAAGAGAAAAGGAGAAGAGAGGAGAAAGGAAAGAAGGAGAGGAGAGGAGAAGGGAAAGGAGAAGAGGGGAAAGGGAAGGAAAGAGGAGAGGGGAAAGGAAAGGGGAGAGGAGAGGAAAGGAAAGAAGGAAAGGAAAGGAGAAAGAAGAGAGGGGAAAGGAAAGGAAGGAGGAAAGGAAAGAGGAAAGGGGAAAGAAAGAAGAGGAGGAAGGAGGAAGAGGAAGGAAAGGAAAGAAGAGAAGGAAGGGGAAGGGAGAAATGCAGAAAGAAAGAAGCTACCTGTGGCTCCTCTTCCCCTGAAGATTGAGAGCTCCTTGTATGCCGCACTGAGTTGAGAACTTACTCTGCAAAATAGACACTCTCCGTTCATCAAGACTAATTAATCGAGACAATTCATCAAGCCTGGTTATGGTCCCCTTTGTGTAGGTGATTCTTGACACAGGACCACAGTTGAGCCCAAGATCTCCATTTCTAAGCAAGCCATTCGTGAAATGAGCTTTGCCCCATTTTGCAGGCGTTTTTGCCACAGTTGTTAAGAGAATTGCTGCATTTGTTAAGTGAATCATGCGGCCGTTAAGTGAATCTGGCTTCCCCCATTGACTTTACTTGTCAGAAGCCAGCTGGGAAGGTCACACATGGTGATCACTTGACCCCAGGGACAGTGCAACCGTCATAAATTGATACCAGTTGCCAAGGGCCCAAATTTTGATCACGTGACCATGGGGATGCTGCAGTGGTCGTAAGGCTGAAACAAAGGCCTAGGTCACTTTTCCCAGTGCTGTTGTAACCTTGAACAGTCACTAAACGAATAGCCATAAGTAAAGGACTGCCTCTACCGGTAGTCCACGACTTACAACGGTTCATTTAGTGACTGTTGGAAGTTAGGCCACCGAAAAAAAGTGACTTACGACCGTTTTTACCACTTCTGACCCTCACAGTCACCTGATCAAAACTCAGAGGCTTGGCAACCAACTCATATTTACGACGGTTGCAGTGCCCGGGGTGGGGGGGTCACGCGATCCCCTTTTGCGACCTTCCGACAAGCCGAGTCAATGGGGAAGCCGGATTCACTTAACAGCCATATCGCTAACTTCAAAACTGCAGTGATTCGCTTAACAACCGCGGCGAGAAAGGTCGTCAGCTGGGCCCCAAATTCACTTCAACAAATGTGTCACTTAACAACAGAAATTTTGGGCTTAATTGTGGTTATAAGGCAAGGACTGACTCCCTGTGTGAGAATATCAGGGGTAATGTCCTTTCAAGCGAATGCGATGAACCTTCCTTACTTCTTTTGCCAGTGTTCATTTGGGGAGTTGATGGAGTTTGAGGAGTAGGTGGGGTGTCAAAAGCCAGGTGATTGACGTCCCGTGGTGGCCAAGATTGGTGAAAATTGACGGCAATCTATTCGTATTGTTTTGCGGTGCGACATGCGTAAGAACTGCATCTTAAGCCTAAAATAGCCTTACCACTGAACAGACTCCACAGCCAGCTGTGCTCACATGCACGATGCCTCCCCCCTCTTACAGCCCCCCCAAATGTTAACCGTGACTCGAACGATGCCCCTCTCCAGCTGTACAATAGCAAGATTCAGCCTGGTGATGCAATGAGTCATTGGCTTACCTCCAGTTGCTAAATTCCTTGGTCCAAGCCCATTGGCTTCTTCCATGCATTAAGACTGAACTGATTGCATTGTTCTAGTAGCAGTTGCCTGAACACACAACCAGGGCCTTTGGGCTGATACTTGTTTTAGAATAGAATAGAGCTGGAAGGGACCTCGGAGGTCTTCTAGTCCAGCCCCCTGCTCAAGCAGGAGAACCTATACCAGTGATGGCGAACCTTTTTTTGGTTCGCGTGCCAAAAAGGGGAGGAGTGCAGGGGGGTGCGTGTGCCCCCACCCATAATTCAATGCTTGTGGGTGTGTATCACTTTTATTATTTTTTCAAATAAGCCAGGGGACATACCTAATATTCCTTCCTCCTCATCATTTCTCTTCAACAACCCAAAGTCACCCAGCCAACTTTCAGGCCTAGGGTAGAACTAGAACTCTCAGTCTCCTGGTGATTGGCCCAAAGTCACCCAGCTAACTTTCTTGCGTAAGGCGGGACTAGAACTCACAGTCTCCTGGTGATTGGCCCAACCTCACCCAGCTAACTTTCTTGCTTAAGGCGGGACTAGAACTCACTGTCTCCTGGTGATTGGCCCAAAGTCACCCAGCTAACTTTCTTGCGTAAGGCGGGACTAGAACTCTCAGTCTCCTGGTGATTGGCCCAACCTCACCCAGCTAACTTTCTTGCTTAAGGCGGGACTAAAACTCTCAGTCTCCTGGTGATTGGCCCAAAGTCACCCAGCTAACTTTCTTGCGTAAGGCGGGACTAGAACTCTCAGTCTCCTGGTGATTGGCCCAACCTCACCCAGCTAACTTTCTTGCTTAAGGTGGGACTAGAACTCACTGTCTCCTGGTGATTGGCCCAACCTCACCCAGCTAACCTTCTTGCCTAAGGCGGGACTAGAACTCCCAGTCTCGTGCTGATTGGCCCAATCTCACCCAGCTGGGTTTCATGCCTAAGGCAGGACTAGAACTCACCGTCTCCTGATTTCTAGGCTATCACCTTAACCACTAGGCCCAACTGGCTCTCATGTATAGTAACAGTTCCACATTTTCATTCAAGCTCTTTGCTCATTAAACCTAAGAAAAATAATTCTGGCTCCCTTTTCATATTTATTTTAAGCATCTGTGGAATCAGGATAAAGCTCTTATCCCAATATTTCTCCTTTTGAATGAGAAACGGCGCCCCCAAACGTTATACAACCCTTAGCTTGCGGTTGCAGTTGATCTCAGCTAAGTATCTCGGTTCCCTTGGCCACCAAACTCCTACGGTTTGGGGCCTGATGCCGTATGATTTACTGGTTTTACCAACCAACCAGCCACGCCATAGTGCTCTCGTTTGTGCTCGCTGCAAACCGGCTTCTGGCAGGGAAACTGCTTCTTGGGGTGTTCCGACGACCATCTCCCCCAGCCCACTCTCTGGCATTAAAGCAAACCACGGGGGCCTTGTTGTTTGAAAGACAATATTGGTGCCCTCCCAAGCACATCCTGTGGGGTCCCAGGGGTGCCCCTGTTGGCAGACATGCACCCACCTGCGGAGAGAATCCGTGGCTCACAGCCACAATCTGTCACTTCTATTGTTTTTTTTTTTTTTTTGGTCCCTGTTGGGCTCAAAACTGAGACTCTTAAGTAGCTTTTCCCACTCCAGGCCTTGAAGTTTAAATGAACATCCTCTTAGTGTTCATCTCTAGGATGTCTTTATATTAAGCAAAGAAAAAAAAGGAAAACCCCCGGAAAGAATTAACGCTTTTTCAGGCGAAGAAATTCTATTCAAAAAGCCTGAGCTTTCGAAAGCTGAATAAAATTTGATCTTACAGGTAGTCTTTTGATTGCGGTCGAACCCCACATTTCCATTGCTAAGCGAGACAGCTTGTTAAGTGAGATTCGACCCCATTTTACGACCTTTCTTGCCACATTGCTAAGTGAATCACTGCAGTTGTTAAATGAGTCACACGGTTGTTAAGTGAATCTGGCTTCCCCATTGACTTTGGTCAGAAGGTCACAAAAGGGATCCCGTGACCCCAGGACCGTGCAACCGTCGCGAGTCACTTGCCAGGTTTCCGGAGTTTGATCGTTTGGCCATGGGGACGATGCAACGGTCGTAAAGTGTGAAAAAAACGGTCATAAGTTACTTTTTCAGTGCCCTTGTAACTGCTGAAGTGGTGCAGTGGTTAAATGCTGCGACTGCAGGCTGACTGCTAGTTCAGCTGTTCAAATCTCACTAGGCTCAAGGTTGACTCAGCCTTCCATCCTTCTGAGGTCGGTAAAATGAGGACCCAGATTGTTGGGGGCAATATGCTGAACTCTGTAAACTGCTTAGAGAGGGCTGGAAAGCACTATGAAGCGGTATATAAGAAAAGTGCTATTGCTATTGCAAACAGCCACTAAATGAAGTGTTGTCAGTCAAGGACTAATCTATATGGGCCGCGGATTGTCCCATTTCCGCTGTTAATTAAACCACAAGTTGTCCTCGACTTACCACTGTCATTAAGGCCAGAATTACAATCGTAAGTCATGCAGGTCATTAAGCAGATCACCCTGTTTTTGTGTCCAACTTTACAAGCTTTTTTGCCGCAGTCATTAAGCGAAGATGTTCCCAACCAGTATACCTTTTTTTTCCCTCCTGATCTCTCCTTTTCTTCCCATTAGGTGACTTCAAATTAGAGACGGTGAAGAGATCCATCTACTTCTTCAACTGATTCTGCACGTTCCATCTTTCTGCTGATCTTCTGCATCCGAACAGACATGAGGAGCAGTTTCCCCGTTTCTCTCCAGTCTCCCTCAACGGGAGTGAAAACGTACTTGGTTCCTTAAATTTGGTCCCTCTCTCGGTGCTTCTGGAGTGAGACAACCTGACAAGGAATTTGTAACGCACAGAGGAGGCAGAATCGCATCACCCCCAAAATCTGTGTTTTTAGAGAGAAATAAGATACTCGTGTCTAAGGGTGCAAACAGCATGTTTCCCCCCTAAATTGTCTGGAGAAAGGCCTCAGTTTGGCCTTTCCATTTCTTCTGGGGGTGGAAAAATGGTTCATATTTGTTTTCACCCTTGGGAGTCCTGGGTTACCGAATCCACCAAGACTGCATTCTTCCCCTCCCTCCCACCCCCCTTTTTTTGAATTTTTATGCACTTTGTTCCTGTTGAGGGGGCTGAATTTGCCCGCCTTCCGCCCCTCCATCCCGGTAATTTCCTCTGGCAGTTGCAAATAAAGTAAATATTTGAAATTTAAGCTGAGCTTCTAGGTTTTGCTACGAGGGAAGGAGATATGTAAGCTTAAGAAAAAGTCTTAGGCTGCAAAATGCTGGTCACCACGATACAAAAAAGACCCCGAGACCTAGAAAACGTGCAAAGAAGAGCAACAAAGATGATGAGGGCTCCGGAGGCTAAATCGTATCATGAACGGTGGTGGGAACCAAGTACCGTATTTTTCAGATTATAAGATGCACCTTTTTCCCCCTAAAAGAGGCTGAAAATTTGGGTGCGTCTTACACTCCGAATGTAGCTTTTTCGAAGCTTTTTTTTCCAGCCCTAACGAGGTGCTAATGATCTTCCCAGCTTCTGTGGCTTGCAGGCTTGTTTTCATTGCTACTCCCTCCCGAAAAAGTTTTTTTCAGCCCTAAGGAGGTGCTAACGATCTTCCTGGCTTGCAGGATTTTTTCATTGCTGCTCTCTCCGAAGAAATTTTTTTCTAGCCCTAAGTCTTTGCAGTCTTTTTTTCATTGCTACTTGCTCTGAAGAATGGTTTTTCCAGCCCTAATGAGGTACTAAGGATCTTACCGGCTTGCAGGATTTTTTCATTGCTACTCCCTCCGAAGAAGGTTTTTTCAGCCCTAACCAGGGGATAAAATAATGTGCTGAAGCTGACCAGACTAAGGACGCTAGCCAGATGAACACCTGGTAGGTAGATTTTCCCCCCCTATTTTCCTCTCCAAAAACTAAGGTGCGCCTTATACTCCGAAAAATACGGTATGTCTGCCTATCAAAGGGGAAGATTAGAGCTGACACAATAACTATCTTCCAGTACTTGAGGGTTCCAAAGGTGCTTTTTTCTGGAGGCAACTGGACTTTCTTGTTTTTTCTTTGAAGACGTTTCGCTTCTCATTCAAGAAGCTTCTTCAGCTCTGGCAGGATGGTGGGGAATGGAGGGATTTATATTCCTTGCAGACAGCTGGTCATTTGCATCCTTTTTGAGAGCCGTTGAGGCCACCTGGAGGTTTATCTCTGTCCTCAGGGTCACCTGAGTAGTGCAAATGGTTCTTGTAGTCTGCAATTTTTTTCTTTTGGAAATCCATTCCTCCTCCCACACCGTTCAAAGGGAGTTCATCCCAAATTGCATAGCTAAAAGTCTGTAGAGATTCTCCGTCATCCAGGTCAAAAGCACCTTTGGGACAACCAAGACCTGGATGATGGAGAATCTCAACACACCAGTACTTGAGGAGTTTTCACAAAGAAGACGGGGGTTCAACTTGTTCTCCAAAGCAGCCGAGAACAGGGCAAGAAGTAAAGAGAGATCCAACCTAGAACTAAGGAAGAATTTCATGTCAGCGAAGAACAGTCAACCAGTGGAACGGCTTGCCACCAGAACCTGTGGGTGCTCCATCACTGGAGGTTTTCCAAAAGAGACTGGACAGCCATTTGTCTGGAATGGTATAGGGTTTCTTGCTGAATAGAATAGAATATAGAATAGAATAGAATAGAATAGAATAGAATAGAATAGAATAGAATAGAATAGAATAGAATAGAATTTTTTATTGGCCAAGTGTGATTGGACACACAAGGAATTTGTCTTGGTGCATATGCTCTCAGTGTACATAAAAGGACAAGATACGTTCGTAAGCAGGGGGCTGGACTAGAAGACCTCCAAGGTCCCTTCCAATTCTTGTTGTTCTCTAGTATTTATTTATTAAATAGAGGCAGTACTGCAGGCCACTTTAGCTGACTCTGATCCGCAGGTCAGCGGTTCAAATCTCACCGGCTCAAGGTTGACTCAGCCTTTCATCCTTCCGAGGTAGGTAAAATGAGTACCCAGATTGTTGGGGGCAATATAAATATACATTGCTTACTGGTGTAAACCGCTTAGAGAGTGCTTGCACTGTGAGGCGGTATATAAATCTCACAAATAAAATAAATAAATAAATAAAAAATAAATGTATATGCCACCCACATCATCCATAAGGCGACTCTGAGCAGCTTACAAATGATAATAAAGATAAATATAAAAATAATTAAAATGAAAAAGAGCTACATAAGAGCTGAGACTAGGGATGGACTGCATTGGGGTTTTTTTTGGTAGCTGCAGCACACTGCTGACTCATACTTAAGTGGTGGTCTGTGGATGACAGGATAGTCTTCCCGTACTTGTAGGGTTGTCATAGAGAAAAGGGGATCGACATTCTCTGAAGCACCTGAAGGCAGGACAAGAAGTAACAGGTGGAAGTTCATTAAAGAGAGATCCAACCTAGAACTGAGGAGAAATTTCCTGACAATCATCACCATCATCATTTTAACAACCCCATAATCCCTTGTGGGGTGGAGTCTGGGCAACTGAGCTGGCAGAACGTTTACTGGCCAGATGCCCTTCCTGTCACCAATGCGGAGCTTTGTTCAGCAGATATATTCTCATTGTGACCAGAGAGAGAAATCTCTGCCTCTGCCTAGGATCGAACTCACAGCCTCCTGATTGTGAGGCGAGAGCTCCACCTCTAGGCCACCGCACCACTCCAGAAATTTCCTGACAATGAGAACGATTAATCATTGGGACAGCTTGCCTCCCAAAAGTTGTGGTTGCTCCATCCCCTGGAGGTTTTCAAAAATAGACTCGACAACCATTTGACCAAAACGTTACAATCTCCTGCCTCGAGCAGCGGGTTGGACTAGAAGACCTCTGAGCTCCCTTCCAGCCTTATGATTTAATGTGCTAAGGAGGCTGTTGCAGGCTTCTGTTATTGCCCTGTGTTTGGGCTTCTCCGTTGTCTGTCTTGGCCTTTTGACTGTCAGTCAAGGGTTGACATATCCTCACAATGGCCTACCTTTCACAAATCTGCACAGGTTTTTAAAGAGCAGGACAGTTTTCCCGCGGGGAGAAATTGTGATATTTTATGCTTTTGATACTCAAATGGTAACCTTTTCTTGAAGGAAAGAGTATGAGAGACATTCCCTTTGTAAGGCACAGTGATGAAATGTGCCTCACCAAACGCATGCTTGGAGCTATAAGATAAAAGAATAACAGAGTTGGACGGGACCTCGGAGGTCTTCTAGTCCAACCCCTTGCTCAGGTAGGAAATCCTATACCAGGGTTCTCCAACCTTGGCAACTTTTAAGACTTGTGGACTTGGGACTCCCAGAATTCTGGGAGTTGAAGTCCACAAATCTTAAAAGTGGCCAAGGTTGGAGAATCCTGTCCTATATTGTTAAATTGTGGGCAAAGATCGCAGGAGACAGACTTCAGAACAGCTCTTTTATTAGCTCACTCAAGCAACCAGCAACTTGCAGTCTGACAGATAGCCCTTTTATAGGGAGCTGTCAGACACAACAACCAATAGCGTATGAGCATTCAAACACATGACCAGGGTGGCAACAACAGTTCAGGTAGAGTTCAACTATAAACATAACAACAACAGTTCAGTCAGAGGTTGTCTAGTCAAAACAAGTTTATGGTTCAGTTATAGGTCAGTCAGAACACAACATATATCATTTCAGGCAAATGGCTTGTGGGCCTCCAGATGTTGACACCGCCATTCCAAAATCCAAATCGGAGTCCCAAGTAATCTTCAACCTACAACCAAAATTTGGGCCAGAATTTCCACTGCTAAACAAGACCATTGTTAAGTGAGTTGTCCCAATTTTACGACCTTTCTGGTTAAGCGAATCACTGCAGATAGCAATAGCACTTAGACTTCTATACCGCTTCATAGTGCTTTACAGCCCTCTCTAAGCGGTTTACAGATGTTAAGTGAATCATGTTGTTCAGTGAACCCGGCTTCCCCACTGGCTTCTCTTGTCCGAACATCGCAAAAGGCGATCTCATGACGCCGGGACACTGCAACCGTCGTAAATATGAACCAGTCGCCAAGCGTTTGAAATTTGATCACGTGACCAGGGGGATGCTGCAGTCGCCGTGTGAAAAACGGTCATAACACTTTTTTTCAGTGCCACTAATTTTGAAAGGTCACTAAACGAATGACTGCCTGTAATACTTTAAAGCAGAAAGCAAAACTACCCTTCCAGACGGGTGTGCACAGATGTGGAGACAGCCGCCCAGAGTCCCTCGGGAGTTGGGCGGCATACAAATCTATTAAATTAAATTAAATTAAATCCTTGTACTCTCAGTAGACTTTGAAATTAAGCAGTTTTGGAAAAGACCCATTTGGATTCCATTTTTATCTATCATCTTCTTTTAATGACGCCATAATCCCTTGCGGGAGTGAAGTCTGGGCAACTGAACGGAGCTGAGTGTTTACTGGCCGGATGCCCTTCCTGTCGCCAATGCGGAGTTACATTCAGCAGATATATTCTCATCGTGACCAGAGAGGGAAATATCTGCCTCCACCTAGGATCAAACTCACAGCCCCCTGATTGTGAGGCGAGAGCTCCACCTCTAGGCCACCCCACCACTCTTTCCATTTTCTATTTATGCTAAGGGGAATTTTGTTACTGTGGTTTCATGCCCCTAAATTCTCTCTACCTGTCTATGTTTTGATTCAGCAGGGTCTAAATTTAGAATGCATCTGTTTAAAGGAAACGCCCATTTGTTTGGGGAAATGAAATGCTTTGAATGAGCGTATCTTTCATACCATAATTAGATTTTACATGCAATATTTTTTTTTCAAAAACAAAAATCCAGCTGCTGCAGCGGTAAAGTCTTCTCCGTTGGCTTTCTCTACAAGGGCTCGCGGCTTAAAAGCAATTTAATTACTTATAGAAGCTCAGCTTCCTAATACCGTTATACTCTCTATCTCTGACAGTGGCTCGAATTCCTAACGGGTGAAATCCAGCAGGTTCTGACAGGTTCTGGAGAACCGGTAGCGGAAATTTTGAGTAGTTCAGAGAACCAGCAAATACCACCTCTGGCTGGCCCCAGAGTGGGGTGGCAATGGGGATTTTGCAATATCCTTCTCCCAGGAGTGGGGTGGGAATCAGTGGCGGGTTCCTACCAGTGCGGTCCACTCTATAGCACCGGTAGCGGCCCGCTGGTGATGTCACAGTACTGGTGCGGTCGGTTGCTGGTGCCTGGGCGCCGCCATTTTTAAAAAACAAATTTATTTATTTATTTAAATTTTCTTCTGCGCATGCCCCGAAACCGAGTTTCCGGCACTGCGCATGCGCTGCCTTCCTACCCCACAGTGAGTGCAAGCAGGGGAGGATGGCTGAGGGAGCGCGTGAGACGCTGAAAGAACGGGCGGCAGGAGCTCAGTTCCCCTCCCTTCAGCAGTCTGAGAAGCCACGAACGCGCAGTGATGATCCTAGGCATTTTCGCACGTTTGAGGCTTCTCGAGCTGCTGAGGGGAGGGGGAACAGGCAGCAGGAACTATCTCAGTTCCTCTCCCTTCAGCAGTCTGAGAAGCCACGCCCACTCAGTCACATGGCTGGCAAGCCACACCCACAAAATAAGCCACGGCCACAGAGTGGTAGTAAAAAAATTAGGATCCCGCCCCTGGTGGGAATGGAGATTTTGCAGTATCCTTCCCCTGCCACGCCCACCAAGCCATGCCCACAGAACCGGTAGTTTAAAAAATTTGGATTTCACTACTGCTACAGCATGACCAAAAAAACAGGGTGGGGAGGGGGAATTGAGCAGGTACTTGTAGCTCGTTTAGGAATTTTTAAAAAATGGATGGAGCTTTTTGACTCCTCTAAGAGAATCTGAAAGGCGATCAGCCAATGTAAGAACTACGGTAATATAAGAATCAATTAGATTGAGAGGGAGTCAAGCTATTCTCCAAAGCACCTAAAGGCAGAACAAGAAGCAATGGATGGAAATTAATCAAGGAGAGAAACAACCTAGAACGCAGGAGAAATTTGCTGTTAGTGAGAACAATTAATCAGTGGAACAGCTTGCCTCCAGAAATTATGGTTGCTCCAACAAGGGAGAACAGCCACTTGTCTGGAATGGGATAAGCTCCCTTGCTTATCCCATTCCAGACCCTTGCAAAGTGTTAGACTAGAAGACCTCCAAGGTCCTGTCCAGCTGTTATTCTGTATTCGAGGCAATCAATCTCTCCTATTGATCTACCTCACAGATTCGTTACAGAAATAGGTGTGGGAAGAAGAGGATAGCAAATCCTATCTGTATGCCATCAGGAGTTTCTAGCAGCAATGACCGGGTGAAAATTGAACGATTAAAAATACATGCTGTTGATGCGGCTGTGTAAGATTTATTGGCACTGTATATTATTAATGCATTAATCTAGCCCTATAAATACATATATATTGCTTTAAAGGCACTTGTCTTGAGTATCTTGAGTATCTTGCATCCATAGGTCTTAGCAGACGAGAATTCTGGGGGTTCATAAATGAAATACAGAAAAGAAACACAACTGGGATTTTTTTTAAAAAAGATAATTTATTTCAGAGCTAGTTTATACCGGTAGTTGAGTATTGAAGTTTTTCCTGAACTGATCTCATCCTTTATAAAGAATAATCTGTCATCACATCCTGTGGCGGTAAGTTCCTCCAATTATCTTGCAGAGGAGGGGGCAAAGCAGTGTTTCTCAACGTTAGCAATTTTAAGATAGGTGGACTTCAGCTCCTAGATTTCCCCAGCCAGAAGTTCAAATCCACCTACCTCAGAGGGTCAGCAACCCGCTGCTCTGGAGCCTCATGTGGCTCTTCCATCCCTCTGCCGCGGCTCCCCGTCACTCAAAATATGCGTCACAACTGCCAATGTGCGACACCCACTGACACGCAATTTATTAAGCTTTTCACCCCCCCGGTAGGCCAATCATGGATAAATCCAAGAAAAGAAAAGTTTCAGAAGGAAACAGAATGTTTAATTCAACTATATATGCTAGTTTTGTGGCCGCTCAAGGAAATAGTCAGGCACGGGAAGAGTTTTGTGGCTCCCGGTGTTTTCTTTTCTGTGGAAAACGGGTCCAAATGGCTCTTTGAGTGTTTAAGACTGCCGACCCCTGACCTACCTTAAAGTGCCATGGCTGAGAAACACTGGGTTAGAGTTTCCTTTTATAAGTCCAAGATCACAGCCGATTACTCACTCATAAAGAGACGTGCAGGACTATCGAGAAGATCATGCTTTGGGGGGGGGTTGGACTGGATGACCTCTACGTTTCCTTCCTGCGGCTCCAAAATCATCAATCCCTTTTAACTGCTTGCTGGCACTTGTGCTTTCTAAACGAAATCAGATCTCCTCTCCCCACCTCACTCAGATCCTGGCCTTCTCTGCATCGCCCGACAAAAACAATCTCTCAGTTTCTCACACACACTCACACAGCCACAACCACCCCAGCCACACCACCTCCCTTGTCATTCGCCTCATTATCCACTAGAAGCCCGGTTGACACATGCAGAGGGGGGGGGGGGACACACTGCCCAAGGAAAGGCAGACAGTGGACGTGCCGAGCACAGACAAACAGATCCACTGCACTGCATATGCTGCTTGCAATTTAATGTGTCTTTTCCCACACAGGAGAAGGTTGTGGGAACCAAAGCCTGCTTAGCAATGGCTGTTTGGAAGTGAAATTAAGCCGGGGGGGAAATCAAACTGTTAGCACAGCCTAGTACAGTGATGGCGAACCTTTTTTAGTTCGCGTGCCAAAAGAAGGGAGGTGCGCGCGCTACCGCGCGCGCACGTGCCCACACCCATTCCCTCCCCCCCACACATGCGCACAACCCCCACACATGCTGCCCCCTGCGCATGTGCACACACACACACACACACACAAAGGCCTTAACGAAGCCTGGGACGGTAAAAAATGTCGAAACAGGCAAACCGGAAGTTCGAAAAACGCACTTCCGGTTTGTCCGTTGGGGTGTTTTTTGCACTCCGGGGCTTCAGGAAGCTTCCCTGAACCCTCCGGAGTGCTAAAAACAGCTCAATGGCAAACCGGAAGTGCGTTTTCCGAACTTCCGGTTTGCCCGTTTCGTTGTTTTTTGCATTCCGGGGCTTCAGGAAGCTTCCCTGAACCCTCCGGAGTGCAAAAAACAGCACAACGGCAAACCAGAAGTGCGTTTTTCCGAACTTCCGGTTTGCCCATGGAGCTGACAGGGCCACGCCTCGCGTGCCCTCTGATATGGCTCCACATGCCACCTGTGGCACGCGTGCCATAGGTTCGCCATCACTGGCCTAGTAGAATTCACTGTCACAAAATGCAAGTTCAGAGGGAGATCATCTAAAGAAGAGCAACTAAGATGATTAAAGGCCTAGAGACAAAAACATTTATTTTATTTTATTTATTTTGTCAAGCATGTATGAGAAAATAACTATAAGTATAAACATCAGAGGTGGGTTCCTACCGGTTCTAACCGGTTCTTTAGAACTGTTAATAAACCGGTGGGGACGCCACGGAGACGGTTCTGTTGGTGCCAGTCCATGGGCGTCGCCATCTTGTACGCAGCTCTGGTAGGGAGCGTCCAATTGCGCAATTTGCGTGCGACTGCTCCAGAGCCCTCTCTGCCGGTCCGTTGCGTGCGGCGCCATCTTTTTCTGTGAATTTTTGGGCGATTTTGCTTCTGCGCATGCATGGAAGCAAAATCGCGCTGAAATCTCGTGCACGTGTGCGTCCCCTTGTGAGATTTTGGCGCGATTTTGCTTCCGCGCATGCGCAGAAGCAAAATCACGCAAGGGGGCGCACGCATGTAGCGAGCACGTGCGCGCCCAAAACGTGGAGATGCGCACGCAATGCACCGGCACCAGTAAGGAAGCAACCCGCCGCTGGTTTGCAAGTCTCCTTCGTATACAGGTAGTCCTCGATGTACGACCACATTTAAGCCCCAAATTTTAATTGCTAAGCAAGATAGTTGTTAAACGAGTGACACAAAATCCTGGGACAGTGTCATAAATACAGGCCAGTTGCCAAGCACCCAAAATTGATTAAAGCAGCTAATGTATTTTTCCTTGCAGCTAAAAGCCAACTATAAGTCCTCAACTTACAACCACTCGTTTAGTGACCGTTCAAAATTACACTGAAAAAAAGTGACTTATAACCAGTTTTCATACTTACAACAACACTTATATTGTAAATACAATATACAAAACCTGCAACCAATCTTGGGAAATAACCTCAATTGTACTTTCTGTAAAATAGGTATTAAAGCGGAGCTAAAAGAAGAAAATTCTGTGTGATTCTAAACATGGTAATATTTTGGGAAGTATGTAAACAAGAATAGAAACAAGAATAATGAAAACCGACACTTTCCCAAAATATGTTAATGCCTTAAGGCTGACTTCCCTTTCGTCCTTTTTACTTTAAAATGAGAAAATGTCTTCCCATTTGGGTTTTAAATTTAGCTGAATTCCATCTTGGGTTTTCAGAGTATTATGGGCTGTGACATTAACACAATTCTCATTTGTCATCCCTGGGGCTGTCTAAATGAGAAGGGAAGGGAACCATTTTTCCCCCTCCTGGGGAGATATTAGCCAAGGCCTAAAAAGTCCACCACACTTTCTGAGTGCAAGGATGGTATATTCACTAAATTTGATCTGATGTTCATTTGTTCTCTGCGAACTTAATCTAATTTACCACCTTGCTATTTTGGGCACTGACTGGCCATTGGAGTTTCACTTTCTCTGTCCTGAATCTTTCCTTAGTTTGGCTGTGGCTGATAGATGTGGTGGTCCAAACCTGGGCAATGCTTTAGGTTAATTAAACCAAGATGATCCTTTAGAATAGAATAGAATAGAATTTTTTATTGGCCAAGTGTGATTGGACACTCAAGGAATTTGTCTTGGCGCATATGCTCTCAGTGCACACAAAAGAAAAGATACGTTTGTCAAGAATCATGAGGTACAACACTTAATGGTAGTCCGGGTACAAATAAGCAATCTTTAGTACCTGAAGAAAAAAGTTCCCTTTATTCCTAATGATTAATCATGGTTAGTCAGCCTTAAGCCATTGGAACGACTTGCCTCCAGAAGTTATGAGTGCTTCATCACTGGAGGTTTTTAAGAGATTGGACCAGGGGTGGGTTCCCACCGGTTCTAACTGATTCTTTAGAACTGTTAGTAAATCGGCAATGTCGTCACAAAGCTGGTTCTATCGGTGCCGGTCCGTGGGCGCCGCCATCTTGGATTTTGCTTCTGCGCATGTGCAGAAGCTAATTTTTTATTGCTGCGGGGGCGCGTGCACGCAAAGCGCATGCGCACACCCAGAGCAACCCGGAGCGAACTGGCAGCAAAACGATCCACAACCCATCCCTGGATTGGATACCCATTTGTCTGAAATGCTATACCAGTGATGGCGAACCTTTTAGACACCGAGTGCCCAAACTGAAAGGTGCACATGCACGGACATATGCACGGACATATGCACGTGCGCATGCATGGACATGTGCGAACATGCGCGTGCACAGATATGTGCGCACACATACGCACATGAGCAGCAGAGACCCGAAGACCAGCTGGCTGGCGGGAGGCGGGGCATCCCAACACCGGCAGCGCTGAAAGAGGTAAGATCTTTTTATTTCGCGAGCTTCTATTTTGTCGTTTGCAGGGAAACAGAAGCTCACAAAAGAAACGCCACAGAGATCTGACCTTGGGCGACGGCGTGCATGCCAGCAGAGAGTACGATCTCTTGCTTGACCGGGGGGGTTGGACTAGAAGACCTCCAAGGTCCCTTCCAACTCTGTTATTTGGTTACAGGTAGTCCTCAACTTAAAAGTTCATTTAGTGATTATTCAAAGTTATATCGGCACTGAAAAAAACGACTTATGACTATTTTTCACATGGGTGTTGCAGCATCCCCATGGTCACATGACTAAAATCCAGATGTTTGGCAACTGACTTATGTTCATGATGGTTGCTGTGTCTTGGGGTCACATGATCATGTTTTGTGACCTTCGGACAAGCAGAGTCAATGGGGAAAGCCAGATTTACTTAACAGCTGTGTTACTAACTTAACAACTGCAGTGATTCACTTAACAACTGTGGCAAGAAAGGTCATAAAATGGGGCAAAAGTCCTTAACAACTACCTTGCTTAGCAACAGAAATTTTGGTCTCAATTGTGGTCGCAAGTCGAGGACTACCTGCATTTGGGGAAATTGTCTGATTTAATTTTTCTTCTTTCCATTCTTGTTGACATATTCCCACAAATATTATCACTTTTTAACCTTCATTCTTTCTTCTTCTGGCTCGCTCCTTTTATCCCCAGAATTTCATGTCATTTATTTAATTATTTAATTATTTATTTAATTATTTATTTATTTATTTATTTATTTATTTATTAATTATCTATCTATCTATCTATCTATCTATCTATCTATCTATCTATCTATCTATCTATCTATCTATCTATCTATCTATCTATCTATCTATCTATCTATCTATCTATTTATTCATTCATTCCCTTAACACATTTCCATAGCCATCCATCCTTCACACCATTCCCAATCAAATCATTTTAACAACTGTAAAACACAATCCATTAAAACATAATTGTGTTGCCATCTGTTTTTCCCTCCCTCTTCCTGCCTTTTTTTCCCCAGCAATTTCTTCCTGCTTACTGTCCTTTCTGATGTATCCCTGCCCTTTAGAAGAGCCTCTAAAAACCTTGTCTGATACAACAGGTATGTGTGAATGACCTTGGGAGACAGGAGGAACAACCACAGCCTAGCAACCATCACACAAAAGGTCCGTCAGCCTCCCAGAAGGAAACGTGGGGTGGGAAGCATCTCATAGGCGGCCGTCCCCAGTTTTCTGAAAAGCAATAGTCAAAGAGAGGTGTTTTCAACACCAAAGAGAGCAACACCAAAGAGAGGTGTTTTCAGACAGGCAATAAAATTCAGGGGTCCCCAAACTTGGCAACTTTAAGACTTGTGGACTTCAACTCCCAGAATTCTCCAGCCAGCTATGCTGGCTGGAGAATTCTGGGAGTTGAAGTCCACAAGTCTTAAAGTTGCCAAGTTTGAAGACTTCTGGGCAAGATGCTGCAAATTATAATTGTAAAGCTTACAATAAAACTAGAGTTAGTACTCCTGCTTTCTGTTTCTTGTCTGGCCTACCTTAAAGGGCTGCCTGCCTTTTTGAGGTCATGACACAACTGCCTTTAATGTGATTGGGAATACCATTAAAGGCAGATGCTCCAACCCGGCTTTTATATGTTCGCGTGTTTTGGTTTTGCATTGTTCTTCTATTTCACGATCTTTTTATTGATTTGCTGCTGTTATTGATCAATAATTGATCACCCATTGAGTGTGTGGGCCGAACAGGTGGCTGTATAAATAGTTTCAATAAACAAATGAAGGGGAAGCTTCCCTGCATTTCTCCTCTCATCCTTTTTTTTTTTCCTTCTCAGGGCTATCTTTTTCTCCTTCTCGCACTTCCTCCCTGCCATTTCTTTTTCCCTCAAACTCCCCTGTCCCCCCTTCCTCCTCTTCCTCCTGTTCTCTCTCTGTCCTTGGCATCCACCTTTCCCTTCTCTCAATCGTCCCCCCACTTTGTAGAGCTCACTTTCCCCACCTATCCTCCACGCCTTCTTCTTTCCTTCGAAGCCATCACCCCTTCTGTCTTTCTCACCATTCCCCCCTCCCCACTCCCGGGGGAGGGGGGAGGAGGGTGTCTCCCAAGAGATGCAGGCCTCAGTTCCCCTGCGCTCCCCCCTCCTGGAGCCAAAGCAGGCTCCCCATGGACTAAAGCCCGTGCTGGGGTGAACCTGGAGGGGGGACATGCTGGGCTGGCCTCCCTCAAGGCTGTTTCTTGGCATCTTTGACCTTCTTGTGCCCTCCCCGTCTCCCCCCTCTCTTTCTTCCCTCTCCCCTCTGTGTCCTTCGTTCCCCTTTAGAGTTGCCCATTCCCCTCCCTTCCTGCTCCTCCCTCTCTGCCCCTCCCTCCCCTCCTCTCCCACCTTTCCCCCCATCCCCCCTCAGTTGACCCCTTATCTCCCCTTCCTCAACTGCTTCTCTCCCTTGCCTCCCTCCTTCCCCCTCCCCACCTCTCTCCTCCCCCTCCCACCTTTTTCCCTTCAGTTGACCCCTCCCTCCCTTTCCTCCTCCCTCTCCCCCCTTCCCTCCTCCTCCTCCTCTCTCCTTCACCTCCACCCTTTCCCCCTTCATCTCCCAGTTGCCCCATCTCCCCTCCCTCAACTGTTTCTCTCCTTCCCCCCTTTCCTTCCTGTTGCTTCCTCTCTGGCCCCCTCCCCCCCTCCTCATCTCCACTCTCACCTTTTCCCCTCATCCTCCCTCAGTTGCCCCATCTCCCTCAAGTGCTTTTCTCCCTCCCCTCCCTTTCCTCCTCCTTCTCTGCCCCCTCCCTCCCTCCCTCCTTCCTATCCCACCTTTTCCCTTATCCCCCCTCAGTTGCCCCATCTCCCCTCCCTCATGTGATTCTCTCCCTCCCCTGCCCTCCTTTTTCCCCCTCATCCCCCCTCAGTTGCCCCCTCATCTCCCCTCCCTCGTGCTGCTCTCCCTCCCCTCCCTTTCCTCCCCTCCCTCCCTCCTATCCCATCTTTTCCCTCTTATCCCCCTCAGTTGCCCTATCTCCCCTCCCTCATGTGATTCTCTCCCTCCCTGCCCCCTCCCTCCCCCTCTTCCTTTTTACCCCACTCAGTTGCCCCCTTCATCTCCCCTCCCTCAAGTGCTTCTCTCCCTCCCTTTCCTCCCCTCCCTCCCTCCTCCCCTCCTATCCCACCTTTACCCTCTCCTCCCCTTCATCTCCCCTCCCTCAAGTGCTTCTTTCCCTCCCCTCCCTTTCCTCCCCTCCCTCCTCCCCTCCTATCCCACCTTTACCCTCTCCTCCCCCTTCATCTTCCCTCCCTCAAGTGCTTCTCAACCTCCCCTCCCTTTCCTCCCCTCCCTCCCTCCTCCCCTCCTATCCCACCTTTACCCTCTCCTCCCCCTTCATCTCCCCTCCCTCAAGTGCTTCTCAACCTCCCCTCCCTTTCCTCCCCTCCCTCCCTCCTCCCCTCCTATCCCACCTTTACCCTCTCCTCCCCCTTCATCTCCCCTCCCTCAAGTGCTTCTTTCCCTCCCCTCCCTTTCCTCCCCTCCCTCCCTCCTCCCCTCCTATCCCACCTTTACCCTCTCCTCCCCCTTCATCTCCCCTCCCTCAAGTGCTTCTCAACCTCCCCTCCATTTCCTTCCTCCTCCTCCCCTCCTATCCCATCTTTTCCCTCTTATCCCCCTCAGTTGCCCTATCTCCCCTCCCTCATGTGATTCTCTCCCTCCCTGCCCCCTCCCTCCCCCTCTTCCTTTTTACCCCACTCAGTTGCCCCCTCATCTCCCCTCCCTCAAGTGCTTCTCTCCCTCCATTTCCTCCCCTCCCTCCCTCCTCCCCTCCTATCCCATCTTTTTCCTCTTATCCCCCTCAGTTGCCCTATCTCCCCTCCCTCATGTGATTCTCTCCCTCCCTGCCCCCTCCCTCCCCCTCTTCCTTTTTACCCCACTCAGTTGCCCCCTCATCTCCCCTCCCTCAAGTGCTTCTCTCCCTCCATTTCCTCCCCTCCCTCCCTCCTCCCCTCCTATCCCACCTTTACCCTCTCCTCCCCCTTCATCTCCCCTCCCTCAAGTGCTTCTCAACCTCCCCTCCATTTCCTTCCTCCTCCTCCCCTCCTATCCCATCTTTTCCCTCTTATCCCCCTCAGTTGCCCTATCTCCCCTCCCTCATGTGATTCTCTCCCTCCCTGCCCCCTCCCTCCCCCTCTTCCTTTTTACCCCACTCAGTTGCCCCCTCATCTCCCCTCCCTCAAGTGCTTCTCTCCCTCCATTTCCTCCCCTCCCTCCCTCCTCCCCTCCTATCCCATCTTTTCCCTCTTATCCCCCTCAGTTGCCCTATCTCCCCTCCCTCATGTGATTCTCTCCCTCCCTGCCCCCTCCCTCCCCCTCTTCCTTTTTACCCCACTCAGTTGCCCCCTCATCTCCCCTCCCTCAAGTGCTTCTCTCCCTCCATTTCCTCCCCTCCCTCCCTCCTCCCCTCCTATCCCACCTTTACCCTCTCCTCCCCCTTCATCTCCCCTCCCTCAAGTGCTTCTCAACCTCCCCTCCATTTCCTTCCTCCTCCTCCCCTCCTATCCCATCTTTTCCCTCTTATCCCCCTCAGTTGCCCTATCTCCCCTCCCTCATGTGATTCTCTCCCTCCCTGCCCCCTCCCTCCCCCTCTTCCTTTTTACCCCACTCAGTTGCCCCCTCATCTCCCCTCCCTCAAGTGCTTCTCTCCCTCCATTTCCTCCCCTCCCTCCCTCCTCCCCTCCTATCCCACCTTTACCCTCTCCTCCCCCTTCATCTCCCCTCCCTCAAGTGCTTCTCAACCTCCCCTCCATTTCCTTCCTCCTCCTCCCCTCCTATCCCACCTTTTCCCTCTTATCCCCCCTCAATTGCCCCCTCATCTCCCCTCCTTCAAGCGCTTCTCCCCTTGACCTCTGACTCCCCCCCCTCGCTGCTTCTTCTCCTCCCCCCCTCCCCCTGCTCCTCAGCCCCTCCCCTCCGGGCTGCTTGAGCTCCACCTTCGCCGCCGCCGCCGCTGCCGCATCCCGGCGCGCAACCGGCTGCTCGTGTCGGGGCGCCTTCAGGTCCATCATGCGGACGGGAGGCAGCGTCTCCGGCGGCGGTGGTGGCTGCACGGCGGCGGCCACTGCAGGACCGCCGGGGGTCTCGGCCGCCCCCGGCCCGGCGTCTTCGGGCGCTTCGCCGTCGCAAGAGGAGGGCGCCAAGGGGACGCTGCTGTCCCTGCAGCGCGGGTGCACCATGGGCGGCCGCGCCGGGAAAGGGGGCTCCCCCAACGGGGAGTGCCGCCGCGGGGACGAGGAGGGTCCCGACCAGCCGCCCCCGCCGCCCTCGCAGCCCAAGGTCTCCTTCTCCTGCAGCACCGAGGGAGGCGGAGGATCCCCGAAAGCGGCCGAGGAAGGCGCCACCGATGGAGCCGAGGTGGGGCCGGGCGTCGGCGAGCCCCGCGGCAGCCAGACGACTTTCATGCAGCGGCAGTTCAGCGCGATGCTCCAGCCGGGCGTCAACAAGTTCTCGCTGCGGATGTTCGGCTCGCAGAAGGCGGTGGAGCGCGAGCAGGAGAGGGTTAAGTCCGCCGGCGCCTGGATCATCCACCCGTACAGCGACTTCAGGCGAGCCTCGGGGCAGCGACCGCGGGAAGGGAGGGAGGGAGGGGTGGGGGGAGGAAGACTGAAAGAATGGCCTGCCGTGGTTTCAGACCAGAAAGAGAACTTCTCCTGGTTGACCTTTGGCCTTTCAGAAGTAGATGAACTAGGATCCTATAGGCTGGAAGGGACCTCGGAGATCTTACAGATTTACAGAGTCGGAAGGGACCTTGCAGGTCATCTAGTCCAACCCCCTGCCCAAGCAGGAGACCCTACATCTGCCTCTACCCTCTAGTCCAGTGTTTCTCAACCTTGGCAGTTTGAAGATGTGTGGACTTCAACTCCCAGATTTCCACAGCCAGCAACGCTGGCTGGGGAATTCTGGGAGTTGAAGTCCACACATCTTCAAACTGCCAAGGTTGAGAAACACTGCTCTAGTCTAACCCCCTGCTCAAGGCAGGAAACCTATTGCATCCCACTCGAAGACAGGTAGTCCTCAACTTACGACCGCCATTGAGCCCAACGTTTATGTTGCTGGCTGAGAAATGTGTTAAAGAGAGTTTTGTCCCATTGTATGACTCTCTTTTTTTGCCACGGTTGTTAAGCGAATCACTGCCGTTGTTAAACTAGTGACACATTGGTTAAGTGAATCTGGTTCCCCCATTGACTTCACTTCTCCGTTGGTCGTCAAAAGGGGAATCACCGTGACTCCGGGACTCTGCAACCGTCACAAATGTGAGTCCTTGAAGGTAAATCACGTGACCATGGGGATGCTACAACGGTCTTAGGTGTGAAAAAAGCGCCGTTTCCAGTGCCGTCATAACTTCGAATGGTCACTAAACAAACTTGTAAGTTGAGGACTACCTGTAGTGGCAGCCGCTTTGGAATTTTCTGATCCTGCCCTTAAGGGAAGGCCTCCCTCCTGTGGGATGTCTGGGGTGGGGGGAGGCCGGAGCTGAGACCTTGAGGCAGGATCAGATAAGAGGAGAATCCAGATTGACAGCCTATTCCCTATTGCAGAGGTCTCCAACCTTGGCAACTTTATGAGGTGTGGACTTCAATTCCCAGAAGTCTGGCTGAGGACTTCTGGGAATCGAAGTCCACACCTCATAAAGTTGCCAAGGTTGGAGACCTCTGCCCTATTGCATCTCCCCTTGGTTTCCAACTAAGAGCAAGAGCCCCCCCCCCCCCGACCTCAGTTGCAGCAGGCATCCATCAAATCAATGCACTGTCTCCCTCTGGTATGAAGCGTGACAGGGGGAAAAATTCAAGTGAATCTGTGCCATCCGGATGGGGCAAAGCAGAATTGCTGAGAAAGTGGGGAGAAAAATAGGGGTCACTCTTGTTTTGGGGAAGATGGGTAGGAAAAGCTCTAGATTTCCAGCCAGCACAACTTGCTGGGTGAAAAATGCAAAGGAGGAGAAGGACAATTGAGGCAAAACAGTGACAGTAGGAAAGGAAGAGAAAACACTTGGAGCTGTGATGGGTACCAGAAGGGCAAGGCAGAGAAACCTTGGAAAAAAGGAAGTGGGGAAAAAAATCTGTAGAGATTCTCAGTCATCCAGGTCACGGTTGTCCCAAAGGTGCTTTTTCAGGAGGCAACTGGACTTTCTTTGTTTTTCCTTGAAGACGTTTCGCTGTTCATCCAAGAAGCTTCTTCAGCTCTGACAGGATGATGGGGAATGGAAGGATTTAGTGGATTCCCCACTATCCTGTCAGAGCTGAAGAAGCTTCTTGGATGAACAGCGAAACGTCTTCAAAGAAAAACCAAGAAAGTCCCGTTGCCACCTGAAAAAACCCACCTTTGGGAGAAGGAAAAAAAATGTATACATTTATTAGGAAGATGGTTGCACTGGTTTTCCTTTGGATGGATGTTTAGGCAAGGGTTTAAACTTAAAGCCTGTTGCTTTGCCCAAATCTTTTTGAAGTGATCATTTTAATTTGTAATTTGCATTTCGGGACTATTGTGCATTGTTAATGTTGCTTCTAAAGAGGGCTTGGTTATATCTTCAGGGAGCGGGCAGCTTATTGGCTTTCTAAATAAATTATAGGTACAGGTTTCCAGAGAGACTTTGAGCTATTCCTGTGGTTGTTTTAATACAAGCCAAGAATGAAAGGGAATAGCCATCAGGACATCTAACTGGTGTTTGGGACAAGTAATAGATCGGCCTTGAATGCTTTTAAGCTTTTATCTCTAAAGGAACTTGAGAATTCTTAATTGGGATTGCAAAAGGTCAGGATCAGATTCACAATAGTAACTCAAGGGATGAATCAGAATCGGATTAGAACTGACCTTGGAGGTCATCTAGTCCAGCCCCCTACTCAAGCAGGAGACCCTATACCAGTGATGGCGAACCTTTTTTGGTTCGCGTGCCAAAAGGGGGGGGGATGCGGGGGATCACGTGTGTGCGTGCCCACACTCATAATTCCATGCACCCCCGCACATGCGCGCATGACACCCCTGCTCCCAGCATGCAATGGCAGGCCCATTTTTCGCTCTCCCCAGGCTCCAGAGCCTTTCTAGGAGCTTGGGGAGGGCGAAAACGGCCTTCCCCACCCCCTATGGAGGCTGGAAACAGCCTGTTTCCCGACTCCCAGTGGGCCCAGAAGGCCCGAAAATCAGCCGGCTGGTGCACACATGCACGCCGGACCTGAGCTCGCGTGCCCACCGATATGGCTCCGCGTGCCACTTGTGGCACCCGTGCCATAGGTTCGCCATCACGGCCCTATACCATTTCAGACAAGTGACTGTCTAGTCTCGTCTTAAAAACCTCAAGTGATGAAGCACCCACAACTTCTGAAGGCAAGCTCTTCCATTGGTTAAATGTCCTCACTGTTAGGAAGTTTCTCCTTAATTCCAGGTTGCTTCTCTCCTTAATTAGTTTCCATCCATTGCTTCTTGTCCTGCCTTCTGATGCTTTGGAAAATATGTTGTCCCCCACTTCTTTGTGGCAGCCCCTCAAATACTGGAATACTACTATCATGTCCCCCCTAGTCCTTCTTTTCTCTAGACTAGCCATACCCAAATCCTGCAGCCGTTCTTCATATGTTTTAGTCTCCACGCCTGTAATCATCTTAGTTGCTCTTCTTTGCACTTTTTCCAAAATCCCAACATCTTTTTTGTAATGTGACCAAAACTGGATGCAGTATTCCAGGCGTGGCCTTACCTAAGGCTTTATAGAGCGGTACTAATACTTCACGTGATTTTGATTCTATGCTTCTGTTTATACAACCAAGGATTGTATTAGCTTTTTTGGCTGCCGCCGCACACTGCTAGCTCACATTTAAGTGATTGTCCGCTAAGATTCCAACGTCCCTCTCACAGTTACTGTTTTTGAGCCAGGTTATATTCTTAAGATTGAGACATGTGCAAATGCAAGTTTTATTTCCAGAGCTATTTACTAACTTGGAATGCATTCTGTCATTTCAAACTATTACTGTTGTATAGTTTGTGTTTGGTTTCATGTATTGCATTAAACCACGGTTTATTTTATTGAACGACCCCTGCTGAGCTGGTTTCCCAAAACAACTAACACATAAATCATGGTTGGCAAGCATGTTAGACTAGAGCCAAGCTAACTGTCATGTGGCCCAGAATGGCACGTGAACACAGTAGGAAACCTCAAAGAGAGCATAAATCTAGATACCGGTAGGGTTAAAAAGAGATTTTAAAAAAATTTCCCTTTTGAACTCACGGTTGTGACAGAAAATTCTTGAGTTGCTGCCAGTTATCCTGATCGCTGGATTGCAGTCAATCTTTTGAGCAGTGCTACCGTATGCCATAAATCTTGGGCATTAAGCTTGTTCACTGTTGCTGAGTGGCGGACTTACTCACCGTGAATCAAACCTCAATTGGTAAGGTTCATGCCGCAAGCATTCAACCGAAGTAAAAAATAATCTTAAAAATCAACACATATATACCAAAGTGCCTCTTTCCTTCCAGTGCTGAACCTCCAAAGGTCCTTTGCTTTTGCAAAATCTGGGAATTATGAGGTCCAGCCCATAATTGGATTGGAAAAAGGCTTTGGGATACTATAGTTAAGCCTTTAGTCTGGCTGGAGAATTCTGGGAGTTGAAGTCCACAAGTCTTAAAGTTGCCAAGTTTGGAAACCCTTGCTTTAGTGATTCTAGGGAAGCATTTTTAGCTGCTGATGTTAACAGTTTTTGAAGTTGGTCAGAAAGGAAACCCGAGGCTTTCTTTCAAGCCATATCTGGGGAAGTGAACACTGACAAAAAGAGTTTATGACTGTTGTCCTTTAGTTCAATTTTAGTCTTGGAAATGTTAAGCTTTGGCTTGCCTGGATGAGTCCTGCCTTTTTTGTGGCAAGGTTTTGGGGTTTATCCTTGCCTGTTCGTTCTCTTCAGGGCTGGGAGCAAAGGACTGGCCCAAAGTCCCCCAATTGGCTTTCATGCCTCAGGAGGAACTAGAACTCACAGTCTCCTGGTGATTGATCCAAATTCCCCCATCTGTCTTTCATGGCTAAGGCGGGACTAGATGTCGCCATCTCCAGGTGATTGGCCCAAAGTCATCCAGCCAGCTTTTGTGTCTAAGGCAGGGCTAGAACTCACCGATAACAGTGTTCCAATACTTGAGGGGCTACCACAGAGAGGAGGGAGTCAGGCTTTTTTCCAAGGCACCAGAAGGACAGACAAGGAATAATGGATGGAAGCTGACCAAGGAGAGATTCTACCTGGGAATAAGGAGAAACTTTCTGACGGTGAGAGCGATCAACCAGTGGAACAGCTTGCCTGCGGAGGTTGTGAGAGCCCCAACACTTGAGACTTTCAAAGGGAGATTGGACTGCCATTTATCCGAAATGGTGTAGGGACTCCTGCTTGAGCGGGGGGTTGGACTAGATGACCTACAAGGTCCCTTCCAACTCTAATAAATAATATAGTCTCCTAGTATTTAGCCTGGTGCCTTCACCAAACTGTCTCCCTGCAGAAAGTTTACCTGCTTTTTTTTTCAGGTGCTAAATCCCCCTTTTGTTCAACTGAGCCTGTTGCAGAGGTGAGTTCCTGCCGGTTCGGACCGGTTCGATAGAACCGGTAGTAACTTGGCAGCCTGGGTCGCTAGAACAGGTAGTGACCCAGGCCTGCCACGCCATAGGTGCCGCCATCTTGTTTTTTGCTTCTGTGCATGCACAAAAGCTGGGTTTTTAGCACTGCGCATGTGCATGCGCCCGCGCGGCACGTCAAGGAGCGAACCGGGAGTGAAGAAAAGAAGAACCCACCCCTGGCCTGTTGGCTGGGTTTTTTACAAATTGAAGCTCCAGTGCAAATAGATGTATGTTGCTTAGAATGTTGGTTAGAATTCCTGTGTTACAGTTTAATTCTTCCCTTCATTGCACTGCCTGTTGGCAATGGTGCCCACCCCTCAAAGGCCACGTTGCCAATTGGCTGGCAGAGAACTATGGGAGAAATAGTCTAATCCTTTGGAGGCAGGATCGGTGGGAAGGGTTGAAGTCTGTTTTTGTTTGAAGCTGGAAATGTTAAGATCGGTACAAGGTGACCTTATGGGATTGGGTGGAAACAAACGTGAAACTTAGCCTTTTCAATGGGGTTCTATTGCTGGGATGGGGTGGGGGGGTGGGGGAAGGATGTTAATTAAGCGGATAGTTTTAAATGACACTCTGAGAGGATACTGGAAAAAGCTGGTTTGATGCAACTTTCAAATCAAATATTTATTACTGCCATAGACCAGCATATTAATGCAGCTTTAATGTTTTAGTTATTATTGCATTATTGAAGTTATTATTGCAGGGATGAAATGCCTGAACCGTTAGTAACAAATACTTCCAGTTCTCTGAACCCGTAGTAAAAATGCTTTTAAAAAGTAAAAAAAAAGTTTTCCACGATTGCGTGGCACAGCTGATTGTCACAGCTGATGAACCTTTTTTTTAAACTTTTTTAAAAGCATTTTTACTACCTATTCCCCGGAGCTGGTAGTAAAAAAATGCTTTAAAAGGTTAGAAAAAGTCCCGACTCTTAGCTGTTTGACAATCAGCTGAAAGGGGATCATCAGAACTTTTTTTTTTACTTTTTTAAAGCATTTTTTTAAATCTACCTATTTGCTGTAACTGTGACTCTGTGAGGTTCCTGCTTGTTGTTGCAGGGGCCATTTTGTGTGCTTTTGCATTGTGTGTGTCAGTTGTATGTGAGTCAGTTGTGTGGCTTTTGTGTTGTTTGTGAAGTGTGAAAGTTGGTTTTTGAGCTCACCAGGTCATATGACCATGACCACCAAGCCATGCCCACCCAGTCACATGACCACCAAGCCACGCCCACCAAGCCATGCCCACAGAACCGGTAGGGAAAATTTTTAGATTTCACCATTGTATTATTGGTAGTTTTAACATTATGATACACTGGAATACTGAGAAGGAAACATCAGAAGAGGTAGTCCTCATTTTATGACCACTATTGAGAGTAGAACTTCCATCACCAGGCAATGTGGTTGTTAAATGAGTCACACCCAGTGTTATGCCTTTTTTTGCCATAGTCGTTAAGTGAATCACTCTGAATTTGGCTTCCACATTTGATTTTCCTTGTTGGAAGCCCCCCCCCCCCCCTCGAGAAGGTTGATGCTGCAATCATTGCAGATACCTATTGGTTGCCAAGCACCCAAATTATTATCACATAATTGTGGGATGCCGTGATGGTCATTAGTGCTAAGGATCAGTCACAACTTACTTTTTCCAGCACTGCTGTAATTTTGAACAGTCATTAAACAAATGGTCATAAGTCAAGGACTACCTGTAACCATCAGGGCTTATTTTGGGCAATGGATCACATAAGGTGACTTTCTCAAAATGTCCTTCGAGTGAAAATAAGTTTAATGAATAAATCTGAATTAACCAAACACAGTTATTTCCTTCCCCAAGCTAAAAAAACTCAACCGTTAGTCTAGGTTAGCATATTGGATGCATCCCATCTTAATTCATGCAAAAACCCATCCGCTAATTGCACTCAGAATAATTTTAGGGAAGCTTAAATTTGGTTAAGCACTCACTTCACTCAATGGATTGGAGACCTGATAGCATTTGCCATTTATCAGTGGATTGTCGATAAACAAAATACAATAGGTTAAAAAAAGATGATTGTTTTACAAGTATTTTAGAAATATATAAATGCTTCAGTAAGTTTTGCATTAGATACCGGTAGGTATATTTGGATTACGGTATAACTTTCTGTTGTGATGTACAATACTGTATACTATGTGCTATACTGTATACAGTATTATTAATACAATGTTTTTTTCTTGTTTTTTTTTCTTTGTTACATCTTATTGTTTGGTTGTTAAAGCACTTTTTGTGTGTGTGTTTTTCTCTTTGACCATGAATGTATGTCTATCATATATCTTTACATTGGTCATTTTCTTTTTTCTATTTTTTTGTGTTAGTTTTTAAAAGCATGAACTAAATTAATTAATTTTAAAAATCTGATTCAGCACTTTGGTAGCAGTTATGAGATACCCAATAAGTGCTGGGGAATGTAGATGTGTAGATATTGCTATACTTAAGAGTAATTTAGCCCAGATGGATGGATGGATTTGGTTGAATGCTGAGCACTCTTTCCATTTTCTTTCTTTCTTTCTTTCTTTCTTTCTTTCTTTCTTTCTTTCTTTCTTTCTTTCTTTCTTTCTTTCTTTCTTTCTTTCTTTCTTATCAATCTATACCTCATCCGTATCGCTCTATTTATCTATCTATCTATCTATCTATCTATCTATCTATCTATCTATCTATCTATCATCTATCTATCTATCTATCTATCTATCTATCTATCTATCTCATCTGTCTTCTACTTCTCTTCATTATCATCATCATCATCAATCTATTCCATCCATACTGTATCTCAATATTTGTCTCTCTATATATCCATCCATCTCTATCTATCTATCATCTATCTATCTATCTATCTATCTATCTATCTATCTATCTATCTATCTATCTATCTATCTATCTATCTATCTATCTATCTATCTATCTATCTATCATCTATCTATCTATCTATCTATCATCTATCTATCTATCTATCTATCTCATCTGTCTTCTACTTCTTCTTCATTATCATCATTATCATCATCATCATCATCATCATCATCATCATCATCAATCTATTCCATCCATACTGTATCTCAATATTTGTCTCTCTATATATCCATCCATCCATCTCTATCTATCTATCTATCTATCTATCTATCTATCTATCTATCTATCTATCTATCTATCTATCTATCTATCTATCATCTCATCTGTCTTCTACTTCTTCATTATCATTATCATCATCATCATCATCAATCTATTCCATCCATACTGTATCTCAATATTTGTCTCTCTCTATATCCATCTCTCTCTCTCTCATCTATCTATCTGTCTGTCTGTCTTGTCTGTCTGTCTATCTATCTATCATCTATCTACATCTAGCTATCTATATCTACATCTAGCTATCTATATCTACATCTAGCTATCTCCATCCATCCATCCATCTAGCTTTCTATCTACCTATCAAATTTGTACATCACCCTTTTCACGTAAGCAATTCTGTGTGGTTTACAAACATAAAATAATGTTTAAAAAAGGTTAAAAGCACAGTAAAAATTAAAAATCAAGGTAATTTAAACGAATGGGGGGGTGTGCTACATCTGCAGAATTTGTGAATACTTCCTCACAAAACATTCTGATAATGCCCTCTGTTGAGACATAGGTGATCACTTGGGGCAGTAAAGTACCTGCATTGAAAAAAAAACAGAAAAGTGGAAGGATATCTGGATATAGTTTATTCTGTAAATTGCTTCAAGCGTCTAACCTGGGGTATCTGTGAAAGGAATGCAGAATTCAACAGGGTGCCAGGTTTTGTCAGCAGCAGCAGCAGCAGCGAAAGCTTACTAGCAATAAAAAATAAATCCTAATTTCCCAGTGCTTCATCTTTGCATTCTATTTTCTTTTTTTTCCTAAATAGCTGGTTGGTGCCTAGGAGAATATTTTATCCCCAACGTTGGCGATACTTGCCTAAATCTTCAGGGGCCTGTTAGTGACATAACTCAGACTGGCTGCTCCCGCAGAGTACAGGAGCCAAAAATATAGTATATAGTATGCCGGCTTGGAGAAGTTGGGAAGAGTTTGGAAGAGTTGTTGAGACAGGACCGGCCCGACAGACCTTGGATAATAAGGGAGGCTGTTCTTGTTACGAAATCTTCAGAAATTGGAGAGGGGTGGGAAGTGGGAAAACCATGGCCTTGATTAGCTGCTGAATAAAGTTACAATTCTTTTTTTTTAATGACAGAAAGCACAATAGGGCCAGAGGTTCAAGAACCGTGTGCTTCCTCCCCTCCAAGCCCCCCCCAATTGCAAACTGGCTCCCCATCTGGCTATGGAATATGGGGGGGGGATCATTGTAACCACCCTGGGGGGAAGGGGGGATTAGCCTCTCCCTCCCTCTCTTGTTCTGCACAATTTTCAGCTGCTACCGACCGTGGTCTGGGTTGCAAAGCATCGCTGGTAGATTGCAGTGCAGCAGCCTTTTGAGAGGGACGGGTGGGTGCCCCTTTTAGGGGAGAAAAAGGAGGAATCCATTTTGAGGTGGCCTTGAAAGCAAGGACATTCCTCCTCCCCCTTTCCCCCCCCCCTTTCCATCCTTAGAAGGTGACAGCGCTGAGAGGCGGGAGGAATAATGAGTAAGTCTTTTGCTGCAAAGCAAATCAGAATTTGGGGGGGGGGAGGAAGCTTGGCCTTGCTGTCAGTTTTGGGAGAAGAGACGTGAGCAAAGGGTGGTTTTTTTCCAAAATCTATCTATCTATCTATCTATCTATCTATCTATCTATCTATCTATCTATCTATCTATCTATCTATCTATCTATCTATCTATCTATCTATCTATCTATCTATCTGATAGTATCTATCATTTGTCTGTCTGTCTGTCTGTCTGTCTGTCTGTCTGTCTGTCTGTCTGTCTGTCTGTCTATCAGATATCTATCTATCTATCTATCTATCTATCTATCTATCTATCTATCTATCTATCTATCTATCTATCTATCTATCTGATAGTATATCATCTGTCTGTCTATCTGTCTGTCTATCATCTATCTATCATCTATCTATCTATCTATCTATCTATCTATCTATCTATCTATCTATCTATCTATCTATCTATCTAATAGTATCTATCATCTGTCTGTCTATCTGTCTATCAGATATCTATCATCTGTCTGTCTATCTATCTATCTATCTATCTATCTATCTATCTATCTATCTATCTATCTATCTATCTATCTATCATCTATCTGATAGTATCTATCATCTGTCTGTCTGTCTGTCTGTCTATCAGATATCTATCTATCTATCTATCTATCTATCTATCTATCTATCTATCTATCTATCTATCTATCTATCTATCTATCTATCTATATCTATTTATCTATATCTATCATCTCTCTCTCTTTTTCTTCCTTTTTCTTTCTTCATCTCTCTTCTCCCTCTCTTTCTCTCTCTTTCTCTCTGTCTCTCTCTTCGTCTCCCTCTCTTCTTTCTTTTTCTGTCTCCTTGTGTGTGTCTCTCTTCCCCTCTGTATCTCTCTGTACTTCTCCTCCCCCTTTCTCCCTCCCCTCTCCTCCCCTCTCTTCTCCTCTCCCCTCCCCTCTTTCTCTTCCTCTCTTCTCTCTCTCTCCTCCCTGCTCCTCTCCTCTTCTCCCCTCCCCTCTCCTCTTCCCTCCCTCTCTGTCTTACTCTTCCTTTCCTCTCTCTCTGTCTCTCTTCGTCTCCCTCTCTCCTTTCTTTTTCTCTGTCGCCTTGTGTGTCTCTCTCTTCCTCTCTGTATCTCTCTTCCTCCCACCCTCTTCCTCTGTCTTCCCTTCTCCTCTCTTCCCCTCTCCTCTGCTCTGCCCTCCCCTCCCCTCCCTCTCTGTCTTTCTCTTCCTTTCCTCTCTCCCCCTCCCTCCTTTTCCCCATCTTAAATTCTCCTCAACTAGCTGTAAGTCAGGTTGGGTGCAGTTGGATTGACGGTTTTGACTGCCTCGGTTGCTATTTTTGTAGCCAACTTTTTGGCATCTGGAGCTGCTGTAAGTTCGCTGCACTTTCAGCCTCTGCCGCTGTGTTTTCGTGGTGGCAGGGATGGGGAGAGAGGATTCTCCCAGGTCTGTACAAGAAGCCCTCCCCTGACAATCACAACTGGGATCAGCATCAGAACTTCTGTTGCTAAGCAAGGCAGTTGTTAAGAGAATTGTGTTAGATTTTATAGCCTTTTTTTTGCCACGGTGTTAAGCGAATCACTGCAACTACAGGTAGCCCTCGGCTTACGACCACAATTGAGCCCAAAATTTCTGTTGTTAAGTGAGACATTTGTTGTGAGTTTTGCCCCATATTACAACCTCTTTTGCTATAGTTGTTAAGTGAATCATTGCAGTTCCTAAGTTAGTAACACAATTGTTAAGCGAATCCGGCTTCCCCATTGACTTTGCTTGTCAGAAGGTTGCAAGAGGGGATAACATGACTCCAGGACACTGCAGGACATAAGTGTGAACCATGGGGATGCTTTAAAGGTTGTAAGTGTGAAAAGTGCTCATAAGTCACTTTTTTCAGTACCGTTGGAAACTTTGAACGGTCACTAAATGAACTGTTGTAAGTCAAGGACAGCCTGTAATCATGTGGTCATTAAGTGAATCCTGCTTTCCCCATTGACTTTATTTGTCAGAAGCCAGCTGGGACGGTCACAAATCGGGATTGCATGATTCCAGGACGCTGCAACTGTCATAAATACATGCCAGTTGCCAAGCACCTGAATTTGGATCGCTTGACCATGGGAACGCTGCAACAGTCATAAGTGTGAGGACCAGTCATGTCACTTTTTCAAGTGCTGTTGTAACTTTGAACAGTCACTAAACAAATGGTTGTAAGTCTAGGACGATCTGTAACCATCCCTAAAGTCTTGAGAAAGGCCAAAGATTTGACTCGGCCTGGCTCATCATCATCATCATCATCATCATCATCATCATCCTCTTTTAACGACCCTATAATCCCTTGCGGGGTGGAGTCTGGGCAACTGAATGGAGCTAGCAGAGTGTTTACTGTGCCCTTCCTGTCGCCAATGCGGAGTTTTCCCACCAGCAGATATATTCTCAGTGTGCCCAGAGAGAGAAATATCTGCCTCTACCTAGGATCAAACTCACAGCCTCCTGATTGTGAGGCGAGAGCTCCATCTCTAGGCCACCACACTGCTCTACTCAGCCTGGCTCATACATTTTATTTATTAAATTTATATATATTAAATTTATAGGAGCCAAGGTGGCGCAGTGGTTAAAAGCAGCACTGCAACTACTTCAGTGACTGCTAGTTCAACAGTTCAGCAGTTCAAATCTCACCGGCTCAAGGTTGACTCAGCCTTCCATTCTTCCGAGGTGGGTAAAATAAGGACCCAGAGTGTTGGGGGCAATATGCTGAACTCTGTAAAACCGCTTAGAGAGGGCTGTAAAGCACTGTGAAGCGGTATATAAGTCTAAGTGCTATTGCTAAGTGCTATTGCTATATGCTGCCCAACTCACGGTTCTAGGCAATCATACCGGGGTGGGTTTCAGCAGGTTCTGACCAGTTCTGGAGAACCGGTAGCGGAAATTTTGAGTAGTTCAGAGAACCGGTAAATACCACCTCTGACTGGCCCCGCTCCCATTTATTCTCTGCCTTCTGAGTCCCAGCTGATCAGGAGGAAATGGGGATTTTGCAGTAACCTTCCCCTGCCACGTCCACCAAGCCACACCCACCAAGCCACGCCCACCAAGCCATGCCCACAGAACCGGTAGTAAAAAAAATTTGAAACCCACCACTGAATCATATCCTTTAACCAGAAAAAACAGGAATGGAGGCAGTTCAAGGGGGCTGCCCCCCCAGTTCTCTAAACTTATGGATCCCCCCCCACTGTGCATCCTCTGTGCCTTGAATTTTGGGCTCCTAAGCAGGATATTTTGCATGTGGGGCTGATATTATCTGCCAAGGTTATTTGGCTGCTGAAGAAACATGTCTGCCTTCCAGATTTAAAGATTGCCAGTTTCGGAAAGAGGCCACGGCAAACCACTTTTAAATTGGTGCCAAGAGAACGGTGTGGACTTGTCCATAAAATCAACCTTGACTCCAGACAGGCTTTTAACATTGTGGGTTTTTTAAAAAATAAAAATAAACAGACAATTTAGAAAGAAATGAGTACGGATTATTATTTAGGTCAAAAACGATGGTTTGGTGTGCCTACCTGATAGGGTTGTTGTGTGAGTAAACATAAACCATAGTTCCTCCCTTCAGAAAAGAATTGTCAATAGTCACACCTCCTTCTGATAAGAATAGAGAAGATGGTGGTTAAATTTCCTTCAATCTTTTTCCATGAGGGAAAATAGCTTTTTATTTCTTCGAAACGGATGTCAAAGCCACTCTGCATGGGATCAGGAATGCTCTTCCTTAATATTAATTTAGTATTGGGAGGTGGAGATGTCTGACTTCAAGATAGACATAGCCAACATTTTTCAACCTTAGCCAGTTTAAGGTATGTGGACTTCAACTCCCAGAATTCCCCAGCCAGCCATGTGGGAGTTGAAGCCCACACATCTTAAACTGGCTAATATTGAGAACAATGGGCACAGCTATTCATCTCAACGCTGCATTCAGACAGGTCCAAGATTCAGCTATGAAGAGTGGTGATTTCAAAGGAAAAAAGGGGTTTGTTTTCTGTTTCCCTAGATCAGGGGTAGGCAAACTACGGCTCTTTGAGGACCTGTGGACTTCAACTCCCAGAATTCATGGCTGGCTCAGGAATTCTGGGAGTTGAAGTCCACAGGTCCTCAAAGAGCCGTAGTTTGCCCACCCCTGCCCTAGAGGGGTAAAACTACAAAGAAGGACAGTCAGGTTAGGCATCAAAAGGAGCTTTCTGACTAACGTAGGAGCCAGTGGAACTGTCTGCCACATGAAATAGCAAGTTTTCCTTCACTGGAGAGGCTCTAGTGCAGTGTTTCTTAAACTTTTTTTCCCCCTCTCAGGACACGTTTCCACTTTTAAAAATTATGGAGGACTCCAAAAGAGTTTTGGTTTGAATGGGTTACATTTATCAATAATGTATCAAGTGTAAAGGTATTAAAAATTAAAATGGATGCATTCAACACTGCTGCCACTATGGTCGGATGGGATTTTAATGTTATTTTTCCATATAGCCTGGCAGGTTATTTTGATTTTGTAGACCTCTGTGAGGTCTTGGGTGATATACAGGGACTACATATTAAGGAACATGGCTCTAGTGCAGGTGTCAGCAACCTGCGGCTCCAGAGCCGCATGCGGCTCTTTGGGCCCTCTGCTGTGGCTCCCTGTCGGGTGATCCCATCACTGGCTGGCCCCGCCCTTCGTTCTCCCCTCCCAGTCACTCTTCACCTGGCCCGAGAAGGTAAGGGTGATGGTGGGGGATGGAGAAGTGGCCAGGGCAGAGACAGATACAGAGAGAGGGGGAGAGAGAGATAGAGAGATACAGAGGGGGGAGAGAGAGAGAGGGAGGGAGGGAGAGAGAGAGAGAGAGAACAATGTCAAAAGGGTTTTGTGGTTCCCGGTGTTTTTAAACAACCGGTTCTCTGCCCTAATGACCAGCTGGGTAGGTGTGGCTTGGGGGGGTCATGTGACTGGTGGAAGTGAGTTACTTGAGTTGGCCACACCCACCCAGGTTTTGTGGTTCCCGGTGTTTTATTTTCTGTGGGAAATGGGTCCAAATGGCTCTTTGAGTGTTTAAGGTTGCAGACCCCTGCTCTAGTGGATCCCACACTGGATAGGGCTGGACTAAATGATCTCTAAGATCTCTTCCAGTTCTGAGCTTCTTTGACTTGATGCTGTTTGCTGTACTGTAAACAAGAGATCAATAGAAGAGAATCTTTGTACATCCAGGTTGAACTGTGGGGATCTCTGGTGCTCTCTGAGCTTGCTTGTATCCTTGCAAACGTTTCACTACCCAGCCTTATAACGTCATCAGTGCTTGTAGGAAGTGGAGTTTGCTCAATGTTGATAAACAAGTGTCTTTCCTGTAGTGTTGATGGAAATGTCGTTTATTTCTTGGTAGTTCCTTGATTAGGCTGTTGTTCACTATTTGATTGTTTGTCTGAGCAAGCCACTGTATATAAGCAGAGAGCAAACCGCAAACTCCCTTCTAGCCCTGAAGATGTTACCTATTAGGTGCTGTGGCCTAGAGGTAGAGCTCTTGCCTCACAATCAGAAGGTTGTGAGTTCGATCCTAGGTAGAGACAGATGTAAAGGTCTCCTGCTTGGGCAGGGGGTTGGACTAGATGATCTACAAGGTCCCTTCCAACTCTGTTAATCTGTTAATAGAACATCTCGGGTCTCCCCATGTGCGAATGATGGTTTATGTTTTTAAATTTTTTAAATTTTTTAAATTTTTTAAATTTTTTAAATTTTTTAAATTTTTTAAATTTTTTAAATTTTTTAAATTTTTTAAATTTTTTAAATTTTTTAAATTTTTTAAATTTTTAGTATCGGTTTTATAAATTGTTCTTCTCTTATGTTGTATGCCGCCCAGAGTCCCGCAGGAGTGAGGCGGCCTATAAGAACGATTAAATAAATAATTAGATTAAATAAATAAACTTCTTCAAGAAAACAACTAAACTCAGACCAAGGGACACCACAAACGAGAAATCCTATTTATGCACTCAGTTTGCCTGATGCAGGACACAGAAATCCCTCCAAGATATATGCCAAGCCCAAACTTTAAATTTTATGCTTCCTTCTCCTTAAGTTTGGAGCCAACAGATTCTTTGTTTTTTACAGGAATGGAAGATACTTGCTTTATTTTTTCAGTGGGATTCTGATTGGCTGGAGCTGTGCTTGTTGTCTTCTTATCCCCTTGCAAGGCAAGAAGGTGGGGAAAAAAATCCACCCATGTCGTAAAAGTTGCTCACTTTATCCTCAGGGAAGAGATCGTTGTTTAAATTTAAAACCTTGTTTCTGTGACTGTCCTCGAGAGTCACGTCTGTAAAATGGGCGAAGCATCGGGATGGTGAAGGGAGAACCCTTCCAGTTGGTCAAAATTTGAGAAACGTTGGGTGCATTTGGCTTGTTTGCTCTTTCGGTTTATGAAACTGGAGGTTTTTAAGAAGAGACTGGACAGTCACTTGTCTGAAATGGTATAGGACAGTGATGGCGAACCTTTTTTCTCTCGGGTGCCGAAATAGTGCGCGCATGCGCTATTGCACGTGTGTGCGTGCCCACACCCATAATTCAAAGCCCTGCACTCACCCCACCCCCCTGCACATGCGTGCATGACTCCCCCACTCACCCATTTCCCGACTTCCAGTGGGCCCTGTAGGTCCATTTTTTGCCCTCCCCAGGCTCCAGAGGCTTTCTTGGAGCTTGGGGAGGGCAAAAATGCTCCCCTGGCCACCCTGGAGGCCCTCCGGAGGCCAAAATTGCCCTCCCAGAGCCTCCGCGCTAGCCAAAAATCAGCTGGTGGGCACACACATGCGCGCTGCAGCTGAGCTAGGGCAATGGCTCATGTGCCGGCAGATATGGCTCCGCGTGCCACCTGTGACACCCGTGCCATAGGTTCGCCATCACTGGTATAGGATCTCCTGCTTGAGCAAGGGGCTGGACTAGAAGACCTCCAAGCTCCCTTCCAACGCTATTCTGATTGATTGACTGAAAAACAAACTCCAGTGTTTGGGTCTGCAGACACTTGTTGGTGTTCACTTACTTTCCCTACTGGTTCGCAAATGTGAGCGCGCGTGGGCGGCCTTCCGCGCATGCGCTTTGCTCATGTGTGCTGCTTGCACGCATGCACACAGCTTCAAAGTGTGCCTAAATAGGACGGCATACCTCTGGGTGGGTGGGCGTGGGTGTGGGCGTGAGCGGGCCACCTGCAGGTTGCTACTACCAGTTCACCCAAACCGGTCCGAACCGGCTAAATACCACCTCTGACTTGTTGGCAGCCTTGAAAACATCTATTGATGTTTTATTGACATTTCTGGAAAGGCAGGAGATGTCTGCTTTTGATGGGCGCAGCTTTTGATGGACGCAGCTTTTGATGGAAACAGCTTTCTCATAGAGATCTCTTATGCAAGGAACACAATGCCTTTTCTCTTTATGTTGTTGTTTTTTAAATGTTACTGGCTGTCGTTCTTGTATCAGTGACTTCCACCAGTGTGTGATGGTATGTAAGAATGACCTTGGGAGACTGGAGAAACAGACACCACCAAGGGGAAAGTCAGATAACAGACAGATTAGCCCACAGTTGGATAATGGGCAGGGCAACAGGCTCAGAAGGCACCCTCCCTAGTTTCTTCGGCTGTAAAGGAGAGGGTGGGAAAATTGTATTTTCAGACTTGCAGGGTTCTATTAATGTAGCCTTACAACACAGGCACTCCTCGACTTATAACAGTTCACTTAGTGACGGTTCAGTAACGGTTTTTCAGTGACGGTTATAACATCACTGAAAAAAGTGACTTATGACCGTTTTTCACACTTAAGGCCATTGCAGCATTCCCATGGTCATGTGATTAAAATTTGGATGCTGGGCAGCTGGTTCATATTGATTATGAATGTAAGACACTCTTTTTAATTTTTGTAGTTTGTAGTTTTTAATTACTGTACTTTTTATATTGTGGAATGGATTCTGATACGTTGTGAGCCGCCCAGAGTCCCCCGGGAGTTGGGCGGCATAGAAATCCATTTAAATAAAATTTAAATAAATAAATATTTATGACGGTGCCAATGTCCTGGGGTCATGTGATCACTTTTGGTGATCTTTTGACAAGCAAAGTCAATGGGGAAGCCAGATTCCCTTAACAACCCTGTTACAGGTAGTCCTCAATTTACAACCACAGTTGAGCTCAAAATGTACGTTGTTAAGTGAGAAATTTGTTAAGTGACCGATTTTACAACTTCTCTTGCCACGTTTGTTAAGTGAATCGCTGAAGTTGTTAAATTAGTAATATGGTTGTTAACTGATTCTGGCTTCTTTGCTTTGTCAGAAGGTCGCAAAAGGTCATCACATGACCCCCAGGATGTTGCAACCATCATAAATAGGAATCAGTCGTTAAGCATCCAAATGTAAATCACTTGACCATGGGGATACTGCAGTGGTCACAAGTGTGACAAAATGGTCATAAGTCACTTTTTTTCAGTGCCGTTGTAACTTTGAATGGTCGCTAAACACTTGTAAGTCAAGGACTTACGTGTACTAATTTAACAACTGCAGTGATTCACTTAACAACTGTGGCAAGAAAGGCCGGAAGATGGGGCAAAATTCACTTTACAACTGTCTCTCTTAGCAACAGAAACAGAAAAGTTTGCTTTACCCCACAAGGATCATAAATGTCCCCGACAATAGACTGTGATTTTCTTCTTCGTCTTTATTTCTTTATTTTTGCTTTTATCCTAACCAAACTTGCTGTCAATCAGCCTCTCTCTCTCTCTCTACAGCCTCCTTTGCTATTATCCTAGGGGTTGAAAAGATTATCTTCAAGTAAGTAACGAATAGGACAAGGGAAGCTCTTTTTAAAAAACCGATTCTGTCTTTTCTTCCTCGATGTAAAGATGAACAGATTGAGGATTTAGGCTGGGGAGAGATTGTACCATTCGAAACGGACAGATTTGAAAAGTGACACATTTGTGGGAATTATAACGAGTCATTTTCGGTGGTATTTGTTGGCTCCGGCAAGCTAAAGTAATCTTTGGGGGGGAAAAAATACGAAACCCTACCGAATGACGAATGCCAGCGGAAATTTGTTGGAAATCCGCAGTCTCTCGAATGTGGCTAAAATGAAACTCTCCGCAGCCTTGGTCAGTGTGAAAGATGCTCCAGCCCTCCGTCTCTGCCCTTGCCCTAAAGCAGGGATGGGGAACTATGGCCCTTTTTATGACTTGTGGACTTCAACTCCCAGAATTCCTGAGCCAGCCATTCCTGGTGGCTCAGGAATTCTGGGAGTTGAAGTCCACAAGTCATAAAAAGGACCATAGTTCCCTACTCCTGCCCTAAAGTTTCAGAGAGGGCAATGCTAAGGAAGGGACCATTGGTGGTGATTCTGACACTGTTGCTAGGAACACACACACACACACACACACACACACACACACACACACACACACACACACACACACGTGCGCATACACACACACTCCACGGATCACATTAGTCCTCTTTGTCACAGCTTGTTCCTTTTGACTGGCTGGGCTTTTCCACAATAGTGGTTCACCCTAGACTGGATTTCTCCATGTTTTCCAGGGCTGGGAGAATCTTCTGGGAGTAATCCAGAGGTGGGTTTCAGCAGGTTCTGACCAGTTCTGGAGAACCGTTAGCGGAAATTTTGAGTCGTTCAGAGAACAAATACCCCCTCTGACTGGCCCCGCCCCCATCTATTCTCTGCCTCCCGAGTCCCAGCTGATCAGGAGGAAATGGGGATTTTGCAGTAACCTTCCCCTGCCATGCCCACCAAGCCACGCCCACCAAGCCACAGAACCGGTAGTAAAATATTTTTGAATCCCACTACTGGCGTCATCGTCTGAAGGACAGGAGTAGATGAGAATTGATAGTGGACCAGTTGGGGGACAACAGTGGGAGGACCTTCTGGTGGCGATAGTGACCAACTGAGGGACAGGAGTGGTGGAGAATTGGTGGTTGACCAATTGGGGGACAGGAGTGGGGGAACCTTCTGATGTCCAAGGTCACGAATTGGGAACAGGATGGTTGAGAATTCATGGTTGGCCAATTGCGGGTCAGAAGTAGGAGGATCTTCTGTTGGCAGTGGTGATCAATTGGAGGGCAAGAGTTGTTGAGAATTGGTGGTTGACCAATTGGGTGACAGGGATGGAGGATTCCTTTGGTGGTGAAGGTCACCAGTTGGGGACATAAATGGTTGAGAATTCATGGTTGACCAGTTGAAGGACAAGAGTGGGAGGATCTTCGGGTGGCCATGGTGATCAATTGGGGGACAGGGGTGGTTGAGAATTTGTGGTTGACCAATTGGAGGACAAGGATGCAATCTTCTGGTAGCCCTGGTCACAAATTGGGGGTCAGGAGTGCTTGAGAACTAGTAGTTGACCAATTGGGCAACAGAGGATGGCGGAAACCTTCTGGTAGTGAAAGTCACCAATCGGGGACTAGATGCTTGAGAATTACTGGTTGGCCAATTGGGAGTCAGGACGGAGGTGGGGGAATTTTCTGCTTGGTCAATTGAAGGTCAGGAGTGGTTGAGAATTTAGTGGTTGACCAATTAGAGGACAGGTGGGGGCATTGGTAGCTAAGGTCACCAATTGGGGGGACAGAGATCCCATTGCACTGTGGGAAGAGGGGTGCCTTTTTTCTCCCTTCCCACTTTCTCTGACTTTCTCATCCTTACCCAGTTTCCTTCCCTCCCTCCTGCCCTTCTTGAAGCACCTATTTTAGAGCTCGGTTTACATTGTTCATGTTTTCCCTCCTCGGCCTGACAGGTATTGTTAATTTTCAGCTAGCTAAGGTCAGAAGAGCCTCCCTGATATTTTCCCAGGAACTGCAATTAGCTGATGAATGTTTGGAGAAAAGAAATGAACACAGGCCTTGAGGGAAGAAAGGAGAGCCTGGGTGAGAACTGAATATTTTTTACCTGGAATGGTAAATCACAGAACCCTTGACTCAGAAGGGGTCCCAAAGAGCATCTAATCCAACCCTCTGAAAAATCAGTTAAATCGGTGTTTCCCAACCTGAGCCATTTTAAGATGTGTGGACTTCAACTCCCAGAATACCCCAGCCAGGGGTAGAAAGGATGTTGAGACTCTGGAAAGAGTGCAGAGAAGAGCAACAAAGATGATTAGGGGACTGGAGACTAAAACATAGGAAGAACGGTTGCAGGAACTGGGTATGTCTAGTTTAATGAAAAGAAGGAACAGGGGAGACATGATAGCAGTGTTCCAATATCTCAGGAGTTGCCACAAAGAAGAGGGAGTCAGGCAATTATCCAAAGCACCTGAGGGTAGAACAAGAAGCAATGGGTGGAAACTAATCAAGAAGAGAAGCAACTTAGAACTAAGGAGAAATTTCCTGACAGAACAATTAATCCATGGAACAGCTTGCCTCCAGAAGTTGTGAATGCTCCAACACTGGACGTTTTTAAGAAGATGTTGGATAACCATTTGTCTGAAGTAGTGTAGGGTTTCCTGCCTAAGCAGGGGGTTGGACTAGAAGACCTCCAAGGTCCCTTCCAACTCTGTTGTTATTATTATTATTATTATTATTATTATTACATCTTAAAATGGCTCAGGGTGGTAAATGCTGAATTAAATCTTCCTTGACAAGTGGCCGTGCGACCTTGTGACCTTTCCAGGAGGCTTCCAACCAGCAAAATGATTAGGGGAAGGCAGATTCACTTAATGACCGGTGATTTCCTTAAGGACTGCATGATTCGTTTAACAACCACGGAGGTTCTACAGTGGTCCTAAGTGCAAGGATTGGTTGGAAGTCCCCTTTTTTTTTCAGGACTGTTGAAGCTTTGAAGAGTCACCAAAAGGTCATAAGTCAAGGACTATCTGTACCATCATGAAAGGTGGCTTGGGATTAAAATAAATTTGAATTAACAATAATAGTTATGTTCCCAGATAAGAAACTGCTCCAAATCAAGGCGGATTGACTGAGTTCTCATATTGCATTAAGCTGTAATATGGTTAGTGTAGCCCTGGGCTGTCCAAAGCGGATTTCCTGTGATTTACTACCATGGCTTATGATTAATGTGCTATCTGCACCCAGATAACAGCTCATTCAACACACTGTGATGAAATTGTGGCTCAGCTAATTGTCTGAATTCACTGAAACACACAAGTAATTAAACACAGCTAACTGAATCATTTCCCATGTATTTATTAATAATTCTCCTATCAGTTAAAAAAAATCTACTTTTGCGTAGCTTCTTGAAAGATGCCTGGGGAAGTTGGCCAAGGCCACATAGAAAAAGCCAATACACGTAGTCCTCGATTTACAAAACTTCACTTAGTGACCGTTCAAAGTTACAACGGCACTGAAAAAAAGTGACTTTTTATGATCGTTTTTCACAGAACTTTGCGGCATCCTCATGGTCACGTGATCAAAATTCAGATGTTTGGCAACTGGTTCATATTTATGATGAGTGCTGTGCCCTGTGGGTCACGCGATCCCCTTTTGCGATCTTCTGATGAGCAAAGTCAGTCAGGACCCCAGATTCATTTAACAAACTGGGCTACCGAGTTAACAATTGCACCGATCCACTTAACAACGGTGACAAGAAATGTCGTAAAATGGGGCAGAACTCACTTAACAAACGTCTCATTTAACAACAGAAATTTTGGGCTCCATTGTGGTCGTAAGCCGAGGACTACCTGTAACTTGAAGATCAATTCAAGATCCGGAACGATCTTGACAGACTTGAACCCTGGGCCCTCCCCAACAAAATGCCAATTCAGTGGTGAGAAAAAATAAGGTTCTACACATAGGCAAGAAAAACTCAAATCCTCAGGTATAAAATAGTTGGTACCTGGCTCAACAGTAGTAAATGTGAGAGCTCTAGGCGGCTTAGTTGACCACGACTTAAGTGTGAGCCAGCAGTGTGCTGCAGCTGCCAAATAAGCCAATGCAATCCTAAGCTGCATCAACAGAGGGAAGTATCAAGATCTCGTGAAGTGATAGTACTGCTTTATACTGCACAGGTGAGACCACACTTGGAAAACCGTGTCCAGTTCTGGTCACCACATACAAAAAAGATTCGGAGACCCTAGAAAGAATGCAGAGGATAGCAAGAAGGATGGTAAAGGGTCTGGATACTAAACCGTACAATCAGCAAAGATGATTAGGGGACTGGAGGCTAAAACATATGAAGAACGGTTGCAGGAACTGGGTATGTGTAGTTTAATGAAAAGAAGGACCAGGGGAGACATGATAGCAGGGTTCCGATATCTCAGGGGTTGCCACAAAGAAGAGTGAGTCAAACTATTCTCCAAAGCACCTGAGGGCAGGACAAGAAGCAATGGGTGGAAACTAATCGAGGAGAGAAGCAACTTAGAACTAAGGAGAAATTTCCTGACAGTTAGAACAATTTATCCGTGGAACAGCTTGCCTCCAGAAGTTGTGAATGCTCCAACACTGGAAGTTTTTAAGAAGATGTTGGATAACCATTTGTCTGAAGTGGTGTAGGGTTTCCTGCCTAAGCAGGGGGTTGGACTAGAAGACCTCCAAGGTCCCTTCCAACTCTGTTATTCTATTCTATTCTATTCTATTCTATTCTATTCTATTCTATTCTATTCTATTCTATTCTATTCTATTCTACTCTACTCTACTCTACTCTACTCTACTCTACTCTACTCCTATTCTGTTCTGTTCTATTCTATTCTATTCTATTCTATTCTATTCTATTCTATTCTATTCTATTCTATTCTATTCTTAACAATTGAGGGAACTAGATATGTCTAATCTAATGAAGAGAAGGGCTAGGGGGATGTGTATGGAGATGCTCAGTCCTCCAGTTCATGGTTGTCCCAAAAGTGCTTTTTTCAAGAGGCAAGTGGGCTTTCTTTAGAGTGGTGCGGTGGCCTAGAGGTGGAGCTCTTGCCTCACAATCAGGAGGCTGTGAGTTTGATCCTAGGTAGAGGCAGATATTTCTCTCTGGGCACAATGAGATTTTATCTGCTGAAGAAAACTGCGCATTGGCGACAGGAAAGGCATCCGGCCAGTAAACTCTCAGCTCCATTTAGTTGCCCGGACCCCACCCCACAAGGGGTTATGGGCAGAGGTGGGTTCCTGCCAGTACTCTCTTACCTGTTGGTCGCCGCAGAACCGAAGAAGCCGGTGGCGTTCACGGCGCGGGGCTTTCCCCCGCCCGCCTAGACGCCGCCATTTGCGTTCTATTGTCCTCTGTGCATGCACAAAGCATTCTGCTTGCGCAGAGGGCAAAAGAACGCAAATGGCGGCGTCCAGGCAGGCGGGGGAAAGCGGGCGGGGAAAGCCCCGCGCCGCGAACGCCACCAGCTTCTTCGGTTCTGTGGCGACCAACAGGTAAGAGCGTACCGGCAGGAACCCACCTCTGGTTATGGGGTCATTTAAAGAAGATGATGAAGTGGGCTTTCTTTATTTTTTCTTGAAGGCATTTCTCTTCTCATCCAAGAAGCTTCTTCAGTTCTGCAAACTCAACTGAAGAAGCTTCTTGGACAGGAAGCGAAACATCTTCAAGGAAAAACAAAGAAAGTCCAGTTGCCTCTTGAAAAAAGCACCTTTGGGACAAGGACTGTGTGTGTGTGTGTTTGACACTGACATGATAGCTCTCTTCTAGTATTTGGGGGGTTGTCACAGAGAAGAGGGGCTCAGACGTATTGTCCAAAGCACATGACAAAAAGTTACAGATGAAAGCTTATTTAAGAGAGAAGCAACTTAGAACTAAGGATAAATTTCCTGACAGTGAGAACAATTAACCAGTGGAACGCCTTGCCTCCACTGCTCCATCCGTGGAGGATTGATTTACAAAAGAGCTTGGACAGCCATTTTGCCTGGAATGGTATAGGGCCGTGATGGCGAACCTATGGCATGCGTGCCAGAGGTGGCACGCAGAGCCCTCTCTGCTGGGCATGCGCGCCATCATCCCAGGTCAGATCTCCGTAGCGTTTCTTTCGTGAGCTTCTGTTTCCCTGCAAACGACGAAACAGAAGCTCACAGGAAAAAAAGATCTTACCGCTTGCTGTGAGTCCGGTATTAGGATACCCCGCCTCCCGCCAGCCAGCTGGTCTTCAGCTCTCTGCTGCGCATGCGCGCATGTCCGCGCATGCGCACATTTGCGCACACATGCACCTTTCAGTTTGGGCATGCGCGCACGCTCAGTTTGGGCACTCGGTATTAATGAGTGTGCAGAGCGACCCCTGAGTTATCAGGGACATGCATGTAGAAACGGGGTATTTCAGCTTGGCAACCAGTGGATAGGAGTAATGATTGAGTCACAAACAGATTCGTTAAAGTGTATAAAATAGTTTACTTTTAGATAAATAGCACAGTCCAATTAAACAGTCCAGGTCGTACACTTTCAGTAAATCAATATCAAGAAGTACAATAATCTTCTTACCAGCCTGTCTTTGTCTTAAACATCAAACAAAGATATTACAGCTTACAAACACTTCAATACTATCAAAGTAACAGAGCTTCATTATCAGACACAAATCAATCACGAATGAATCAGCAGAGAGAACGAACCCTGATCTCTAGCTCCCTCTTATGGCAAACTTGAAACACTACAGCCAATCAGAATACAGCAATACATTTAAAGTTGTAGTACTTAAATATATACAAACATAGATTGGTGGCCTGTTTATATAGTAACAACCCAACCGTTTGGACATAGTCCTAACACTCGGTGTCTAAAAGGTTCGCCATCACTGGTATAGGGTCTCCTGCTTGAGCAGGGGGCTGGACTAGAAGACCTCCAAGGTCCCTTCCAACCCATGTATTCTGTGTTCTATGTTCTAATTTGCTTGTATCCCAAATATGTTACTTTCTCCACATCCACTTTCTGTGACAGGAAGAGATCTCCCTATTATCTGAATGCTTTGGAGTGGACTGTTAAGTCTGTGACCGCTAAACATCAGAAAGAATTTACTTTTCCACCTAACTCATTATATTAGAAAGCATAATCTTTCATCGGCGGCAACTCACGTCATCGAGCACATCTGGCTGAACAGAAGTTGGATTTAAATTGGGAGAGTAGAGACAGGTGGGCGATGCAGAAGATATACCTTACGCAGAGGATAAATGGCAAGTGCTTTTTCAGTGAATAATTGGAAAGGTTTTTTTTTTAAAAAAACCATAGAGTTCTTGAGGCCTGTGATAGTCTGGAGCCTGTGGATGTTGCTGAATGAAGCAATCGATCAGGTTCCTGCTTTCCAAAATGGCTACTTATCCATGCAAATGTGACTTATGAGGAGATTGTCTCTTATCTCCTGTAGTTTCTCCTCTAGCAAACACCAGGTTGTCCTTTTAAATCAGTGTTTAAACTTGGCACCTTGAAGAGGGGTGGACTTCACAATTCCCAGAATTCCCCAGCCATCTTGGCTGGCGGGGTAATTCTGGGAACTGAAGTCCACCTCTATTAAGGGGCCAAGGTTGGAAAACGCTGTTCTAAGCATTCTGTGTTCAATTGGAATCAACAATCTTATTTTTTGTTCAGAATTTGCGGAAAATTCTGGCTTGTTGCTGATGAATTTTTAATGTGGTAGCTCCGTTGTCTACCAACTTGATGAATTAATCAAGAACAAACAAACAAACATAAAAACTTCCATTCCATCAGAACCCAGATCCTAGCTGTGGCTTGGCCAACAAACGAAGAATAGTAAACTGGGAAGATTCACGAAAGGAGAACACAGTTTGGTCTGGTGGTTAAGGCACCAGGATAAAAAGCAAGAGACTGTGAGTTCAAGTCCTGCCTTAGTCATGAAAAGTGGGATGCGTGACTTTGGGCCAGTCACCAGAAGACAGTGAGTTCTAGTCCCGCCTTAGGCATGAAAGCTGGCTGGGTGACTTTGGGCCAGTCCCTCTCTCTCTCAGCCTGACCCACCTCACAGGGTTGCTGTGGGCAAAATAGGAGGAGGAAGGTGTATTGGATTTGTTCACTCCTATTTGTCAAAATAATAAAAACAGGACAAAATAAAATATAATAATAATAAAAAGGAGCCAAACAGGGTAGGTTGACTCCATTGCACAATCAAAGTATTTATTTCTGGCCAACAAACTAGGCATTTTGGCTTGCAGTTCTCATATCGAGCCCAACATAAGTGACAGGCTACGATTTTAGATTTCAGATTTATTATTAGAGTTGGAAGGGACTTTGTAGGTCATCTAGTCCAACCCACTGCTCAAGCAGGAGTTCCTACACCATTTGAGACAGATGGCAGTCCAGTCTCTCCTTGTAGGTCGCAAGTGTTGGGGCTCTCACAACCTCCGCTGGCAAGCTGTTCCACTGGTTGATCGCTCTCACCGTCAGAAAGTTTCTCCTCACTTCCAGGTTGAATCTCTCCTTGGTCAGCTTCCATCCATTATTCCTTGTTTGGCTTTCTGGTGCCATAGAGAACAGCCTGACCCCCTCCTCTCTGTGGCATCCCCTCAAATATTGGAACACTGTTATCATATCACCCCTGGTCCTTCTCTTCGCCAGACTGGCCAAGCTCAGTTCCTGCAACCGCTCTTTGTATGTTTTATTTTCCAGACCCTTTATCATCCTGGTTGCTCTCTTCTGCACTTTCTCTAGAGTTTCAATGTCTTTTTTGTAGTGTGGTGACCAAAACTGGATCCAGTACTCTAGGTGTGGTCTGACCAAGGCTTTATAGCAGGGGTGGCCAAACCATGGCGCATGCGCCAAACGTAGCGCATTGCATTCTTGCGCCTACTTATTTTTTTTAAATAGGTGTCATAACTGAATCCATCTTAATATTTTCAACACCAAAGTGATCTCAGTTCAATTCATACAGCCTTCGGTAATGTTCAACTTCTTGGTGTCTGAAACTTAGAATGGAACTTGTGAGATGTTACTTTAGGCGGGTTTACAAACGTACAGATATTTTTATCGGTGTTGCCATTGCGCATTCCTGCTCAAACGATCACAAACACCGCACACTAGCAATGCATCATGTGTTTGAAGTCACGTGCGAATGAGCGGCGAGCATTTGATATGATCAGCCAGTTCTGAGTGAGCCATCGTGGCGTGGAGTTTGAAGCAGTGTTTTATTGAGTGTACTAGCGTGGTTTTTGTATTGAGAGTGATTGAAAGACAGATTCAAGATTAAATATATATTACGTTTTTCAAATTTTGAAATGGCGTAAATTAATTAATTGAATTGCGTGATTGAGTTATTCCTTTTCCTCACTTAAGCAAAGCAGATCCTACCCCTATCCCTATTTTACAACCCCAAACATGAAAGTAAGAAGGTAAAAAACGTGCTTGAGTTGTATGGCGCATCTGAACTCGTCTGTGAAAAAATTGGCGCATGCCAGAGGTGGGTTCCTGCCGGAGCTGCCCAATACGCAGCTCCGGTAGGGAGCGGCGGATTTCGCAACCGCTCCGGAGCCCTCTCTGCCGGTCCACCCGGCACGTCACCATTTTTTTCGGTGATTTTTGAGCGATTTTGCTTCTGCGCATGCGCGGAAGCAAAATCGCGCTGAAATCTTATGAGGGGACACGCGCGCGAGAGATTTTGGCGAGATTTTGCCTCCGCACATGCGCAGAAGCAAAATTGTGTGAGGGGGCGTGGGCGCATAGCGAGCGCCCCCCCGAAGTGTGGAGATGCGCGTGCATGGCTCCGGCAGCGAGGTAAGTGAGCAACCCGCCCCTGGCGCATGGTATGCTTAAGGTTGGCCACCACTGCTTTATAGAGTGGTACTAGTACCTCTCTGGTCCTTGATTGTATCCCTCTATTTATGCATCTCAGGACTGCATTGGCGTTTTTTGGAGAAGAAGAAAACAGACTCTCCAGAAGCACAGTAATATTATTAAGCAGGCCTCAACTATCAGTAGCTGCTCCTTTGCAGCTCATTGTTTTTGGAATCTGAGCAGATAACAGCATCTGGGATGTTTTTCTTTCCTGCTCTTTAAATTTTTTTTTAAAAAAATAAATAAAATTAGCATCCGTGTTGCTGCAGTCATTCAGGATCTTTACAGCGAATGGCCTTGCTCATTCCCGGCATGGATTCAGGTCCTGTCGTTCTGTCTCGCTCCAGGACTTAACCTTGCCTGCCAAATGCAGCAAATTTAAACATTAGGGGGGGAAAACCCACCGCATTATGAGCAAGCTGAATAGATTAAGCACGTATTATCATGCAGCAAGCTCTAAATCCAATTTGAAAGGGAAAAGGAAGGAGGGGATTCAGTTATCACGGAGGAAGCTCGAAAGGATGCGACTGTAGGATTTTCAAGAGCATGTAAATAAAAAAAAGATGATCCAGCCCTATTCGATGCAGGAATTGTAAAAATGGGAGCATATCCATCAGATGGCTATGCTGCTTCTTCGGATCCACTTTCAGGTTCTGCAGAATGCAAAAATCCCCAGGTAATTGATTCAGTCAGCGAAGTCTTCTGCTGGTTAATATATTTCCCCTAACAACGATATATAATCTTTCCTACAACCTATCTTCAGCACCAGAGATCAAAAGTTTGTCCTCTTTTGCAGGTTTTTTTTTTCAAACTTGGTCACTTTAAGAGGGATGGACTTCAATTCCCAGAATTCCCCAGCTATGCTGGCTGGGGAATTCTGGGAGTTGAAGTCCACCCTTCTAAAAAAGTGACCAAGTTTGAAAAACAATGCTTTCGCCACTTGTCTGAAATGGTATAGGGCAGAGGTCTTCAAACTTGGCAACTTTAAGACTTGTGGACTTCAACTCCCAGAATTCTCCAGTCAGCATAGCTGGCTGGAGAATTCTGGGAGTTGAAGTCCACAAGTCTTAAAGTTGCCAAGTTTGGGGACCCCTGGTATAGGGGAGTTGAACTAGACTAGAGGATCTCCAAGGTACTTTTCATCTCTATTCTGATTGATTGAAGGCCAGCACTCCAAGGATTAAAGTCTAAAACAAAGTAGATCTGCTATAGTGGTAAAATGAAGCTTTGGCCACCGTTAATCATTTTTTTGTGACATTGTCCCATCCTTAAAGGGAAAGACAAGCTTTCAGAAGAATAAACAGCCATGCAGTAATTAGAAATTATTGAAACAGCAGAGTATTTGATTTCCTCCTGTGTGCATCTGTGGAGCAGTGAAGAAGGCAGGAGGAAGGTGTCCCAAATACATACATACCTCCCTGCCAGTGGACGAAGCAAGTTTTCGGTCCCTCCTTTGGTGCTTTCATTCAGGGGTCTCCAACCTTGGCAATTTTAAGACTTGTGGACTTCAACTCCCAGAATTCTGGCTGAGGAATTCTGGGAATTGAAGTCCACAAGTCTTAAAGTTGCCAAGGTTGGAGACCCCTGCAATGTTTCATCTGTCTGCAGACTCAGCTTGATAGCTCTCATCCTTCCCGAGTTAATTTTAGAAAGTACACCTTTGTCGATTGGCAGACAGGAGACGGGAGAGAGTTTCTCTGCTCAGATGCCTTCTGATCTTCATTGGCAAGCTCTTAACGCATAGATTTGTGTTCCATTAAACTGGGCTGCTACAAATAGGGCCTGCAGAGAGATTTTATGCTGGCCCTGGAGCCCATTTGCCCAGCAAATTTGACAACTTGTAGCTCACAAAGAGTCACAAAAGCGTCGCAGGGTGGAGGGGGAGGAATCATCAAATCCCCCTACCACGGTTTCTCTCACTCTGCCTGAATCTTACCAATGAAGGGCAATGTTATCACCTTGGAAGCAAAGCTTTTATATATTGGCAGAAAACTCATATCATTATATCTGTCACATCTGCCCCCTGTAGACAGATAGTCCTTGACCTACGACCACAGTCGAGCCCAAAATGTCCGTTGCTAAGAGAGGCAGTTGTTAATAGCAATAGCACTTATATACCGCTTTACAGTGCTTTTACAGCCCTCTCTAAGCGGTTTACAGAATCAGCCTATGGCCCCCAACAATCTGGGTCCTCATTTTACCCACCTTGGAAGGACGGAAGGCTGAGTCGACCTTGAGCCTGGTGAGATTCGAACTGCCAAATTGCAGGCAGCCGGCGGTCAGCAGAAGTAGCCTGCAGTACTGCACTCTAACCACCGCGCCACCACGGCAGTTAAGTTGAATTGTGCCTCATTTTATGGGCCCTTTTGGCCTCAGTTTTCAAGCGAATCACTGCAGTTGTTAAGTAAATCACATGTTGTTAAGTGAATCTGGCTCCCCCCCCCATTGACTTTGCTTGTCGGAAACCGGTTGAGAAGGTTACAAATAGTGATCACATGACCCCAAGGCCATGCAACTGTCGTAAATACACCCCAGATGCCAAGCGTCCGAATTTTGATTTTGATTTTGTTGACTCTGCTGAGGTTGTAAGTGCAAGGACCAGCCATAAGTTACTTTTTCAATGCCATTGTATCTTCGAACAGTCGCTAAATTAATGGTTGTAAGTAAGTCAAGGATTGCCTACACTTGCTCCATAGCTGAAAACCTATTTCTGTTAAAATTTCCTTCCTTCTGCTGCATTTGTGTAAGATATAGCAACCTTAAGGAAGAGAACCAGGGTTTATTCAATGCTTGGGTTCGTAGAACACACTTGAAATATCAAATACTTGTCGGATGGAATCAAAATGCCCGCTAGAAAGCAAATAATCAATGCTTACTGCAGTGATTTATTAGGTAGCACATCCTGGAGGGGTGGGTGTCTCCTCCAAGAGAATATTGGGAGATACACCCCTGTAGACCAAGACATGTACTCGTATTTATACATTTCAGAAAGGAGGGGGAAATAAGGCATGCATAAATATTCATAAGTCATAACATAACACAAGGGTCTCCAAACTTGGCAACTTTAAGACTTGTGGACTTCAACTCCCAGAATTCCCCAGCCAGCATTGCTGGCTGGGGAATTCTGGGAGTTGAAGTCCACAAGTCCTAAATTGGCCACGTTTGAAGACCCCTGACGTGATAGATCTCTGGTTACTTCTTGCCCTTCAGTTAGCTACAGCGATCTTCGTTTGGAGAAGTATTTCCCTCTTGAGATATGGGATTTAGCATGGGAATGTTCTGATAAAACCTACCCCTGGTCTGTGACCTACAAGGACGCATCCTTGGAGTCTCAATGTGGCCATTAAACAGCCCTATTCATTCGACAACTGATGTTCCGCACAGTAGAAATGTAAGCTGGGTTTGCGGAACACCCAAACAAATTAGCCATCTCCACATTGCAGGATTTGGCTAGTTTAGAGAAAAGAAGGACTAGGGGGGACATGATAGCAGTATTCCAGTATTTGAGAGGCTGCCAGAAAGAGGGGAGGGTCAACTTATTTTCCAAAGCAACAGAAGGCAGGGCAAGAAAGAATGGAGGGAAACTAATCAAGGAGCGAAGCAACCTGGAATTGAGGAGAAACTTCCTAACAGTGAGGACAAATAACCAGTGGAACAGCTTGCCTCCACAAGTTGTGGGCGCTTCATCGCTGGAGGTTTTTAAGAAGAGACTAGACAGCTGCTTGTCTCAAATTGTATAGCTTGAGCAGGGGGTTGGACTAGAAGACCTCCCAAGGTCCCTTCCAACTCTGTTATTCTATTCATTGGTGGATCGAGAGAATCCATTTCTTCTGAATTCTCTTTTGCATTGGAACATTGGAACAACTTTTTGAGATGGGCTGGGCAGCTAAAGACAATATTTATTTATTTTTATTTATTAATTTCTTCCATTTCTATGCCGCCCAACTCCCTAGGGACTCTGGGCGGCTCACAACAGAAGAACAAACAACAAATCAATACAAAGACATCTAAAAGCAATTTAAAAAAACACATTTACAATTTAAAACAGTTTCAGCCATCCGTACATTCATGGCCCGACCTCGCTAGTCATCCCCACCAGGTCAGTGGCCCCAGGCCTGTCGGAAGAGCCCGGTCTTTATGGCTTTCCGGAAGGCCAATAAGGTGGGGGTGGTGCGGATCTCAGGAGGTAACTGATTCCATAGAGCCGGGGCAGCCACAGAGAAAGCTCTCCCCCGCGGACCTGCTAGCTGGCATTGTTTAGCTGACGGGACCCGAAGAAGGCCAACTCTGTGGGATCTTACCGGTCGCTGGGAGGTATGTGGTAGCCAGTCCAAATCTTACTAGGGAGCAGAAGGAAGGAAAGTGCTGTAAGGAATATCCTTCTGGGTTCAGTTCCAAGTGGGGGAAAAGACATTGGATTCATGAAAGTTGCTTGGAAAGAAGGTTTTAATGGTGGATAGGAGCACATGGCAGGAGCCCCTGTACAGAAAAGGTAGATTACATGCTTCCAGGTGTGGGTGAAGATGAAAAAGGGAAGAAGAGATGCTGAGTCCCTTGCTTTATACTCTCTCTTGGGCCCCTCCCTAACTGTTTCCTGTTCCTATATAGAAATGTATTCCATTGGCTGTCAGACCCCCAGGGGCATGCTGGGGCAACTCTTGTGGGCTGTCCCAAGTCCTAGGCTTGACTGATGTAATCTTCCCAGGTCCCATGTGGTATAATGAAAAGGCTTTGGGATTCCTATTATGGTTCTTTGTTATGCAGAAGACTGCTCCAGGCTAGGTGAGAGGAATGTGTGAGCTGGGCCCAGTCCTTAATGGCCCATTGGCAAAGGGTGGGGGCAAGGAGCTGCAGAAAGCTGCTTTGTATTTAAAACATGTTTCTCCTTTCTTCATTCAGGGAAACATATTCTTTCCTTTTTCAATATTTCCTAGGATATTTCATTTTTTCTAGGGGGGGATGGGTGCTAACTTCCTACAAAAGAAAGCAGAATTTTTTTTGATCATGATCTTTGTCCTATGGAACATGTTGCTGAGTTTCAAGCTTGGCTACTTTAATATGAGTGAACTTCAACTCCCAGAATTCCCCAGATAGTCATGCAGGGAAAGTCTCTTCTAAAATGGTTGCAATGCCTTCTGAAGTGGCTTCCTCATGGTGCTGGGGAATTCTGGGAGTTGAAGTCCACCTTTCTTAAAGGGGCCGCAGTTGAGAAATGCTGCCATGTGTAAGAAGGGAAGTATGAATAAACTCACCATCTTCAATTCCATGCCTGAATGAAGTTTCTAAGTTGGGTCTTTGCTACTCCTGCTTTAAATTGAAGATTGCCGGTTGTTCTACTCACATTGTCTGCTAAATGACATGATTGATGTATCAGTAAGGAATCAAGTGTGTGTGTTGGCTGCTGTGATAGGATATGCACTAAATATAAACCATGTTGGTTAACAAGACTTTTTTAAACAAATCCATCTCCTAGCCCCATTTTAGCTGCTCAGAAGAGAGGGGAGAATATCTGGGGAATGAACCTGAATTATGTTGCATGCTCCACAACGGTCTCTATGCACGAACAAGCTATGTGTCCCACAATGCAGCACCATTCTCTTGTGGCTGAGTAATGCAAGGGAAGATTGTACTTAGACGCAAACTTGTGTGTCATTTCTAATCTCCAGAGCCCCAGTGTGGTTCCAAGAAACTCCAGGGGGCTGAATAGGAGTTGGAGGATTGTTTTTAAAGCTCATTGAACACACTGGAGAATGTTTAAAAAGGGTAGTTAGCTGCTTTGTGTGAGAAATTTAACATGATAAAGGGAGCATTTATGCATACAACATGGGGCCTGGTATACAGGAGTCCTTGACTTATGAGGCCAAAATTTCTATTGCTAAGTGAGACAGTTGTTAAGTGAGTTTTGCACTTATCTTACGACCTTTCTTGCCACTGTTGTTAAGTGAATCACTGCAGTTGTTAAGTTAGTCACATGGCTGAAAAAGCACCATTGGAACATGGACTTTGCATTTTTCCAAACTCATCTTTGTGTTCTGTATTTAGAAGTTTAGGGAAACTCATTTCCCTTAAATGAGTTATGAATGTTAGATGCTCTTTTTAATTTTTGTAGTTTTCAATTGTTGTGTCTTTTTTTTATATTGATAAATGGACTGGACATGTTGTGAGCCGCCCAGAGTCCCCTGGGAGTTGGGCGGCATATAAATCCATTTAGATAGATAGATAGATAGATAGATAGATAGATAGATAGATAGATAGATAGATAGATTGATTGATTGATTGATTGATTGATTGATTGATTGATTGATTGATTGATTGATTGATGATAGATGATAGATAGATAGATAGATAGATAGATAGATGATAGATAGATAGATAGATAGATAGATAGATAGATAGATAGATAGATAGATAGATAGATAAATAATAAAGGGCTTCGCTCAGTGTTTCTCAGTCCTGGCAACTTTAAGGCACGTGGACTTAAAGAATTAACTCCCAGAATTCCTCACCAGCATGCCAATGAAGCATACTCAACTCCTGTAAAAAAAATAGCAAGGCTCTGGTCCTCATGGTTTCAAACAGAGGCAACTGCCTTAATTGAGCCAAAACACCGTTCTGTTTGGCTCGGCATTGTCAGGAATAATCGTCGAGGTTCTTCAGAATATGAAAAAGGGTCTCATCTCCCCCAAACCTGCTCAAAAATGCCTGCAAATTGAAACTGGAAGCATCTGCATTGGAACAAGGACGATATCATTGAGTGATGACTTCATTAGCTGAGGCACATTTCATTTTTACTGCGTGAAACATTTTGAGTTTGAACTGTCTTGAGCTCAGTATGAGCTGTTCCAATAAACTGGCGATGTTCCGGGCTTGTTCAGGCTGTGTTAAGCTCGGGCATTTTTGTTAAAGTTGGAACAGCCTGTTTCAGAGCCACTGTGATTGTTCCATCAGTCACTTTGCACCTTTTTCAATAATGGCTCCTTTTGAAAAACTCAACAGATCAAATTGCACCCAATACACAAATCTAAAGTACGTTGGTTTCTTGAACCTCCTTATTAAGTGAAAGAAATAAAATTAAAAGGTGTACCATGCAGAGTGCCAACAGAGTACAAGCATTGGATTCGCCAAAATTCACATTTAACGGAATAACAGAGTTGGAAGGGACCTTGAAGGTCTTCTAGTCCAACCCCCTGCTCAAGCAGGAGACCCTATACCATTTCAGACAAATGGTTATCCAACATCTTATTTAAAACTTCCAGTGTTGGAGCATTCACAACTTCTGGAGGCAAGCTGTTCCACTGATTAATTGTTCTAACTGTCAGGAAATTTCTCCTTAGTTCTAAGTTGCTTCTCTCCTTGTTTAGTTTCTACCCATTGCTTCTTGTTTTACCCTCAGGTGCTCTGGAGAATAGCTTGACTCCCCCTTCTTTGTGGCAACCCCTGAGATATTGGAAGACTGCTATCATGTCTCCCCTAGTCCTTCTTGTGGGGCCGCCACAAAGAAGAAGGAGTCAAACTTTTCTCCAAGGCACCTGAGGGTAGGACAAGAAGCAATGGGTGGAAACTAATCAAGGAGAGAAGCAACTTAGAACTAAGGAGAAATTTCCTGACAGTTAGAACAATTAATCAGTGGAACAGCTTACCTCCAGAAGTTGTGAATGCTTCAACACTAGACATTTTTAAGAAGATGTTGGATAACCATCTGTCTGAAGTAGTGTAGGGTTTCCTGCGTAAGCAGGGGGTTGGACTAGAAGACCTCCAAGGTCCCTTCCAACTCTGTTATTATTATTATTATTATTTTCTTTAAACTAGACATACCCAGTTCCTGCAACCGTTCTTCATATGTTTTAGCCTCCAGTCCCCTAATCATCTTCGTTGCTCTTCTCTGCACTCTTTCTAGAGTCTCAACATCTTTTTTTTACATTCATGGCGACCAAAACTGGATGCAACATTCCAAGTGTGTGGTCTTACCACGGGATTATAAAGTGGCATTAACACGTTGTGTGATCTTCTTTATTTTTATCGTTTTTCTTTTTACATACTCAAAAAGGTTCCCCCCCCCTTGGTTGATGCATTATTTATAGGATTTGGAATGATCCGTTTGCACGTTCATGAATTGGACAGCTGTCCTTTGTGGTTAACCTTAACCCTTGTATGCCACCCAGAGTCACTGCTGTGGGATAAATTACCTAAATAAAATAAATGCACCATAAATGGCGTCATGCAGTTGGGATTATCTTGATTTCAGCTCTGCTCCTGATGGCTTCATGGACACATCCGTGTGGATTAATGGACCATAGTATGGAAGTACTTTGCCCATGTTTTTTTTCTGAGATTGATTTTCAACATCCAGTCTACCCTAGGCTTTCTTAGTGGTGACCCATCCAACTACTAACCAAGCTGGACTCGCTCAAGTACTGACATGTTTAGCTTTACATATGATGGAGAAAAGGTTGGAACTGAGAGCCAGTTTGATCTAGGCACCACTTTAGAAGCCAGGAGACTGTGAGTTCTAGTTCCACCTTAGGCATGAAAGCTGGCTGGGTGACTTTGGGCCAATTACCAGGAGATGGTGAGTTCTAGTCCTGACTTAGGCATGAAAGCCATCTAGGTGTGTCTGGACTAGTTCCTCTCTCACTGGATTCCACCTCACAGGGTTGTTGCTGTGGAGAAAATAGGAGGAGGAAGGAGTATTGTGTATGTCCATCACCTTGAGTTATTTATGGAAATAATAAAGGCAGAATATATATACATACATACATATCTTTCCAGCCAATACAGTCCTGAGCTTTCTTTTGCCAATTGGGCCCGCCATTCTTGCTGATGTCATCGATCCATCTTGTTTTAGGTTTCTTCCATGGGCGCTTTGGATCTAGTGGGATCCATTCTACGACTGCCTTGGTCCACCTGCCATCAGTCTTTCTTGCTATGTGACCAGCCCATTTCCACTGCAATTCTTTTACTCTTTTGATGATACCAGTGATGGCTAACCTTTTTGTCGTTGTGTGCCTTAAGCACGTGCGTGCCGGCACCCATAATGCAATGCGGGGGGCCCTGCGCATGCGTGCATGACCCCCACGCTCTCCCTGCCCCCCTGCACATGTGACCCCCCCTGCACCCCGTTTTGGGCCTAGTAGGCCTCCCTGCAGCCTCCTGGAACCAAAAATGGGCTGCGGAAGGGGCGCACCCCCATGCTACCCCACCACCCATGCATGCATGCGCTCCCTGTCCCCATGCATGCGCATGACCCATGCGCATGCGCATGCATCTTCCACATGCGCCCCGCCCCCCTCACGCATCCCAAAAATCAGCTGGCTGGCGGGAGGCACGTGCGCGCATGTGTAGTGGAGCTGAGCTGGGTGATGACTCGCGTGCCCACAGAGAGGGCTCTGCGTGCCAGTTATGGCACGCATGCCATAGGTTCGCCATCACGGTCTTATACTTTGGTTTGTTCTCCAATCCATTTGCAGGTCTTTCTATCTTGTCTTGTAATGCCAAACAAGTATCTTTACGTGGCTCTCATCCTGCAGTGGATAGACAATGGCTAAAATGATGACGACGACATATACATATATCTACACATACACACATATATACAGTACGTTTGTGTGCATGTGTATGTATGACTAAAATCAGGAGACTAACATTCAAACCATCATCTGTGGCTTTAGGTTGATCATTGTCTCCCTCTCCTTCACAGGGAAGATGCCTCCCCAAAATAATTGAGGGAAAATTATCCTAATCTCTCTGGAGAAACGGGATAAAAACACAATTAGTGGAATCATACCTACATTCTCTACTCATCACGTAATTCTTTTTCAAAGTAAGCAAAGCATAGAAAGGGACTAGAAATTGCAAAGCATGGAAATTAAAAGTGTGCCGTAAAGTGGGGGGAGAGAGAAAATTTAAGTACGAGCGGCACCTGCTGTGTGTGACTCTGCATATTTATCTGTCCTTAAAAACCATTCTTGTTCCCCTCTCACCCCCCACCCTACTTCCTTCTTTGCCTTTTGTTCTTTTAAATTTCCATCTCTTTCTGAAGATCTTATAAGAATAACTGAATATCAGAGTTGGAAGAGAATTTGTAGGCCTTCTAGTCCAGTGGTTCTTAACCTTTTTGAACGAATCGCCTCCTTGAGCCAATGAAGGAAGTTGTCATCGACCCCCTCCCCCAACATAACCTCTCAATCACAACATAGGCAATAATTCTTCAATTTATACAAACACTTTTTTTTGTTTTCTTTAAAATTGTCATCAGGACATATCGATGCAAATAATTTATTTCCAGCCTTTTTCCCATATCTCAATTGTGTGAAAAAGTTTGGTGCCACCCGTCACTTTATTCCCAAACTTCGTGATACATGTATTTCATTATTATCTTATTTAGCAATAGCACTTAGCAATAGCACTTAGACTTATATACCGTTTCATAGTGCTTTACAGCCCTCTCTAAACGGTTTACAGAGTTCAGCATATTGCCCCCAACAATCTGGGTCCTCATTTTACCCACCTCGGAAGGATGGAAGGCTGAGTCAACCTTGAGCCGGTGAGATTTGAACAGCTGAACTGCTGAACTAGCAGTCAGCTGAAATAGCCTGCAGTGCTGCTTTTAACCACTGCGCCACCTCGGCTCCTATTTATTCGAGACACTTAAATGTAATGACCACTGAAAACAAAATTCAATTGCAAAAAAGTGAAATGCCCAAAAAGAAAAACAGTAACATTTAATGGTTGAATTACAAGTGAAATTTAAGACGCAAAAAGAAATATAAAGGGCATAAGAACAAACCGCAATGCAGGAACTAAGAATTTCAGGACGAAAACTCTGAAACTAAATTAAGATTTGAGGAAAGTATATATTCACGCACACTGTAAAAAGGATTAAAAAGACACAAAGAAATTTTTTTACAGAATGAAAGCAACAAAAATCAGAAAGGCAAATTTAATGCCTTAAAACTGAAGAAAAATATATATCTACACAAAAAGTTTACATGAAGAGCACAACAAAAAAATTGAAAACATAAAACCGAGAAACCAAAATATAATATCGAACTGGAGTGCACGCTAAAAAAGTACAATACAAAGAGACACACAAAATGTTTTACAGAGCACAACAAAAATTCAAAAACGAAGCCGAAAGCTCAAACTGGAACGTGAAATCCAATGCAAGCAAATACAACGATAAAAGCTCAGACAATTATTAACGAAAAAAATGTATGTACACAAAAAGCAAAAAAAAAAAAAGAGAACATCAATGGCTGCCTTGTGCTTGGTGAGCGGATGCCAATTTCTTGATGTCTGGGACCATTTTTGTTAATTGCATTCTTAAATCACCGCGCTCAGAAATCTTCAACATGTTCCTTGACTTGGAAAGGATCTGTTGGACAGCGTTGAAGCCCCTCTCCACTAAGTGGAAGGAAAGGCTAAAAGAAGCAACTTAACTTCCTCCCAAAATATTGGGTAAGTGTTCCACATTTTCACCCAAAAAGCTTCGTAGCCGTAACTCTGAAAATGTGACTGGGCTTCACAGTCGTATTTCAGATCTGTCAGTGGCTCTTGCAGTTTGGGATGAAGTTGTGCAAAGTCTGCTGTGAAAGGATTTAACACCCAAGTGGGCACTTCCAGATTTATCAGATCATAGAATCTGGTTTCCATATCTTCTTTTAGTTGCTTCAAGTGGCAGCAAAAAAGGTCCAAATCTTCTGCTTGGAGTTCACGTTCATTACCAAGGCTTGGGAACTGATACAGCTCCTGGCGACTCATATTGCTTGCAAGGAGCTCCAATTTGGGAATAAATGAGCAGATTACTTCCTTGACCTTAAGAAAATTGATTTTATCTCCTTGCAGCTTTACCTTCACTTCATTCAGCTTGTCAAAAACATCAGCGAGATAAGCTACATCCAGACCTCGAAGTTTAAGAGAACTGCTTAGACTTGGGTCAGTGGATTGAAGAAATTCAACAACTGGGTCAAAAAGTTCATGGAATCGCCGCAAACACTTTCCTTTTGAAAACCACCTTACTTCGGTGTGCAAAAGGAGAAGTTCAAACTCCTCGTCATTTTCTTCACAAAACTTGTGAAAAAGTCGGTTGTTCAAGGCGTTCAACTTAATTTTATTCACAGCATTAATGACGTAACGTAGAGACTCATGCAAACGGCCGCTCAAATTTTTTGAGACAAGGTGCTGTCTATGAACGACGCAATGGACAGTCATAACTCCAGGTACAACCGATTTTAGATGAGCTTGAAATCCACGATATCGTCCAGCCATGGATGCAGCTCCGTCGGTTGCTCATGCCACGACATTTGTCAAAGGGGTGTTTTTCTCATTAAAAAAACACTTCAGCCTTTTTAAATATCGAAGAACCTTTTGTGTCGGTGGCTAAATTTCGAACGAATAACAGTTCTTCCCCGATCTCTTCATTTCCGTTGATGAAACGGACATAAGCCAATAACAAGGCTTCATTTTCACGAATCGTTGACTCGTCAATCTGCATCACAAATTTCTGTATTTTTCAAGGTGTCAATAAGCCTTTGTTCCACATCAGCAGCCATTTCATCAATTCTTTTTGATAAGGTGTCATTGCTCAAAGGAATCGATTGCGTGATAGTGCTTGCGTGTCACGATGTGAATATTGTCAGTTTGTGCATCTCTATGGTTTCTACTGTTTCTTGTATTTATGGTCAAGCAGACGTATGATATATTCTACTACGCATGCCTGCATTCCAGAGGTTTCCTCCTTCCTTCTCTTCCGCCATTTCTGCCAAAAGCAGAAGTGATTTATTCATTAGCCGATAAGATATAGCTTACTAAGGATTCTTTTTATTATTTTCTACTGAAATAAATATTTGTTAATTAGATTTGAATCTCGGTTTTATTTTCTAATGAGAATGACTTCAAAAGGAGCAAAGATCCATCGACCTCCACGGGGGATTGATTTCCCCCCTTCTAACATTGCGCTGGGCCCAAACATGGTGGCAACAATCTGTTTCATTGCTGGTAAAATCAGCGTTTCTCCGATAGTGTGAGGTTTGCCACGTTTTGCTATCAACAAAGATACTTCATAGGAACAAATGAGCCCCTTGTCGGCGTTGAGTGACGATTTTCCAAATAACTTCCCAACAGTGCTGCGACCCTCAAACTTGGCCTTTAAGGATTGGAAAAACGATGCCGGTTTGTCAGCTTTATCCGAATGAATTCTTACCAAATGGTCTTTCAGTCGGGAAGGTTTCATCGCTTCATTTGAAAATGTTTTCTCACAAAGAAGACAAAATGGAAGCTGTACGTTGGAAGGAGATGGAATGAATCCCAATTTTAGGTATTCCGTCGAATATTGGCGACACTTCCTCTTCTCGGCCATGTTGAGAGGCCTTCGAAATGAAAGGCACTACCTGCAAATTAAATTTTTGACTGCACTGGAACACTAGAAAAACACACATGGATGTCGATAAACCTAGTTTTCAACAGTTACGTTGACATTACAGCTCACAGGGGACAGCCACTCAGCATGCAATGTTTCAAAAGAAGTGCTCGCCCCTCCATCACTGCCCATTCTGGCCAATGGTGCGCCACTGTATGGGTAGAGGCTGCTGTGCAATGCGCATGAAGATAAGCGATGCGTATTCACATGTGTACGGCGTTCTGTACTGAAGCTAGCTGGAGAAACATTTGAAAACACAATTCAATCCACTAATAGCGAGCGATCAGATATTTTTGTACGACAGATATACAGCGATTCACTGTACGAAAAAGTCTCAAAAGTGTCCCCCAAACTTCTCACTCCATCGCCCCCATATTGCCCCCTTTTCATTCCTTCGCCCCCGCATCGCCCCTTTTCGTTCCATCGCTCCCCTGAAAAATGAAATCGCCCCCTATACCATTTCAGACAAGTGGCTGCCCAATCTCTTCTTTAAAAACCTCCAGTGTTGGAGCACCCACAATTTCAGGAGGCAAGTCGTTCCACTGGTTTAATTGCTCTCACTGGCTAGAAATTTCTCCTGGGTTCTAGGTTGCTTTTCTCCTTGATTACTTCTTCATCTGCTCCTGTTCTGCCCCAGCTACGGACCACAAAGAATGCAGCACACACAAAGTCTGTACAAACCTTAGTTTACTAATTAAGGACTACTAATGAGCTTTCTTAGTAGTCGTCAAGCACAAATACAGTTTAAAGCAGTCTTTTCTGAACACCGGCTGTTAATTCAACTTCATTAACAGCCAGAGTCCATGAAATAATAACTCAATTCTGAGTAAACAGACTTGTAGATAACCGCAATCTTACGGTGGTTGGCAAAATGCCCAGAAGCAATTTGCAGGAAAAATGCCAAGAGAGAGAACAAGAGCCGATCAGACGTTTCTGGAGTCAAGACACGAAGGAATACGAACGAATGTTGTTTCCTGCAAATTGGCTCCTTCGTCGTCATCCCTTAAATAGGGTAGGGGAGTGGCCAATGAGCCCCAAGCCTTACTCCCGAGGAGACCTCCTCCTGAGGAACCATTCCAGCCTTTTGGCAGCTCTGCATGCCCGTGCATTGAGAATAGGCTCCTCCTCTTCTTCCTTGTCACTGTTGGGAGCTTCTGGAGGTTCTGAAGGCCCTGGCTGAATCTCCGCCTCTGGCACCGAGTCCTCTCCAGCCTCCTCACTGTCCGACTCGGGTGCCAGCTGCACAGGTCACTGGCGCCTCACCACATCTGCCTCTGCGCTGTCAGAATCAGCTACCAGCTGCACGGGCTGCTGGCGGGCCACAACAGCTCCTTTCTCTTGACTCGTGTCTCTTCCTTCAAATAAATAAGCACAATATGTACTCTACATGTGCTCTTTATAATCAAACCATCTCAACCCATATTCATTGAATGCCTATTCTTGACCATTTCATAAATAACCCATTTTCACTGGCATTTCAGTTGCTTTTATGTTTCTCCTAAGTTACCCCATTCTCACTTCCAGACAACTGAGTGGAAACATGTACTTACAGCAATTTTTGCTTCATTCTATAAACGTTTATTTTTTTGCAACATATTGCATACTCCTAATTACTCCTCTGTCAATAGATATATAGGTCTTAGAATTTTGCATTAAAAAAGGCATTCAGCCAAGGTACACAATTTTGTGTGTGTGCTAGTTTTGAATTGGCTACTCCATTTTCCCTGTCAGACACAGCAGCCTTTGGTCTTTGATATATTACTTTCTAACTCCATTCTCCATTGTTGCATCATACAATCTTTCTAACGCTCGCTGCAAATTATATGGGTTCGTAGCCAACAATATGCCACCGTCAGTATGTTTTATTTCATCAGTCAACCCACTTCTAAGCAATCTTTACATGTTTATCTGTCAATAAATTAAGCATTCAAGAAAAAAATATCACATCCTTGGCTTAATTCCCAGCTCAGTGCTTTCTAAGCATTCCATTTATTTCCATTCATGATTTACTTCGATTATATCCTTACCGCATTCAGCAACTGAAGTTCAACTCTATAGTCACACAAAACATTCCAATTTCATTCAGGCCTCTTCACTGTTATCAAATATTATCTGTAAATCACCAAAGAATAAACGTTCATTTCTATATCTTCATAGCATCCTGTGGGGTGTGTGTGTGTGTGTGTGTGTGTGTGTGTGTGTGTGTGTGTGTGTGTGAGAGAGAGAGAGAGAGAGAGAGAGAGAGAACTATATATGCCTCCAAATTAGAATCGTCCTCATTTAGTGACTGCCTCATTTAGCATCCACATTTAGTGACCATTTCACTTACCATAGCAACCTTATGCATGATGAAAAAAATTTTTTTACAACCAATCCTCACATTTATGACTTTCACAGGTCTGTAAAACAAAGGAAAGCTGAAGTAAGATCATAAGCACAGTCATGGTTCTGCTTAGCAACTGCTTTGTTTAGCGACCAAATTCCCTGTCCCAATTGTAGTCACTAAATGAGGACTAGTGAGATACAAGTAGCAGTACTTTGCCTCCCAGGGTAGAGTCTAAATTAGTTATCTTAGCTTGCACAGGGTCGCATGAGTTGTGCACTGCAATCTTAAAACACCTATAATGGGTAAAATTCCAGTGAAAGTAAATGTGCATTAAAAAAATGGTAATTTATCATTCAGGAAAAACTAGGACTGTGTCAACAAATAAATAGACGAACGTTCAGGTTTTAATGGTTTCCGTTTGGCTGCAAGCTGTTTTGCAGATTGTTTTGGGGGCAAAAAATTGGAGCAGACACATACTTCTGCAACAACAACAACAAAAAATGACCTCCATAAATGATTGGAAAAGAAACTGGTTTTTTTTTTTATGCCGTTGAAATCTCTCCTGTGCAAACTGATTTTTCTCCTGCTTGTTATTTCAACGTGAAGAGAGGCCCTATTGCAGATGGAGCTGTCTGTGGTGCTGAAAATGGGAGAACCGCTTTCTCCTGGCAACCTCTGTCTCCAATGCACTTTCTTCCGCTTGGTGACCTCCAAATACATTGAATGACACACGTCAGAATTCCAGCGAGTTGGTCATGAAAGCAATAGGAGTCCTTTATTATTTCTGTCCAGAAGATTATGTGGCACAATGTCACCAAACATGAAGACTTCGCATAACCCCCTTTTTTCTTCCAATGGAACAGCAATAGCACTTAGACTTATATACTGCTTCATAGTACTTTACAGCCTTTTCTAAGTGATTTTTATAGAGTCAGCATATTGCCCACAACAATCTGGGTCCTCATTTTACCCACCTCGGAAGGATGGAAGGCTGAGTCAACCTTGAGCCAATCAGAATTGAACTCCTGACAGTGAGCAGCGAGTTAGCCTGCAGTTCTGCATTCTAACCACTGTGCCACCACGGAATATAGTTATAGAATATTTGCAGCTCAAGGTGGGTGATGTTACTCAGTTGGGTAATGAAACATCTGCAAAAAAACAGCAAGCATCAAGCACCCCATAGTTTTTCTTCTTCCTCCCTTCTTTGTGTGTGCATGCATTTAAGAGAAGGAAAAAAGACGAGAAGACAACAAAGCCCAACATGCTAAGCTTTAAACCAGGTTAATAGAGAATGACTATTCAATGTTTAGTACCCAACAGGTTTTTATGGTGGCTTACTGTGAAGGTCTGCTGTGCACAACTGTTGGACCAATGATTGGATTCCTGTCACAGGCTGAACCAAATTACCCAGCTTCATTTTAGTCTAATCGAGCACATTGTGCAAACCCCAGCTGGAGAATGAATGATGGTTTAGTAGAATTAGGGAGAAACTCCACTTTATCTGTTCATTTTCCACCAAAGGTTGTAGCAAGCACAACTTCTTTGACTTGAGAATTGCATTCGCACAGCAAGAGACTACCTCTTCAACATGCAGCAAAGTTGATGAGTTTGGAGGCTAAATCATATGATGAATGACTAAGGGGACTATGTATGTTCAGCCTAAGAAAGAAAAGGTGCTGGGGCAGGGGTCGGCAACCTTAAACACTCAGAGAGCCATTTGGACCCGTATTCCACAGAAAAGAAAACACCGGGAGCCACAAAACTCTTCCCGTGCCTGACTATTTCCTGAGCGGCCACAAAACTAGCATATATAGTTGAATTAAAGGTTCTGTTTTCTTCTGAAACTTTTCTTTTCTTGGATTTATCCATGATTGGCCTACAGAGGGTTGAAAAGCTTAATAAATTGCGTGTTGGTGGGTGTCGCACATTGGCAGTTGTGACGCATATTTTGAGTGATGGGGAGCCGCAGCAGGGGGATGAAAGAGCCACATGCGGCTCCAGAGCCACGGGTTGCTGACCCCTGCGCTAGGGTGACAGTCTCCCCATACTTGGAGGGCTGCCATATGGAAGAGGGGGTCGATTTATTCTCCATAGCAGCAGAAGGCAGGACAAGAAGCAATGAGTGGAAGCACATCAGATCCAACCGGGAAATAAGGAAGAATTTCTTGAGAGTAAGAACTATTAAGCAATGGAACAGCTTGCCTTCTGGAGTTGTAGGCGCTCCATTGCTGGAGGCTTTCAAGAAAAGTGGACAGTCCTTTGTCCAGGGTGGTATAAGGATTCCTCCCTTGAGCAGGGAGAGGGTTGGACTAGAAGATCTCTGAGGTCTCTTCCATCCCTACCAGTCTTCAGAGCTCTGCTGCCCAAGGTTGCAATTTGTATCCTTTGGCACCTTATTGTACACTAGCTCTCCAAAAATGTGGAACTGCCTTCTCTGTGGAATGGTGACAGAATCCAAAATCAATGACATTACTAGCAGTTGCCAAAACAGAAATGGTGGTAGTGCTGGCAGGAAGGCCATCGTTGAGCCTTGCAGATCTGGAGTTTGGCACCACCTGGTACAGTAGCCTTCCCTAGCTTGGGTAGCCTCCAGATATGCTAAGATGATGACATCCAGAATGGCCAGCCGATCTAAAGTTACACCCGGTGTAGAATTTGGGAAATTGGAGAAGATTGGAAAGCAACCAAGCATCAGAGAAGAGGGTATAATGGTAGCATGAAAATTTGAAATTGGTCACATCCTAGATTGGTGTGCAGAGGTGCTTTTTCAAGAGGCAAGTGGACTTCCTTGTTTTTTTCTTTGAAGATGTTTCGCCTTTCATCTTGATGGAAAGCGAAACTTCAAGGAAAAACAAAGGAAGTCCAGTTGCCTCTTGAAAAAGCACCTTTGGGACAACCAGATCCTGGATAACTGAGAATCACCATAGACATCCTAGAGTAGACCATGCTGGCTGGGGAATTCTGGGAGTTGAAGTCCACAAGTCTTAAAGTTGCCAAGTTTGAAGACCTCTGGTCTAAAGACAGCATTGGCAATTTGGCCACTGATATGTCGTGTCCTGCCACTTTTTGGCCTTGGGAGTTGCATCCTCTAGATTTCCTTGAGGTTTTGACTGGCAGCCTGGCTTTATAGGAGAGCCAATAATCTTTTCCTCCTTCCCCCGCACCCTCCGCTTTAAGTGTCCTATTTTTATTTTCCTGAAATCTATATTCTGCTTCATGACTGTGATGCCTCCCTCCCTCTTTTCTCCTGGAGAAACGAACGCCGGTTGGGAAGAACCCAGAGAATATAGCACAAGGAAACATGAAAGGTTTCTCGGCGGGTTTGAGGTGTTTGTCCCTAACTTTAAGGGAGATGCATTTTTAATAGGAAATAAATTGGTCGTTTAGGATCCTGTTGCCAACCTTTTTCTGCTCCTTTGAATCCGGGCGTCCGTCCTTCGTGGCTTACAGAACAAGACTGGGCAACCGCTCTTCAGTTTTCCCGTCTTCTTCTGGAGCCAAGTGCTTGTGGGGCTTTGGGGTCATCAGAACAGTTATGTCTCCTGCCTGGTCTTCTGGCCTCTCTTCGTTTGCTGATAATAAGATTTGAAAGTAGGCAAACTTAAAATCTCTGATGAATCACGCTAAGTCTTTAGGGTGGGTGCAGTTTTTGCCTTGGCAGAGCCCAAATACTGGTAGATTTGCACATTCTTTATTATCTTGCCACATGTCTAGCTGTATTCCTTCCTCTCTCCCTTCTCCCATCCATCTCCTCCCTCCCTCCCTCCCTCTCATCCATTTCTTCTCCTCCCATCGCTTTCTTTCCTTCCACCCATCTCTTTCCTCCCTCTCTCCTCTCCTCTCTCCCTCCCATTTCTTTCCTTCCTCCCATTTCTTTCCTCCCACCCTCCCTCTCTTTCTCTCTCCCTCTCACCCTCCCTCCCATCTCCTTTTTTCCTTCCATGTCCTCCCTCCCGCCCACTTCCTTTCTTCCTTCCTCCTCCCTCTTTCCCATCTCCTTCCTTCCTTCCTTCCTTCCTTCCTTCCTCCCTTCCTCCCTCCCTCCCTCCCAGCCTCTGCCTGTCTGGTGCATTCCCCCAGTGGTCTGTCGAACACCAGCCTGTCTTTTTCATTCATTCTGTTATCTGCAGCAATATATCTAAATGGCCGAAAGGAACTGAGCTGGACAAATCAGGCTTAGTTTAAAGAAGGGAGCGAGCTGTAGTTTGCAGCAACCCAAGGACAATTTGCAGCCATGACAGGTGACTCTTTAAAGAGCTTCTGACTTTTTGTTTTGGTCTGCTGCAATGGGACATATTAAGTGACTCCTTGGGACCGGCTCATGTTCCTTTTCGGAAGGAGGCAGGGAAAGCAGAAAAGGGAGACAAAAAAAAAAGAGAGAGAGATGGCAAAACCTGTAAATTGGTGATAGTCAATTTCTGACTACGCTGGCACTGCTTGCTGAAATTGTCTGCAGTGCCTCAGTTTTCCTCATCTGCGAAATGGCATCCAAGGCAAGCATGCAGAGGCTCAGTGCAACTCCTAACTTAGAACAGGGATAGAAAATATTTTAGTCTGCCAGTTCAAAACTTTGCAACATTTCATCTCTCTAATTCTGAGAATTTATGTTGTGCAAGCTCAGGTTACATTTTGTCATCAGGAAAGGGTTGAGGGGACAAGAAACAACGGAGGGAAGCTAATCAAGGTGAGAAGCAACCTAGAATTAAGGATAAACTTCCTAACAGTGAGGAGAATTAATCAGTGGAACAGCTTGCCACCAGAAGTTGTGGGCGCTTCATCACTGGAGGTTTTTAGGAAGAGGCTGGACAGCCGCTTGTCTGAAATGGTATAGGGTTTCCTGCTTGAGCAGGGGGCTGGACTAGAGGACCTCCAAGGTCCCTTCCAGTTCTATTCTGATTCTGTGGGTATAATTTCACAAGAGGCTTTTTGCAATATGTCCCCTTCCCAGTTTAGGGGGGGGAACCCCTGTAAAATGCAAGAGAGGGCCTGACAAATCTTGGTAAAGTGAAACTTCCTTTAGAAATGGGGTTTTGGTTGTTGTTTTTTTGGAAAAGATACGTTGGAGGATTCTTTTCCCTCCCAGTCTCCCGAAACGGATTGATTTTACATACTCAGCACAGAATCCACCAGAAAATGGAAGAGGGAAGAGCCGAGATATTGCACTGGAATTTGGACTGGAGAAGCATGCCACTCTCCTCCTCACTTACCAGCAGAGGAAAAACAATGAAAACTGAAGGAATCGAGACGCCCTATGAAAATAACAAGACTCTGGATGACGGTGATCACTGCAAATACACTGCAAATTCTTCAAACTGACCACGTCAAGCACACGGAGGTCAAGAAAATGGTCACATCGCGAGAATGAAGATCTTAATGTCCAAGCTCAGTGGAGGAAATGCCTTTAAGGCAATTAACACCTGAGTAATTCCACTTATTAGATACACACAGCTGGAATAATGGACTGGACTCAAGCAGAACTAAAAGCCCTGGGTAAGAAGGCCAGAAAAAATAGTGACAATGAGTCACACTCTTCATCCACGGAGCCACGTTGACAGATTCTACTTACGCAGAAAATAGGTGGGCGTGGAATATTGCAAGTGCAGCAGACAGCTGAAGAATTAAAAAGGGAATTGGAAGAATATCTGAAGGATAGTGAAGGAGATGCAATGAAGTTACTACATCTATGAAGGCTGACCGAGTACTAGAGAGACCAAACTGACCCTACATGAATGACCAAATGAAGAATAGAAAAGAAACATGGTCCAAGGCTAAATATTACATGGTCAGGACATAAAAAACCCAGAATTGAGAAGATAGCAGCAGACAGCAAATAGCACTTAGACTTATATACCGCTTCGTAGTGCTTTACACCAATCTCTAAGCGGTTTACAGAGTCAGCCTCTTGCCCCCAACAATCTGGATCCTCAGTTTACCCATCTCGGAAAGCTGAGCCAACCTTGAGCCTGTCAGGATCGAACTGCTGGCAGTGGGAATGCAGAATGCTGCATCTTAACCCTTGAGTGGGGTGGTGGCCTAGCAGTGAAGAAACTCGCTTCTTACTCAAAAGGTTGAGTTCAATCTTCGGTAGAGGCAGATATTTCTCTCCTAGGGCGCAAAGAAAAAATATCTGCTGTGAACTCAGCCTTGACTCAGCCTTCCATCCTTCTGAGGTAGGTAAAATGAGGACCCAGATTGTTGGGGGCAATATAAATATGCATTGCTTACTGGTGTAAACTGCTTAGAGCAGTGATGGCGAACCTATGGCACGCGTGCCACAGGTGGCATGCGGAGCCATATCTGCCGGCACGCGAGCCATTGCCCTAGCTCAGCTCCAGAGCACCTGTGCGCCCCAGCCAGCTGATTTTCGGCTTGCACGGAGGCTCTGGGGGGCATTTTAGGCTTCCAGAGGGCTTCTGGGAGGACAAGGGAGGGTGTTTTTGCCCTCCCCAGGCTCCAGGGAAGATTCTGGAGCCTGGGGAGGGCGAAAAATGGGCCTACCAGGCCCATCAGAAGTTGGGAAACAGGCCGTTTTTGCCCTCCCCAGGTATTGAATTATGGGTGTGGGCACTCGCGCATGCGTGATAGCGCATGCGCACACGTTTTTGGCACCAGAGGAAAAAAAGGTTCGCCATTACTGGCTTAGAGAGTGCTTGCACTATGAGGTGGTGTCACGTAGTGAATATTGTCAGTTGTATGTCTATGCAGGATGATGCACCCCTATCCTAAATATGATGGTACATTCCAATATAAGCAGAACACGTGATATGATGTGTACGCATGTCTACATTCCTAATCCACCATTAATTTTTTTCTTCTGCCTTGGCTCTTGACCTGAACGGTCGTGTTTTCTTAGCAAAGATGTAATTGTTCAGGATTTATTGTTTTTGTACTGAAATAAATATTTTCTATTAGACATTTAATCTCGGTTTTATTTCTAACTGTCTGGATTCCAAGTAAAGATCCAAAACGTCGCCTCTATGAGATTTTATTCTCATCTTAACAGGCGGTATATAAGTCTCACTAATAAACTCGGTGTTGCGTCAGGAAGGGCCAGTAAATGCTCAGCTTCATCTACTCGGCCCAACTCTACCCTGAATTAAGAGATTACTGGGTCGTAAAAAGGGAGTTACTGCATTCTAGCCTCTGTGCCACGATGGCTCCTATGGCCATCCCCCACAGGCCAATGCGTCCTCTGCAAAGAAGTTGAAGAAAGAATGGACCACCTGGTTAGCCTCTGCCAGAAGATCGTGCAGACTGACTGCAAACGATGGCACGACAAAGTAGCAACAATGGTTCATTGGAAGATCTGCGAGAAATGACATTTGCCTGCAAGCAAATAGACAAACAATAGAAAATGAAGACACGAAAGTGTTTATTTATTTATTTATTATTTATTTTGTGAGATTTATATACCGCCTCACAGTGCAAGCACTCTCTAAGCGGTTTACACCTGTAAGCAATGTATATATTTATATTGCCCCCAACAATCTGGGTCCTCATTTTACCCACCTCGGAAGGATGGAAGGCTGAGTCAACCTTGAGCCGGTGAGATTTGAACCGCTGACCTGCGGATCAGTGTCAGCTAAAGTGGCCTGCAATACCTGCCTCTATTCGCTGCGCCACCTCGGCTTAGAATTGAAAGACAGGCACCGGCCACAAAACAACCGAGGGATAACAGTTGTGGATAAGACAAAAAAGCCTGGACAGTGGATGTGACTGAAGACAGCAGAAGAGAAGAGGGGGGGGGGGGGAAATCACAAAATACAGAGACCTGCAAATCGAAGTAAAATGACTGTGGCAAAAGAAAGCAAAGGTAGTACCAAAAGGGATAGGCCTCTTAGGTGCAATCTCAAAACAACTGGAGCACCGGCTGCTGTGGCCTAGAGGTGGAGCTCTTGCCTCACAATCAGGAGGTTGAGAGTTCAATCCTAGGTAGAGGCAGATGTAGGCAGGGGGTTGGACTAGATGACCTGCAAGGTCCCTTCCAACTCTGTTAAATATCAAACTAAATGAACTGCTGTAAGTCAAGGACTACTTGCCTACCTGTAGCTATTGGGGTGATCTGAAAGGTATCCAGGACCCAACACAGCTTTCCCCAAATCCTAATTTTCCTCTCTCTGAGATGATTGGCAGTTACAAGAATTTTCCCATTCCACGGACGATCACTACAGGAAATCAAAGATGGCCTCTTCCCTTTATGGCGCCAGGCAAATATTTTATGCCCAACAGAGAAACAAACAGGAACAGCGGCGGTGGGAGGTAAATAGAAAAACCACAGCCCACAGTTATTTCAATTGTGCACATTTCATTCAGCACCAGCAGCGGTGCCAGTGTATTGCAAAAAGAGCTAGCCAATGTACCACACACACACACACACACACACACTAAAATTAAAAACTGGCGGGGAAATAAATTTTCCTTTCCTGCAGAAATAAAAGATGATCTTATTATAATAGCAGTGGGAGGACAGTACCAAAAAAAAGTCAGGGAATAAATAAATTATCATCTGTCTCGCTTCCTCTGCTTCGTCCATATTTGTATTATGCGCCTCTTGGGGTGGATTGAGGACAAGGGAGAAACTCTTGTTATGTTTCTCTTTTTTTAAAACAAAAATTTTTTTCTGGCTGACAAAAATTGTAGAGTAACCGGAAGCCCTGGCTAAAACTGGAACTCAAAAACCTTGACTATCTGCTTTTGACCTTGCAGGCTTCTGGAGAAAGTCACCGAGGCTTCTAGCGGGGAGAGAGAATTGGAACAGGATTCTGAAAATATACTTCCTGGTGTGTGTGTGTGTGTGTGTGTGTGTGTGTGTGTGTGTGTGTGTGTGTGTGTGTGTGTGTGTGTGAGAGAGAGAGAGAGAGAGAGAGAGAGAGAGAGAGAGAGAGAGAGAGAGAGAGAGGAGAGATTCAGATTTTTACATTCCTCCTGTGCAAATAATCCATGGTAGTTTTGACCCCATAAGATTTTTCTATGTTGTGAGCTGCTGTCATCTCTGGGATGACCTATATACCTGGGTTGATTTTATTTTAAGTTTCTGCAGTTTAACATTCTGATAAGAAGCTTAGCCATAATGTATATCTCTGAACTTCTAGATAGAGTGCCCCAAGTCTTTTCCTTTTTAATAAAAAAAAAGGAAGGATCTGGGTTTTAAGAACCTTAAAGACACCAATAGAAGAGAATATCGGTGGCTCGGGGTTGAGCAGTGGGGTCCTTAGTGCTCCCTGAGCTTGGTTTTCTTGCAGATGTTTCATTACCAAACTAGGTAACAACATCCATGCTAGACGGAAGTGGGATTTGCAGGGAGGAGGGAAGACTGAGGAGGCGGAGGACTGTGGGCTCCTTGGTGCTCTCTGAGCTTGTTTGTTTCCTTGCAGACATTTCATTACCCGACTAGGTAACATCATCAGTGCAGGAAGGCAGTGGGGTTTGCTCTCAGTTTTTATACAACTGGCTTGCTCTGACTTACCAGGGACAGAGAGCACCAAGGACCTTGAAGAAGCAGGAGGAGGAGGAGAATAAACAGAAGATGGCTGCAAGCTTTAACACATTGACCAGTTTGAGCGGCTTGTGACTGGAGATTTTTAAGAAGAGATTGGACAACCATTTGTCTGCAATAGTATAAGGCCGTGATGGCGAACATATGGCATGTGTGCCAGGAGTGGCACGCAGAGCCATCTCTCTGGGCACGCCAGCTGTCATCCGTTGCTCTTCCTGGCATGCACACAAGAAACCGGAAGACCAGGTGACCGTCACGCATGCGCACGCCGGAAACCAGAAGCTCACCTTCCTGGTACGCGCATGCGGGCCGGGGAACTGCTCTTCCGGTTTCTGGCATTCCCCCCTGCACGCATGTTCCCATTTCTGTACTCGGTGCCGAAAAGGTTCACCAACGTTGGTATAAGTATTCCTGCTTGAGCAGGGGTTGGACTAGAAGACCTCCAAGGTTCCTATAAAATATTCTATGTTCTATGTTCTAACACAAAACATAAACCAGCATTCTTGGGTTACACAGAAAACCCTAGATCTGTGATGGCGAACCTATGGCACGTGTGCCACAGATGGCACGTGGAGCCATATCTGAGGGCACGCGAGGCGTTGCCCTATGTCAGCTCCAGCGCTGGCCAGCTGATTTTTGGCCTTCCAGAGGGTTGGGGGGAGGCCGTTTTTGCCCTCCCCAGGCTTCAGGAAAGCCTCCGGAGCCTGTGGATGGCGAAAAACGGACCCAACGGACCTACTGGAAGTTTGGAACTTCCGGTAGGCCTGTTGGGCCATTTTTCGCCCTCCACAGGCTCCGGAGGCTTTCCTGAAACCTGGGGAGGGTGAAAAACGGCCCAATGGGCCTACAGGAAGTCTGGAGGCTTCAGTGAGGCCTGCGTGCATGCACGGGGGGGCAGCGCGGGGGGGTTGTGCGTGCATGCGCAGGGAGAAGGGCATTGCATTATGAGTGTGGGCACGCGCACGGGCGCCCTTTTGGCACCCAAGCAAAAAAAGGTTTGCCATCACTGTCACGTAGTGAATATTGTCAGTTGTATGTCTATGCAGGGTGATGCACCCCTATCCTAATATTATGGTACATTCCAACACAAGCAGGACACATGATGTGACCTTATGCGCATGTGCATTCCTGATTCTCCATTGTTCTCTTGTGGTTTGGCTCTGACCGGAATGGTCACATTTATTTAGCAAGAATGTAACTATTCAGAATTTATTGTTTTTGTACCGAAATAAATATTTTCTATTAGACTTTTAACTTCGGCTTTATTTCTAAATGTCTGAGTTCCGAGAGAAAGATCAACACCGCCTCTGTGGAGATTTATTCTCCTTAACAATCACTGCCCTAGATGCTCTTGGAAAAAATCAAATTTAAGGCAAATGCAGACCAAATTTAGTATACTATCTGAATGCATTCACTCAATGTCTGAAGGTTGTGGCAAACACACCAATAACCTAGCGTTGACCCAGGGCTTGCTCTGATGTTCTCCCATGTCTTGATTCCCATGTTCCTCCTTTCATTCCAGGTTCTACTGGGACTTTACCATGTTGCTTTTCATGGTGGGCAATCTGATCATAATTCCTGTCGGCATCACCTTCTTCAAAGAGGAGACCACAGCTCCTTGGATCATCTTCAATGTGGTGTCGGACACCTTCTTCCTCATGGACCTGGTTATGAACTTCCGGACGGGCATTATCATCGAGGACAATACGCAGATCATTCTGGATCCTGAGCGGATCAAGAAGAAGTACTTGAAGACCTGGTTTGTGGTGGACTTTGTCTCCTCCATTCCTGTGGATTATATCTTCCTCATCGTGGAGAAGGGCATGGATTCCGAGATGTACAAGACCGCTCGCGCCTTGCGCATTGTCCGCTTCACCAAAATTTTGAGTCTCCTGCGGCTACTACGTCTCTCCCGTCTAATCCGGTACATTCACCAGTGGGAAGAGGTAAGAGCCATGCCTGAAGCTGCGGGAGATCCACCACGGATGATATTTTCACAGAGCCTTCCAAGGAGCACCTATTGCCGTTCGGGAGCGTTTAAATTTAATTAAAAATTTAATGAAAAGTTCTTATAGGCCGCCCAATCCCGTAGGACTCAGGGCGCCGTACAGCAAGGATAAGAACAATACAAATATAATTTAAAAAAAACAATTTAAAACATTACAGAAGTTAAAACAAAACCATTCATCCATGGGGGAAATCGATCTTCTTCACCCCGCCTGCTGGAAGAGCCATGTCTTTACGACTTTGCGGAAGGCCAGTAGGGTGGGGATAGTCCGAATCTCTGGTGGGAGTTGGTTCCAGAGAGATGGGGCTCCCACAGAGAAGGCCCTTCCCCGCGGGCCGACCAACCAACATTGTTTGGCTGATGGGACCCGGAGGAGGCCCACTCTGTGGGACCTAACTGGTCGTAGGGAGGTATGTGGTAGGATGCGGTCCCGAAGGTAACCCGGCCCTGAGCCATGTAGGGCTTTAAAGGTCAAAACCAACAACTTAAATTGCGACCGGAGACTAATAGGCAGCCAATGCAGCTGGCGGAGAATGGGTGTTATGTGGGTGTATCTCGGGACAGCTCGCGCAGCTGCATCTTGCACCAATTGCAGTCTCCGGATACTCTTTGAGGTAAAAAGAGAGAAGTGTCCTATTATTTACAGAAGAGAATATTTGTAGCTGTTGAGTCCTTGGTGCGCTCTCTAAGGTTGGTGATTTTCTTGCAGAGGTGTCATTACTGCACTGATGCTGTTACCTAGTTGGGTAATGAAACGCCTGGAAGAAAAATACCAAGCTCAGAGAGCACCAAGGACCCAACTCCCCCCCCTTTTTTTGAGTTGAGAGTCCTATTTGGAATTTGACAGGCATGAAGGTGGGCATGCTCCCCACATGGCCACCATGGTAGGTATTCAAGCATGGATTGATCGGGGCAGTGTTTCTCAACTTGACAACTTTAAGAGTTGTCAAGTTGTCAACTTTAAGGAGAGAAGTAACTTAGAACTAAGGAGAAATTTCCTGACAGTTAGGACAATTAATCAGTGGAACAGCTTGCCTCCAGAAGTTGTGAATGCTCCAACACTGGAAGTTTTTAAGAAGAGTTTGGACAGCCTTTTGTCTGAAGTGGTGTAGGGTTTCCTGCCTAGGCAGGGGGTTGGACTAGAAGACCTCCAAGGTCCCTTCCAACTCTGTTGTTATTATTATTATTATTATTATTATTATAAGATGTATAGACTTCAACTCCCAGAATTCCCAAGCCAACTTTAAGATGCATGAACCTCAACTCCCAGAATTCCAACTTTAGGATGGGTAGACTTCAACTCCCAGGACTCCTAAAGATTAAGCTGGATGGACTTCAACTCCCAGAATTCCCATGCCAACCTTAAGAGCTGAAGTGGCGCAGTGGTTAAAGTGCAGCACTGCAGTTCAGCAGTTCAGCTGTTCAAATCTCACCGGCTCAAGGTTGACTCAGCCTTCCATCCTTCCGAGGTGGGTAAAATGAGGACCCAGATTGTTGGGGGCAATATGCTGAACTCTGTAAACCGCTTAGAGAGGGCTGTAAAGCACTATGAAGCGGTATATAAGTCTAAGTGCTATTGCTATTGCTATGTGTGGACTTCAATCATGCTGGCTGGGGAATTCTGGGAGTTGAAGTCCACACATCTTAAAGTGGTCAAGGTTGAAAAATACTGTACTAGAAGAATCCTCACATCTAGGATGCTAAATCACTTCGGTGGGATATTTTGGGGACCCCAAGGCATTGCTGAAAATCTGCGCAATGGGAGAACCTGGTTTGTTTTTTTTTCAGCAACTCCTCTTTACAATTTCTTTATTTTTCTTCAAAGTATCTTTAAAAAAAAGAGGCCTGGTTTTAATGGAGAATTGGGTGATCCTGTTCATTCACCACTATGCTCCTAGTTCTGTTGAGAAGGTTTTACCTCATTTCAAGAAAGCATGTGAGTTGAGTGTGTCGAACTTGGTGAAGCAAAGATGCAAGGAAAAGATTGGTCTTGCAAAAAATCAGGAGTTAGGCAGCGCCTTTTCAAACTAACTTTAATGTTGTTAGAAGGTCTTAAGTTTTTGAAAGCCACGATTGCAATAACATTGGTGAGTCTGAAAAGGTGCTAACCAATTATTTCCGAATTTTTTAATACTATTGACTGAAGTAGTTCTCATCTTCCAATCTGTCCCCTTTTGTCAAAAGATGCTTCAAAAGATCTGAGTCTTTCAGAGGATACAGTGGATGGACAAAGAGAATAGAATAGAATAAGAGAGTTGGAAGGGACCTTGGAGGTCTTCTAGTCCAACCCCCTGCCCAAGCAGGAGATCCTATGTCATTCCAGACAAATGGCTGTCCAATCTCTTCTTAAAAACCTCCAGTAATGAAGCACCCACAACAATAGAGGCTCGACTAGTCTCCAAAGCACCTGAAGGCTGGACTTGAAGCAATGGATGGAAACTAATCAAGGAGAGAAGCAACCTAGAACTAAGGAGAAATTTCCCGACAGTTAGAACAATTAATCAGTGGAACAGCTTGCCTCCAGAAGTTGTGAATGCTCCAACACTGGACGTTTTTAAGAAGATGTTGGATAACCATTTGTCTGAAATGGTGTAGGGTTTCCTGCCTAGGCAGGGCGTTGGACTAGAAGACCTCCAAGGTCCCTTCCAACTGTTATATGCTATTCCTGCAACTGCCATCGAGCCAGCTGTCAAAGTAAAACAATGCCTGAGTTTGGAAGCTAAGCAGGGTCGGACTGGGGTTGGACTTGGATGGGAAGGAAATCCCAGGCTAGACTAGGAAATATAAATCAACCAAATAACCATCCAAGCGACCCATTGCAAAAGAAATCTATACAAAATTGGACTGCCTGCCATTTTCTTATTGTTGTTAAAAGTGGCGTACAAGTAGTGCTTGACTTATAACCACATTTGGGGCCAGAATTTCTGCTGCTAAGCAAGGCAGTTGTTAAGTGATCCGCAGCTGATTTTACAATTTTTGCCACAGTTGTTAAGCAAATCACTGCAGTTGTTAAATGAATCATGTTGTTAAGCAAATCTAGCTTCCCCCATTGACTTTGTTATTGGAAGCCAGATGGGAAGGTCACAAATGCCAATCACGTATCTCCAGGACGCTGCAACCACTGTAAATACATGCTAGGTAGTTACCAAGCGCTGGAATTTTGATCATGTGACCTTGAGGGTGCTGTGATGGTCATAAATGTGAGGACCAGTCATAAGTCACTTTTTTCAGTGCCGTTGTAACTTCGAACGCTGTCTAAATGAATGGCTGTAACTTGAGGACTTTCGGTATCCAGCTAGTTGCCAGTTATAGGTAGTCCTCAACTTATGACCACAATTGGGACAGGAACCCTGCTCCTAAGTCATTGCAGTCGTAAATCGAGGCCCCGCACGGCCCAACTTTTTTGACCATTTTTTTTACAGCAGTCGTTTAAGCAAATCTCTCAGTCGTAAGTCCGAATCCACTCTCCCCAATGGGCATTTTTTTTTGCCCATGAAACAAACTGGTCGTAAGTCGAGGACTAACTGTACTGAACTCGACTTGCAGACCTTCCTTTTAAAGAGACCCAAGGAAGAGAGGAATAAGCAAGAGACACTTTGCAAAAGCTGCAAGATGGAGTTGTGGAGGCCTGCAAGATTTGGTACACCTGGTCCCGGCTGAAGGGTGTGTGATGTGGCGATTCCCTCACTGGCGGGGTTCCCAAAACACATAAGGCCAGATTTCATTGAGGCTGGGGCCCTTGGCAGGTCAGTGCCTTGGGACACAGGTCTCCAACCTTGGCCACTTTAAGACTTGTGGACTTCAACTCCCAGAATTCCCCAGGCGGCTTCGAAGCTGGCTGAGGAATTCTGGGAGTTGAAGTCCACAAGTCGTTTTTTTTTTCTCCACATTGAAAAACATACACAACAAAACTATATACCTTCAATGCCGATCCATATGCTTACATTATCTCTTATAAGGACATAAGATAACCTAAATTACATTTCAAATTTTCTATAACTGTCTGTCCAAATATTTATTTAAAATAGCTAATATTAATTATATTAAGTGACAGGCTGAGAAGACTTCTCTCAAATTTTAGCTTCTTATACTCACAATCCTAAATCTTTATTTCTGTTTCCATTATATTATAATTTAACTTTCGGTATATGTTTTTTTTTTTACTTGATGCTGCCTCCTTGTCTATTTTTGTCATCTGGGTTATACAATCATATTTCTCAATTCCTTTTATCCCATTATTATTAAATTAATAATAAAAACTTTATCTATATTCTTTTTCAAACCATTCATAAAATTTCACCCAAACTTTGTAAAACTCTGAATCCTCCTGATCTTTAATTTTCATTGTCAATCTATTCATTTCCGCACAATCCATTATCTTCTTAAGTACTCCGCTCTCAGTCCAGTCTTAAAGTGGCCGGGGTTGGAGACCCGTGTGACTTGCGATTACTCGGCCGTTGTTATGCCGTGTTGTGTTGAGGAATAACGGGGGTTTATTTCTTTTGAGACAGCTTGGGTATTTAGCCAGCTCTGTAAAGGCAGAGAAGGGTTTTAAGGCCTCCCTTACAGGCTCAGATTGGGGGAATATGACTAAGGGATCGGACTTCATAGGTAATCCTCGACTTACCACAATAGGGACCGGGAAATTCATCATTAAGGGGTGTAGTCATTAAGTGAGGCATCGGGTGATCGCGTCTAATTTTACAATCTTTTTGTTGTGGTGGTCATTAAATGAGACATCACAGGACAACTGGCCGCCTTTTCAGCTTCCCCATTGATTTTGCTTCTCCTCCCCTCCCCTCTCTTCTTCCCTTCCCTCCCCTTTCCTGCCCTCTTCTGTCTCTTCAGGCTTCATCTTCTCTTCCCTACTCTTCCCTCCCCTCCCCTCTCCCCTACTTTCTCCCCTTCCCTCTTCTCTCCCCTCCTCTTTCCTCCCTTCTGTCTCATCTCTTCTCCCCTCCCCTCTCCACTCTTTCTCCCCTCCCCCCAGACCTCCCTTCTTTTCTTCCCTTTCCTCCCCTTTCCTGCCTCTTCCAGCCTTCTCTCCTCTCCCCTATTCTCCTCTCCTCTACTCCCTCTCCCTTCCCCCATCTTCCCCCACTTCTTCCACCTCCTCTTTCCTCCCTCCTCCTGTCTCTTCTTGCCTCATCTCTCTTTCCCTAGCCTCCCTTCCCTTGTCTCCCCTCCTCTTTCATCCCTTCTCATGTCTCTTGTCTCCCCTCCCCTCCCCTCTCCTCTTTTTTATTCTCTCTCCTCCCCTCTCTCTCCTCTCCTCTCTCTTCTTACCCCTCTCTCCCCTCCCCTCCCCTTCTCTACTCCCTTTCCCTTCCCCCATCTCCCTCCACTTCTTCTGCCTCCTCTTTCCTCCCTCCTCCTGTCTCTTCCAGCCTTCTCTCCTCTCCCCTATTCTCCCCTCCTCTACTCCCTCTCCCTTCCCCCATCTCCCTCCACTTCTTCCGCCTCCTCTTTCCTCCCTCCTCCTGTCTCTTCCAGCCTTCTCTCCTCTCCCCTATTCTCCCCTCCTCTACTCCCTCTCCCTTCCCCCATCTCCCTCCACTTCTTCTGCCTCCTCTTTCCTCCCTCCTCCTGTCTCTTCCAGCCTTCTCTCCTCTCCCCTATTCTCCCCTCCTCTACTCCCTCTCCCTTCCCCCATCTCCCTCCACTTCTTCTGCCTCCTCTTTCCTCCCTCCTCCTGTCTCTTCCAGCCTTCTCTCCTCTCCCCTATTCTCCCCTCCTCTACTCCCTCTCCCTTCCCCCATCTCCCTCCACTTCTTCTGCCTCCTCTTTCCTCCCTCCTCCTGTCTCTTCCAGCCTTCTCTCCTCTCCCCTATTCTCCCCTCCTCTACTCCCTCTCCCTTCCCCCATCTCCCTCCACTTCTTCCGCCTCCTCTTTCCTCCCTCCTCCTGTCTCTTCCAGCCTTCTCTCCTCTCCCCTATTCTCCCCTCCTCTACTCCCTCTCCCTTCCCCCATCTCCCTCCACTTCTTCTGCCTCCTCTTTCCTCCCTCCTCCTGTCTCTTCCAGCCTTCTCTCCTCTCCCCTATTCTCCCCTCCTCTACTCCCTCTCCCTTCCCCCATCTCCCTCCACTTCTTCCGCCTCCTCTTTCCTCCCTCCTCCTGTCTCTTCCAGCCTTCTCTCCTCTCCCCTATTCTCCCCTCCTCTACTCCCTCTCCCTTCCCCCATCTCCCTCCACTTCTTCTGCCTCCTCTTTCCTCCCTCCTCCTGTCTCTTCCAGCCTTCTCTCCTCTCCCCTATTCTCCCCTCCTCTACTCCCTCTCCCTTCCCCCATCTCCCTCCACTTCTTCCGCCTCCTCTTTCCTCCCTCCTCCTGTCTCTTCCAGCCTTCTCTCCTCTCCCCTATTCTCCCCTCCTCTACTCCCTCTCCCTTCCCCCATCTCCCTCCACTTCTTCTGCCTCCTCTTTCCTCCCTCCTCCTGTCTCTTCCAGCCTTCTCTCCTCTCCCCTATTCTCCCCTCCTCTACTCCCTCTCCCTTCCCCCATCTCCCTCCACTTCTTCCGCCTCCTCTTTCCTCCCTCCTCCTCTCTTCTTGCCTCATCTCTCTTTCCCTAGCCTCCCTTCCCTTGTCTCCCCTCCTCTTTCATCCCTTCTCATGTCTCTTGTCTCCCCTCCCCTCCCCTCTCCTCTCTTTTATTCTCTCTCCTCCCCTCTCTCTCCTCTCCTCTCTCCTCTTACCCCTCTCTCCCCTCCCCTCCCCTCCCCTTCTCTACTCCCTTTCCCTTCCCCCACCTCCCTCCACTTCCTCCACCTCCTCTTTCCTCCCCTTTCCTGCCTCTTCCAGCCTTCTCTCCTCTCCCCTATTCTCCCCTCCTCTACTCCCTCTCCCTTCCCCCATCTCCTCCCACTTCTTCCACCTCCTCTTTCCTCCCTCCTGTCTCTTCTTGCCTCATCTCTCTTTCCCTAGCCTCCCTTCCCTTGTCTCCCCTCCTCTTTCATCCCTTCTCATGTCTCTTGTCTCCCCTCCCCTCCCCTCTCCTCTTTTTTATTCTCTCTCCTCCCCTCTCTCTCCTCTCCTCTCTCTTCTTACCCCTCTCTCCCCTCCCCTCCCCTTCTCTACTCCCTTTCCCTTCCCCCATCTCCCTCCACTTCTTCTGCCTCCTCTTTCCTCCCTCCTCCTGTCTCTTCCAGCCTTCTCTCCTCTCCCCTATTCTCCCCTCCTCTACTCCCTCTCCCTTCCCCCATCTCCCTCCACTTCTTCCGCCTCCTCTTTCCTCCCTCCTCCTGTCTCTTCCAGCCTTCTCTCCTCTCCCCTATTCTCCCCTCCTCTACTCCCTCTCCCTTCCCCCATCTCCCTCCACTTCTTCTGCCTCCTCTTTCCTCCCTCCTCCTGTCTCTTCCAGCCTTCTCTCCTCTCCCCTATTCTCCCCTCCTCTACTCCCTCTCCCTTCCCCCATCTCCCTCCACTTCTTCTGCCTCCTCTTTCCTCCCTCCTCCTGTCTCTTCCAGCCTTCTCTCCTCTCCCCTATTCTCCCCTCCTCTACTCCCTCTCCCTTCCCCCATCTCCCTCCACTTCTTCTGCCTCCTCTTTCCTCCCTCCTCCTGTCTCTTCCAGCCTTCTCTCCTCTCCCCTATTCTCCCCTCCTCTACTCCCTCTCCCTTCCCCCATCTCCCTCCACTTCTTCCGCCTCCTCTTTCCTCCCTCCTCCTGTCTCTTCCAGCCTTCTCTCCTCTCCCCTATTCTCCCCTCCTCTACTCCCTCTCCCTTCCCCCATCTCCCTCCACTTCTTCTGCCTCCTCTTTCCTCCCTCCTCCTGTCTCTTCCAGCCTTCTCTCCTCTCCCCTATTCTCCCCTCCTCTACTCCCTCTCCCTTCCCCCATCTCCCTCCACTTCTTCCGCCTCCTCTTTCCTCCCTCCTCCTGTCTCTTCCAGCCTTCTCTCCTCTCCCCTATTCTCCCCTCCTCTACTCCCTCTCCCTTCCCCCATCTCCCTCCACTTCTTCTGCCTCCTCTTTCCTCCCTCCTCCTGTCTCTTCCAGCCTTCTCTCCTCTCCCCTATTCTCCCCTCCTCTACTCCCTCTCCCTTCCCCCATCTCCCTCCACTTCTTCCGCCTCCTCTTTCCTCCCTCCTCCTCTCTTCTTGCCTCATCTCTCCTTCCCTAGCCTCCCTTCCCTTGTCTCCCCTCCTCTTTCATCCCTTCTCATGTCTCTTGTCTCCCCTCCCCTCCCCTCTCCTCTCTTTTATTCTCTCTCCTCCCCTCTCTCTCCTCTCCTCTCTCCTCTTACCCCTCTCTCCCCTCCCCTCCCCTCCCCTTCTCTACTCCCTTTCCCTTCCCCCACCTCCCTCCACTTCCTCCACCTCCTCTTTCCTCCCCTTTCCTGCCTCTTCCAGCCTTCTCTCCTCTCCCCTATTCTCCCCTCCTCTACTCCCTCTCCCTTCCCCCATCTCCTCCCACTTCTTCCACCTCCTCTTTCCTCCCTCCTGTCTCTTCTTGCCTCATCTCTCTTTCCCTAGCCTCCCTTCCCTTGTCTCCCCTCCTCTTTCATCCCTTCTCATGTCTCTTGTCTCCCCTCCCCTCCCCTCTCCTCTTTTTTATTCTCTCTCCTCCCCTCTCTCTCCTCTCCTCTCTCTTCTTACCCCTCTCTCCCCTCCCCTCCCCTTCTCTACTCCCTTTCCCTTCCCCCATCTCCCTCCACTTCTTCTGCCTCCTTTCCTCCCTCCTCCTGTCTCTTCCAGCCTTCTCTCCTCTCCCCTATTCTCCCCTCCTCTACTCCCTCTCCCTTCCCCCATCTCCCTCCACTTCTTCCGCCTCCTCTTTCATCCCTTCTCATGTCTCTTCTGTCTCCCCTCCCCTCTCCTCTTTTTTATTCTCTCTCCTCCCCTCTCTCTCCTCTCCTCTCTCCTCTTATCCATCTCTCCCCTCCCCTTCTCTGTCTCCCTCTCTCTTCCCCTCCCTTCTCTCCTCCTCTGTTTTCCCTCCCCTCTCTCTTCCTCTCTCTTCCTTTCCCCTCCCCTCCTCCCAAAATACACTCTTACATTTCAACTCCATGAAAGCTCATGGGCCCCACTCCATTTCATTTTTCAAGCAAACTTGAAAAGCCAAACACGAAGCAGATTTTAAATTAAAAAAAAAAAACACGATTGCAATACTCTTTTAACTATTCACCTGTCAGCAGACTCCAATTTCAACAATTCAAGTATCACTGCACAAATTATAGCTCGAATTAGTGGTTAAGAGAAAACCAACTTCAGCAGATTGCTTTTCGGTTAAAATTAATTTTAATTAAAGGGGACAGGAAGGAAGAGGGGAAGAAAGCAAGGATTGCTTCAAAAGGGAGAAAAAAAAAGAAACCAAAGGGTAGATTTGAGGAGCAAGTTCCAAAGACTGAAAAGATGCCCTCCTCGTGCACCATCGGACCCCTGGCATATAGCAATAGCAATAGCAATAGCACTTAGACTTATATACCGCTTCATAGTGCTTTACAGCCCTCTCTAAGCGGTTTACAGAGTTCAGCATATTGCCCCCAACAATCTGGGTCCTCATTTTACCCACCTCAGAAGGATGGAAGGCTGAGTCAACCTTGAGCCTGGTGAGATTTGAACAGCTGAACTGCTGAACTAGCAGTCAGCTGAAGTAGGTTGCAATGCTGCTTTTAACCACTGCGCCACCTCGGCTCATTATGGGTAACCCACATCCTTTTCCCCGCAACCCCACTGACTCTCAACGGCATTTACTATTTATTTATTTAATTTACATAGCCCACCCCCCAATCCATCTCACATGAGTGGCAGCCTACAATAAAATACAGGTAGTCCTTGACTTACGACCAGAACGGTGCCCAGAATTTATGTGGCTAAAGTGACAAATCTGTTAATTTTTGATGAACACATTTTGTCCCATTTTACGACTTTTCTTGCCACAATTGTTGAGTGAATCGCAGCCGTTGTTCGGTTAGCAACACGGTTGTTAAGCAAATCGGGCTTCCCCGTCGACTTCACTTGGCAGGAGGTCGCAAAAGGGGATCACGTGGGCCCCTCCCCCAGGATACTGCAACCGTTGTAAATATGAACCAGTCGTCAGGTATCTGAATGCAAATCACGTGACCGATGGGGATGCTGCGACGGTCGTTAAGTGTGAAAAATAGCCAAATGCCATTTGTTTCAGCGCCGTCGTAACTTCGAACGGTCACTAAATGAACTGTTGTAACTTGAGGGCTTCCCGTAGAGGAGGACAAAATGCATCCTATGAAATAAAAACACCATTTTCCTTGAAACTCCTTGGGGTTGTTTTTGTTTTTTTTTGAAAGGTTTCCATAATTGCGGAGGTTGTTCGGTGCAGCAGCCAGAAAACTCTCAGTGAACCGGTTCTGTCATCACCAGATTTTTCCAGGAAACGAGGGTTTCAGAAAATTGGTCTTTTTACTGCAAGGAGCAATGACCTTCTCTTAGTAAAAACAAAACAAAAAAATAAGTGTGTTTTCTGTGCAGAATGTCTACACGGAAAGAGCTTGCTGTCTGCTGAGCTTAAAAGATCACGTGACATGTTAATACCACTTTATAATGCCTTGGTAAGGCCACACTTGGAATACTGCATCCAGTTTTGGGCGCCACGATGCAAAAAGGATGTTGAGACTCTGGAAAGAGTGCAGAGAAGAGCAACAAAGATGATTAGGGGACTGGAGGCTAAATCATATGAAGAACGGTTGCAGGAACTGGGTATGTCTAGTTTGATTAAAAGATGGACTAGGGGAGACATGATAGCAGTGTTCCAATATCTCAGGGGTTGCCACAAAGAAGAGAGAGTCAAACTATTCTCCAAAGCACCTGAGGGTAGAACAAGAAGCAATGGGTGGAAACTAAACAAGGAGAGAAGCAACTTAGAACTAAGGAGAAATTTCCTGACAGTTAGAACAATTAATCCGTGGAACACCTTGCCTCCAGAAGTTGTGAATGCTCCAAAACGGAAAGTTTTTAAAAAGAGATTGGACAACCATTTGTCTGAAATGGTATAGGGCAGTGATGGCGAACCTATGGCACGCGTGCCACAGGTGGCACGCGGAGCCATATCTGCCGGCACGCGAGCCATTGCCTAGCTCAGCTCCAGTGCGCATGTGCGTGCCGGCCAGCTGATTTTTGGTTTGCACGGAGGCTCTGGGAGGGCGTTTTCGGCTTCTGGAGGGCCTCCGGGGGGACGGGGGAGGGCATTTTTGCCCTCCCCATGCTCCAGGGAAGCCTCTGGAGCCTAGGGAGGGCGAAAAATGGGCCTACCGGGCCCACCAGAAGTTGGGAAATGGGCCATTTCCGGCCTCCAGAGGGCCTCTGGGGGGGCGTTTTTGCCCTTCCCAGGCAGTGAATTATGGTTGTTGGCACTCGCGCATGTGCGATAGCACACGCGCATGCACTTTCGGCACCCGAGGAAAAAAAGGTTCGCCATCACTGGTATAGGGTTTCCTGCCTGAGCAGGGGGTTGGACTAGAAGACCTCCAAGGTCCCTTCCAACTCTGTTATTCTATTCTAAAACGAAAAAAAAAAGGCAGTTGTAACACCGGTAAATTGAAAGAAAAGTGGAGAGGAATCAGTCAATTTTAACCCTAGCAGGATGAGATTTGCTGGGGGTTGGGGATGGGTGGGCAGAGAGCCTTCCTGCATGTATACAGGCAGCCCTTGACTTACAACGGTTCATTTAGTGACCAAAGTTACAACAGCACTGAAAAAAAATCACTTATGGCCATTTTTTCATACTTATGACCGTTGTAGCCTCTCCAGGGCCATGTGATCAAAATTGGGACGCTTGGCAAGTGCTTCATATTTATGACCACTGCAGTGTCCAGGGGTCATGGGATCACCTTCCGACAAGCCATGTCAACAGGAAGCCAACTGGATTCACTTAACAAACTGTGGGACTCGCTGAACAACTGCTATGAGTCACTTCACAACGGCAGCAAGGAAGGTCGTAAAACAGGGCGAAAGCTCACTTAGCAACCGTCTTGCTTAGCGACAGGAATTTGGGGCTCAACTGAGGTAGTAAGCCGAGAAATACACATCTCAGCCTATATGCGGCTTGTGATTGACGTCACGAGGCTCCTTCTTGAAGTCTTTGAAAATCTGTGATGTTGATCCTGATGGAAAGGCTGCTTTGAAGAGCCTGGCAGGTGCGTGTGAATTTAAGGGAATTGGCAAACTGGTGACAGTTGTGGAATTTTAATAACAGGGGTTCAAAAGCAGCTGCCGGGAGGGAGGTTTGCTTACTCAGAAAAAGATTGCTATAAAATAGGATTTTTCAAATCCATCCAAGGCAATCGAGACAGACAGAAATTCTCAACGTTGCTGCCATCTAGTGGTAGGATTGAGCTTTTCAGCTAGGTGCGATCTGCAAACATTTGGTTCCTTGAGCTTCTTTTGCCAACTTCTGGTGTTAGGTGATCTTCGATACAGGGAGTCCTCGACTTACGGCCACAATTGATCCCAACATTTCCATTGCTAAGCGAGACAGTTGTTTAAGTGAATTTTGCCCCATTTTACGATGTTTCTTTGCCACGGTTGCTAAGTGAATCACTGCAGGTGTTTAGTTAGTCGATACGATCGTACAGGTAGCCCTGGACTTACAACCACAGCTGAGCCCAAAATTTCTGTTGCTAAGTGAGACATTTGTTGAGGGAGTTTTGTCCCATTTTTACAGCCCTTCTCGCCACAGTTGTTAAGCGAATCCCTGCAGTTCTTAAATTAGTAACATGGTTGCTAAGTGAATCTGGCTCCCCCATTGATTTTGCTTGACAGAGGGCCGCAAAATGGGATCACGCGACCCCGAGATACTGCAACCGTCATAAATACGAGTCAGTTGCCAAGTGTTTCTGAATTTTGATCACATGACCATGGCGATGCCGCAACGGTCATAAGTGTGAAAAATGGTCATAGGTCACTTTTTTCAGTGCCGTTGTAACTTCCGGTCACTAAATGAGTGGTTGTAAATGGAGGAATACCTGTATCATTGTGCAAGATCTGGGGTGCGGCAAACTCTGCAAGAAAGAACAAATAATCAAATTGCTGTCAAGAGTAATAAAACATCCATGTTACACAACCGAAACAGCGCAGTTGCTTCTTCATTGAAGCCCCTGAACCGGCCCATTCAATCCAAAAAAACATTTTGTGCTTGCAGCTGCCTTATAAAGTTGATAAATTATAATTATAGGACGTCAATGTGTCTAGAGTCAATATACAACAGGCAGGTGTAAATCTGCAAAGAATATTTGTTTTCTTCCCCCCCAGGATTCAAAAAAAAAAAAAAAGTGGACGAAAACGCAAATCGAAAATAGGAAGCAAAATAAGGAAAGGAAATGTTGATTTTCATTGCCTATTTTTACTTTTGGAGACCTTTGTACTTGAGATCAATTGTTGACATTTTTACTGTTAACTGATATCCCTTCTCCATCCGCGGAGTCCATAAATCAGCAGGCTAGAACTGAGCTTTCGCCATTTATCATCTTGCATGAATTTAACTGCTGGGCTAAAAAGACTGTAAAATTGCACCGTTCAATGGTTATTCCCAGCCTTTAGCAGAGTTTTCAACCGTTGGCAGTAGAGTTTAATTGGCCGTAGATGCTGCTTCTGGGAATTGGCTTTTTCTTTAAAATATATATATATATCTCTTCGGGCTCTTGAGTCTACAGATAGTCCTTGATTTATGACCAAGGTTGGGACTGTCTTTTAAGTCAGGTGGTCATTGAGTGAGTTGCACCTGATTTAATGACCTATTTTGCCAAGGTCATTAAGTGAATCCAGCTTCTCCCATTGACTTTGCTCGCTGGGAAGGTCTCAAATGGAGATCATGTGACCCCAGGTTTCTGCAACCATCATAGATACATGCCGGTTGCCAAGCGCCCAAATTTTAATCACGTGACCATGGCGACATTGTGATGGTTGTAAGTATGAGGACCGATCCTAAGTCAGTTTTTTCAGCATGGTCATAAATTGGAATGGTTGTTAAACCGATGGTCGTAAGTCGAGGTCTACCTCTACATGCGGTTTCTTCTCTAAGACATGAACCTGGAAGTGAGATGCTCTTTTTTCCCAACCACATATAAGTAGTCCTCAACTTACAACAGTTCATTTAGTGACCACTTGAAGTTACAATGGCAATGAAACAAAATGACCTGACTATTCTTCACACTTACGACCGTTGCAGCATCCCCAGGGTTACGTGATCAAAATTCAGACATTGGGCAACTGACTCACAGTTACGACAGCTGCAGTGCCCCTGGGGGTCACGCGATCCCCTTTTGCGACCTTCTGACAAGCAAAGGCAATGGGGGAAGCCAGATTCACTTAACAACCGTGCTGCTAACAACTGCAGCGGTTCACTTAACAGTGGCAAGGAAGGTCGTAAAACGGGGCAAAAATCGCTTAACAGCGGTCTTGCTTAGCCACAGAAATTTTGGGCTTGGCGGTGGTCATAAGTCGAGGACTCTCTGTATCCAGGTGGGCCGATGGCTGAATAGATTCTCATCCAAAGATCCTGGGTTGGAAATTCCCCACTCCTCTTGCACGGATGGCCGCCTGCAGCGTGTGGTGTGCGGACGTGCTTTGCATTTCCACAGGCAGCTTGAGGAGGCCGAAGATAATTTTTCCCCTTCTGAATCACTGAGGTGACCAGTTCAAATTTGGCCTCAGCTTCTGCATAGGAAGGTAAATAAGCTCTTTCCCGACGGGGATGGGTGAGCCAGCTGCAGATGGATTGTGGCTCTCCGGTTTTCATGGTTTTTAATTCGTTTGCAGAGCTTACAAATTACACCGCTAAATTAATCGAAGCGTTCTTGATTTTTTTCCCATTGTCGTTGCTGAAAACAAGAACTGTTAGCTCAGCCTTCGAGGTACGGTGGATTCCTTGCTTTGGAAATGCTTCGGTTCCTTATTGGTATCTTCTAATTTATTTCTTTTTTAAAAAAGCAAAATAAAATCCTCTCCTCATTCCCGCTTTAGGGGACATTTTACAATATTTGAATGAGATTTACAAGTTGCATCAGTGTGGGGAGTCATTTTCACTTTTAAGTGCCTGTTGTTTTACCTCCTTGCAGGAATAAATAAGGGCATTGCATTAAATCATAATACTGTTTATTTTGGATTTAAAAGAGATTTAAAATCTGAGAATCTGTTTGGTCTAGTCCAGGGGTGGGCAAACTATGGTTCTTTGAGGGCCTGTGGACTTCAACTCCCAGAATTCCTGAGCCAGCCACATGGCTGGCTCAGGAATTCTGGGAGTTGAAGTCCACAGGTCCTCAAAGAACCATAGTTTGTCCACCCCTGGTCTAGTCTAGTGGTTAAGGCACCCAGTTAGAAACCAGGAAACTCCGAGTTCTAGTCCTACTTTAGGCATGAAACCTGGTGGGTGACTTTGAGCCAATTACTAGGAGATGGTGAGTTCTAGTCCCGCCTTAGGCATGAAAGCTGGGTGGGTGACTTTGAGCCAATCACCAGGAAACAGTGAGTTCTAGTCCTTCCTTGGGCATGAAAGGCAGTTGAGTGACTTTGGGCCAGTCCTCGTCTCTCAGCTCAATCCACGGGGTTGTTGTGGGGAAAATAGGTGGAGGAAGGAATATTAGGTATGTGCCTTACCTTGAGTTCTTTATTAATTTAATAATAATAATAATAATAATAATAATAATAATAATAATAATAATAATAATAATAATAATAATAATAATAATAATAATAATAGATAGATAGATAGATAGATAGATAGATAGATAGATAGATAGATAGATAGATAGATAGATAGATAGATACTGTTAGAAAAACCCAACAAATAATTCAACAGGAGTCCAGATGAACAATAATAAAGCAGTTTATTATCTTTCTTGCAAGAAAGGTCCCCATGTGACAGGATCTAAAATTTCCGTATCACAAGAGGCAAAATCACAATATGAATGCCACGTATAAATACAATTCACATCTTCAACCTTACTCCTCCCACTTCAATGTCTACTCTCCCTTACTCAATACCTTATATCAGTGATGGCGAACCTTTTTAGGTTCGCATGCCAAAAAGGGGGGGTGCGCGCGCTAGCGCGCTCTCGCGTGCCCACACCCATTCCCTCCCCCCACGCATGCGCACAACACCCCCCCCCCATGCTGCCCCCTGCGCATGCGCACACACCCCCACACCCGCGCAAAGGCCTTACCGGAGCCTGGGTCGGTAAAAAACGATGAAACGGGCAAACCGGAAGTGCGTTTTTCCGCACTTCCGTTTTGTAGTTTTTTGCATTCCGGGGCTTCAGGGAGCTTCCCTGAACCCTCCGGAGTGCAAAAAACAGCTCACCGGCAAACCGGAAGTGCGTTTTTCCGCACTTCCGTTTTGTAGTTTTTTGCATTCCGGGGCTTCAGGGAGCTTCCCTGAACCCTCCGGAGTGCAAAAAACAGCTCACCGGCAAACCGGAAGTGCGTTTTTCCACACTTCCGTTTTGTAGTTTTTTGCATTCCGGGGCTTCAGGGAGCTTCCCTGAACCCTCCGGAGTGCAAAAAACAGCTCACCGGCAAACCGGAAGTGCGTTTTTCCACACTTCCGTTTTGTAGTTTTTTGCATTCCGGGGCTTCAGGGAGCTTCCCTGAACCCTCCGGAGTGCAAAAAACAGCTCACCGGCAAACCGGAAGTGCGTTTTTTCCACACTTCCGTTTTGTAGTTTTTTGCATTCCGGGGCTTCAGGGAGCTTCCCTGAACCCTCCGGAGTGCAAAAAACAGCTCACCGGCAAACCGGAAGTGCGTTTTTTCCGCACTTCCGGTTTGCCGGTGGGCAACGCTCGCGTGCCCTCCGCTATGGCTCCACGTGCCACCTGTGGCACACGTGCCATAGGTTCGCCACCACGGCCTTATATAATACTTTTGGCACCCTTTCACGGTGCTTTCCAACTTGGAAAGACCCCTTACAACATCCATCATCCTCATAAAAGCTCATTTCCTCAATTTAATGTCCTTACAGGTCAACATGCCCTTTCTCACATTCTGGTTACATAAACATCTCCTCCCTACGGACAAACATATCTTATAACATATTCTGTTTATAAGGTCAAACTGAAGATTATCATCCAAAAGTACATTCTTTTTTTAATTTTTTTTATTATTTTTCTTCATTAAACATCTAAATATTTTAATACAGATCTACACCCGTTTTTACAACATTGTTATTTCTCGATTATGCACAATAAATCATAAATTTACAGTACATTCTTGATTATATAGTCAAAAAATGGTTGTGTAATGGCTCTTCTTACGTCTTAATTCTTATTTCTTACAAGAATAATATTCCAGGACTTCCGGTTTTGGAGCGCTTCATCGCAGACATCCCTCGTTGGATGCCTTTCCGATCTTTGTTAAAAGCCGCCAGAACAGCTGTCTGGCGGCTTTAAAATCTCTTCCCCGGGCAAAGGGGAGAGATGAGAGCCTGACAGGAGGGGTAGAGCCCCCCCAGCGCCTTAGGAGCCATCTGCAGGGCGCGAAGGGAGAGCTCCCCATGCAGCCTGTCTCCAGCTCCGAAGATCTGGAAACCTCTGCCTTTTGCAGAGCTAGATGGAGTGACCAGCCGCTGCTTCAAAAATGGGATTTATAACTACATTTAAACTATAGAAGCAGACAGAGAGAAACAGGCGTGAGATGGGCAAGTACTGAAACCTCTTTTTTTCCTTTTTTTTTCAACTCCTGGGTAAGCTTTCACTTCGGCAAGGGAACAAAGGAAACAGAGTAACAATATGGCGATTGAGAAGTGAAAGTGACTTTCGTTTCCCCAGAGGCTTTTTTTTTTTTTTTCTTTCTCTCTCTCTTATGGAAACTTTTAACTTGGAAAAATGGTTTTTTCTTTCTCTGTCTCCTAACTCTGGATTAAAGTTATAATAGAAATATTTTCAATAATAAAAGACTATCTGATTTTTAAACTGGAAAGAACTTTAATCAGGCAACTGGCTTTCTTTCTTTTTTGTACTCTTTTGAAACACCAATGGCTTCAAAGTTTGGAAAGACTGTTTTGACTAAAAGAAATGACTATTCATCTGGATATATTTCTAAAATGCAACTTAACACTGAGCTAACACCTCCACAGCTTTTGACACCTGAAAATTTATTAAATAATTTAAAGATTATGAAACATGAACTTACTTTGGAATTTAACCAGAAAATAAGTGAGATAGACCATAAGATGCAGGCTGCTTTGAAGAATATGAATCAACAACTAAGATTTGATGTGTTAGAGGCTTGCAAAGGCTTAGCAACAAATATTGAAGTTTTGGCAGAACGTATTGAAACAAATAAACAAGCTTTGGCAACTTCGGTGAATTACATAGATAAAATCCAAAATGACATTGCAAATTTTGAAAAAGAGGTCTTAATGACTCAGTTCAGATCTATGGAAGTTGCTATAAGGATTAGAGGTTTGAAAGAAGGATTATATGAAAATTTAAAAGGCAGGATGGTTGACATATTGGATCAGGTGTCTGGAATTTCTAAAGCGGAATTGGCTACACAAATCGACAAAACATACAGAATCAACTCGTGGTACGCCAAACAAAAGCATCTACCAAGGGATATTGTCATATATTTTACCACAAGAGCTCTACGGAACAGAATTATACAAGCAACGTTTAACAATAATCTTATGGTGAATGGTCAGGAACTAAAGATTTGGAAAGAAATCCCCTCTAAAATGCTTAAAGCCAGGAAAAGCTATACTTTTTTGATTGATGAATTTAAGAGATTAAATTTACAATATAAATGGGAAGCACCAGTTGGAGTAACAGTGAAATTTTCTGGAAAAAGATACCGGCTCAACACGATAAAAAAAGCTACTGAATTTTATGTCAATGTTCTAAAGGCTGATATATCCAAGATTCCAGAAGAAGGGTGTATGAAAATAAAAGAGGAGGAGGAGGGGAAGCCACCTACGATGGATCAAAAAGAAATAGACTCAAAAATCCAAAAGGAGTGCCTGAATCAGATAGCTGGGGAAGAGGAGATGGAGGTTTGGGAGCAGACGGGAGACGACTTGACAAATTTGAATTTATTGAACTATTAAAAGATGAACTATCAAGATACAAAATAATGTGATGTTGAAATATATTGGATGGATAGAAACTAATATGATTGTATTTTATCTTTTCCCTATCTAATGATTACTTATGCAATATTTAGTTAAGTTTTATATAATTTTGAGGTTATTTTTAATGTTGATAATATTAGATATATATAGTTTGTTGAAGATTTGTTTATTGTTTATTCTTCTTTTATTTTCTTTTTTTGTTTATTGAAGTTAGCGAATTAATTTAGAATAATATTATCTTATTAATATCATGATGAAATTTAATATTTGATGATTACTTATGTAACATTTAGTTAAGTTTTATCTTAGAGGTTATTTCTAATGTCAATAATATTAGTTTAAGATTTGTGTATTTTATATTTAGTTATTACTTATGTAACACTTACCTTGTATAAGATAGAGGACTGAAGGGAGGAGGTAGGAGGTTTGTTTGTTTGTAGTGTTAAAGAGTTTTCTCTTTCTTTCTTTCTTTTTTTTTATTCTCTTTCTTTTTTTTCTCTCTCTTTTTTGTATCTTTACTATTGTATACAAATGCGATATATTAGTACTGTATAGTTTGGAGTTGAAGTTTTTTTAAAAATAGTGTTCTTTTTTTCCTTTTTCCTTTTTCTTTTTATTAACAATTTAAACTTATTATTATGCCCTGTATTATCTCTGGGAAGTCCGGGGGGGGGGAGGTGGGGAGGGAAGGGGGTGGGTCTGGGGGGGGGAAATAAAAATGTTTGTACTTTGGATTTAATATTTTGTTACCACTTATGTAAGTTTGTACTAATAAAACTTTTTTGAGAAAAAAAAAAAAAAGAATAATATTCCACTTCTCACAGATACGTGTGTGTGTGTGTGTAAATGATAATAAATGATATTTTTGATATAAATATTAGCAACAGTGCCTTGCTAATCCTAATAAAGCTCTGGCCATTTGGGGCTAGTTAAAACTCGCATGAAAATCCACCAGAAATGGAGAGGATAAAATATAAGTGGATTTATAATTGTTGGAAAGGAAATCAGAAGCCATTCCTTTATATCTTTTTTCTTTTATTTCTTATTAACATTCTTCTCTTTATTTTTACTTTCCTTTTTTCTTTAAATTTGAACTCCTCATTCTAATAAATAAAAATTAAAATTCCAGTTTTGGATCTCATCTAGACTGGAAAATAAAGAAAATAGAAATCTGAGCATAAGCCAATCCCAAATCTTCCTCCCATAGTGGTCTCAAACAAATGCCATGAAACCCTCAAGACAAAGCAAGGTTTGGCTCAGAGGAATAACAGAATTGGAAGGGATCTTGGAGGTCTTCTAGTCCAACCCTCTGCTCAGCCAGAAAACCCTATTCCCATTTCAGACAAATGGTGGTCCAATCTCTTCTTAAAAACCCCCAATGTTGGAGCACCCACAAATTTTGCATGCAAGGAGTTCCACCGGTTAATTGTTCTCACTGTTAGGAATTTTTTCCTTAGTTCTAGGTTGCTTCTCTCCTTGATTAGTTTTCATCTGTTGCAATCTTCGCAATGGAATTTGCACTCTTCATTCCAATCTTCTCCGATCAGATGTGTTCAACAGAGACGTTTATTTATTTATTTATTTATTTATTTATTTATTAGTGAGATTTATATACCGCCTCACAGTGCGAGCACTCTCTAAGCCAGGGGTCCCCAAACTTGGTAACTTTAAGACTTGTGGACTTCAACTCCCAGAATTCTCCAGCCAGCTATGCTTGCTGGAGAATTCTGGGAGTTGAAGTCCACAAGTCTTAAAGTTGCCAAGTTTGAAGACTTCTGCTCTAAGCGGTTTACACCAGTAAGCAATGTATATTTATATTGCCCCCAACAATCTGGGTCCTCATTTTACCTACCTCGGAAGGATGGAAGGCTGAGTCAACCTTGAGCCGGTGAGATTTGAACCGCTGACCTGCGGATCACAGTCAGCTAAAGTGGCCTGCAGTACTGCACTCTAACCGCTGCGCCACCTCGGCTCTTCAGAATTGTTCAAATTCACGTTCAAATTGTTCAGTCCTCTTTAGGTAACCCACCACTCAAGAGTCGTCTCCAACCTTAGCAACTTTAAGACTTGTGGACTTCAACTCCCAGAATTCCTCAGCCAGCCATAAGTCCCTAAGTCTTAAAGTTGCCAAGTTTGGAGGCCCCTGGCCTAGAGAACAATCAGATAAGAGAAGAGGTGGGGGAGCCCAAAGCTGCATAACAGGCAGAGAAAGAACCTCTGAAAGGATCCTCCCTAACTTATTAGGCTGTAAAAAGGGACCGTGGGAGATTTGTACTTTCAGACTTGAAAGATTTTGTTAATATAGCTTAAAAACAAAGTAGAATTGGATCATCCGGTCCATCTTTTCTATTTGTGAAAGCTGACCTTTCACAAATAGAAAAGCAAAGCTGGGAGTTGAAGTCCACAAGTCTTAAAGTTGCCAAGTTTGGAGACCCCTGATCTAAACTACAGATAGTCCTCGAGTTACGATCGGTTTGCTTAGCAACCATTCAAAGTTACGCCAGACTTCCCCCAGGGCTGCTTACAAACCGATTTCTAAATTCTGACAATTGTGCTCCTCCCGTGGTCAGGTAAATCGCATTTTGGACGCTTGCCGCATCTATGAACACTTGCTGCGTCCTGCAGTTATGTGACCGTGATTTATGACATATTTTATGGAAAAAAACTGTTTACTTCTGGTTTCTAACAAAAAATTCATATTGGGTATAATGTGTTCATGGTGACCTTCTTAACGACCATCGCAACTAATGATTGGCATTCTAATCATAAGTCGAGGACTAGTTGTTCATTTTAGTGACCGTTCAAAGTTACGACCGCACTTAAAAGTACGACTTATGACCATTTTCCATAGTTATGACCTTTGCCGCCTCCCCATGATCACATGATAAAAATTCAGATGCTTGGCAACTGGTTCATACTTACGACCGTTGCTGTGCCCCAAGGTCATGGGATCCCCTTTTGTGACCTGATAAGCAAAGTCAGTAGGGAAAGCAGATTCACTTAACAACCGAGTTACTAGCTAATCGACCGCAGTGATTCACATCACAACGGGAGCGAGAAAGGTCATAAAATGGGACAAAACTCACTCAACAAATGTCTCCCTTAACAACAGAAATTTTGGGCTCCGTTGTGGTCATAAGTCGAGGACTACCTGTACATTAATGTTGACTTATTTTTCTGACTCCTAACAGCAACCTCTTGAACAGCATTCGACCACCAGACTGGTCTGCAGCTTCTCACGTTCTCGAAAATGGGGACTCTTTGCAATTGAACTCATTTTTCCATTTTGCCCCCCCCCCCATGGCAGATATTCCACATGACGTATGACCTGGCCAGCGCTGTGATGCGGATCATCAATCTCATCGCGATGATGCTCCTGCTTTGCCACTGGGATGGCTGCCTCCAGTTCCTCGTTCCGATGCTGCAGGATTTCCCTACTGACTGCTGGGTCTCCATCAACGGCATGGTGGTAAGTCAGAAGGAAACAGGCAAACGGGGTCCTGCAAAGACCCTCCTTTCTCCTCCTCCTCCTCCCCCTCCTCCTCCTCCTCCTCCTCCTCCTCCTCCTCCTCCTCCTCCTCCTCCTCTTCCTTTCTTCTCCTCTTCTCCTCCTCCTTTTTCCTCCTCCTCCTTTTTCCTCCTCCTCCTTTCTTCTCCTCCTCCTTTCTCCTTTCTTCTCCTCCTCCTTTCTCCTCCTCCTCCTTTCTCCTCCTCCTCTTTCTCCTCCTCCTTTCTCCTCCTCCTTTCTTCTCCTCCTTTCTCCTCCTCCTCCTTTCTTCTCCTCCTCCTTTCTCCTCCTCCTCCTTTCTCCTCCTCCTCCTCCTCCTTTCTCCTCCTCTTCTTCTCCTCCTCCTCCTCCTTTCTCCTCCTTTCTCCTCCTCCTCCTCCTTTCTCCTCCTCCTCCTCCTCCTTTTTCCTCCTCTTCTTCTCCTCCTCCTCCTCCTTTCTCCTCCTTTCTCCTCCTCCTCCTCCTTTCTCCTCCTCCTTTCTCCTCCTCCTTTCTCCTCCTCCTCCTTTCTCCTCTTCCTCCTTCTCCTTTCTCCCCCTCCTCCTTTCTCTTCCTCCTCCCTCCTCCTCCTCCTTTCTCCTCCTATTATTATTATTATTATTATTATTATTATTATTATTATTATTATTATTATTATTATTATTATTATTATTATTATTATCCCCATTCCTAGAGGGCTTCCAACAAGCAAAGTCAATGGGGGAAGCCGGATTCGCTTAATGACTTCAACGATTCGCTTAACAACCGTTGCAAAAAAGGTCAAACTCTGCCTCAATTGTGATTGTAAATCAAGGACTATCTGTATCTTGCAGCGTTTGTAACTTCACGTAGCCAGGCACTCCACAAGCAATTCCATCAACAGACACATTGACCTACAACCAGCATATGGACCCCTCAGAATCCAATTCAACCACACCGCCAACCAGAGACGGCACCCTCAGGGGTGGGCTTCAAACCCTTTAGCAATGGGTTCGCTGCCCCGTTGCTGGGTGGGCGTGGCCATGGTGGGCGTGTCATAGTCGGCCGCCTGCACCATGGGGGTGGTGGTTTCGCCCTCCTCAGGCTCCTCGAGCCTCTGGGAGGGCAAAACCTGCTTCCCCCGGGGTCCGGAGGCCCTCCGGAGGTCCAGTAAACCCATTTTTTGCCCTCCCAGACTCTCCCTGCGGCCCCTGCACTTACCTGGAATGATAAACAGGCCGCGTGGAGACTCCTGGGAGGGGCGGGTTGGGGCGGGGTGGGCATGGCCAGCCAGGGGTGGCATTTGGGGGTTCGCCAAACCCCGGCAAACCTTGACTAGAGGATCGCCCAAACCCTGCCGAACCCCCAGGAGCCCATCCCTGCCTACCGTCAACCAACCCATGTAAACCCCCCCCCGTCACCAGCAGTTCAGCTCCCAATGAACCTCCCTATCACAAGACTCATCACAAGACTCTCATTGATGACTCATGACAAGACCCTCACTTGACACACCCACACCTGAAGCCCTTATAAACAGAAGACCGACACTGACATTCCCTAAACTCCCCTGAAGATGTTACCTAGCCTGGTAACCAAACGTTCAGAAACCAACCCACAAGCTCAGAGAAAGAAACTTCACCCTCATCCTACACCCGAGCGACAGATATTCGCCACTCTTGCAATCTTTATTTACACATGAAAGCCGGCGGGGTGACTTTGGGCGAATCACCAGGAGACTGTGAGTTCTAGTCCCGCCTTAGAAATAAAAGCCAGCAGGATGATTTTGGGCCAATTACCAGGAGACTCTGAGTTCTAGTCTCGCCTTAGAAATGAAAGCCAGCAGGATGATTTTGGGCCAATCACCAGGAGACTGTGAGTTCTAGTCCCGCCTTAGAAATGAAAGCCAGCAGGATGATTTTGGGCCAATCACCAGGAGACTGTGAGTTCTAGTCCCGCCTTAGAAATGAAAGCCAGCAGGATGATTTTGGGCCAATCACCAGGAGACTGTGAGTTCTAGTCCCGCCTTAGAAATGGAAGCCAGCAGGATGATTTTGGGCCAATCACCAGGAGACTGTGAGTTCTAGTCCCGCCTTAGAAATGAAAGCCAGCAGGATGATTTTGGGCCAATCACCAGGAGACTGTGAGTTCTAGTCCCGCCTTAGAAATGGAAGCCAGCAGGATGATTTTGGGCCAATCACCAGGAGACTGTGAGTTCTAGTCCCATCTTAGAAAATGAAAACCGGCTTTCTGCGTCTTCTTCAGTTCCTTTGACCTCCCATCTCTGATGTCACCCCTAACCTTCAGAAATCTGGATCTTTAAAAAAAGCAAGATTGGACGTTGAAATAATACTTGCTCAGAATGAATTTTTAGAGAAACGGGAATGGGTCTAACTCTCAGGACAGTCTGTTTATAACTGAGGTTGTGTCATTTCTCCACTGTAGAACGATTCCTGGAGCGAGCTGTATTCCTTTGCACTCTTCAAATCCATGAGCCACATGCTTTGCATCGGATACGGGCGCCAGGCGCCGGAAAGCATGACCGACATCTGGCTGACAATGCTGAGCATGATCGTGGGCGCGACATGCTATGCCATGTTCATTGGCCATGCCACAGCCCTCATCCAGTCTCTGGATTCCTCTCGGCGCCAGTATCAAGAAAAGGTACGAGAGGTTTGGGGAGTGGTCTGCTTTTTTAAGTAATTTCTTTCATTTCCCCCTCTTTTTTCCTTCTCTTTGGTTCCTTTTTCTTTTTCTTTTCCAGTCTGTATTTTTCCCCTTCTGTTCAATCGTGTCCTATTCTCGGATCTTGCCTGGACCAGGGGCGGGTTGCTCCTAACTCGCTACTGGTGCGCTGTGTGCGCATCGCCATGTTGCGCGCGCGCCCCCTCGCTACACACGCGCGCCCCCTCGCGTGATTTTGCTTCTGCGCATGTGCGGAAGCAAAATCTCGCCGAGATCTTGTGAGGGGATGCATTCCGGCAATTTGAAGCGAAATCTCGACGGAATCACGTGTGTGCGCATCCCCTTGCGAGATTTCGGCGAGATTTTGCTTTTGCGCATGCGCAGGAAGCAAAAAAAGCCGAAAAATTGCTGAAAAAAGATGGCGGCACGCAACAGACCGGCAAGGACGGCACCGGAGCCGTTTCGCAATTGGCGGCTCCCTACCGGAACGGCGGAGTGGACCGCACCGGTAGGAACCCACACCTGGCCTAGACACGTCCCTGCAGTATTTTCATTTTGATTTCTCTTTCCTTTGCCATTCCCCAAGTGAAACATTCTGCTTAAACTCTCCCATTTAATTTCTCCTCCACCTTCTGCCTCCTGCAGTACAAGCAAGTGGAACAGTACATGTCCTTCCACAAACTCCAAGCTGACTTCCGGCAAAAGATCCATGACTACTATGAACATCGTTACCAGGGCAAAATGTTTGATGAGGACAGCATCCTTGGGGAGCTGAACGAGCCTCTGCGAGAGGTAAGTCTCGTGCACACACCACAAGAGGGTGGACCATGAGAAGGTGTATTAATGTTTGTTGCAAAATCAAAACCAGAAGCACACACAGATGACTGATTCAGCTGGATTCAATAACTTCTTTATAAACATAATAATATATATATTTACAATACCATTAGCAGAGTTCTTCTTCAATCAGTTACAGGCAAACACAAGCAGGAGAGTTAGTTTCATTTCAGCAGAGTTCAGAGTGGAAGAGTACAGAATGGACAGAGAGCAGAGTAGGCTGAGCCACGCCCAGCCTTAAGCTTAAGTTCCAGTTTCGATTCTCTGCACAGACTCAGAAGTGGTTAGCTCCTATTGGCTGACTCAGTTGCTATGCCTATTCATTGGCTAACCTTGTTAACATGGCTCTCCCAGTTCATGAATATCTTAACAAGGCGGACAAGCAAGATCTTGGCTGAAGGTCTTCATTGTCCAATAGTGGAATTTAACAGAATAACAGAGTTGGAAGAGACCTTGGAGGTCTTCTAGTCCAACCCCCTGCTCAAGCAGGAAACCCTGTACCATTTCAGAAAAAATGGCTGTCCAATCTGTTCTTAAAAACCTCCAGTGTTGAAGCATTCACAACTTCTGGAGATACGTTTTTCCCCTGATTAATTTTTCTAACTGTCAGGAAATTTCTCCTTAGTTCTAGGTTGATTCTCTCCTTGATCAGTTTCCATCCGTAGTTTCTAGTTCTTCTATCAGGTGCTTTGAAGAATTGGTTTAAAAAACCCCTCTTCTTTGTGGCAGCCCCTTAGATATTGGAACACTGGTATCATGTCACCCCTAGTCCTTCTCTTCATTAGACTAGACCAAGGGTGGCCAAACTATGGCTCTTTGAGGACCTGTGGACTTCAACTCCCAGAATTCCTGAGCCAGCCACACGTCCTCAAAGAACCATAGTTTGGCCACCCCTGGACTAGACTTATCCCATCCCCGCAACCATTCATCAGACTAAACTTGAAAATGGAACCTTCATATCTTGAGGTAGCCTACCTTAGGCAACCTTGGAAGATCATTTCATGGGTTAATCCCTTTCTGGGGTCTGCTATCTAAGGCTGATTGTTCTAAATCAGTGTTTTTGAAACTTGGCAATTATAAGGTCTGTGGACTTTCAATTCCCAGAATTCCCCAGCTAACCGTAACTTCTTGGAGTTGAAGTCCACACAACTTTAAATTACAAGTTTGGGAAACATTGATTTAAGATTCCAACTTCCTGCCCTAAAAGTACCCCATTTTTCAAAAAATGGGGAGACTGTCAGGCAGTGATTTATATTGCCTGTTATATGTATATGCAGGGAAAAGCATCTCTATCTAATATAATGGTTTATTCCTGAGCATGTGATTGATATGTTCTTGTACGCATGTGCACATTCCTTTCTCCGTTCATTCCTTTTGTTCCTAGCTTCTATCAAAGCAAGACCTATTTTTTATATCAGAGATGTAGACTAATGAGGATTTATTGTTTTTGTACCGAAATAAATATTTTTACTTAGACTTTTAAACTGCGGTTTCTTTTTTTAATGTCTGATGTCCGGGAAAAGATCTATTTCTCCTTTGTGAGATAAATTTCGCCTCCGTCAGAGACACACAAAAGTTTAGTTCCCCCAAAACAGCACTGTGTCCTATTAATGAGCAGTTGTCCTCTCTTCTCCCAAAGGAACATGTAAGAAAAAGCTGAGCTGTTTATGCGTAAATCTTGGTGAGACTCATTTGTATTGTGTGTCTGTCGCTCTCCAGGAGATCGTCAACTTCAACTGTCGCAAACTGGTGGCCTCCATGCCACTCTTTGCCAACGCCGACCCCAATTTTGTCACAGCCATGCTCACCAAACTGAGATTCGAAGTCTTTCAACCAGGGGACTACATCATCAGAGAAGGCACCATCGGGAAAAAGATGTACTTTATTCAACATGGGGTGGTCAGTGTCCTCACAAAAGGCAATAAAGAGATGAAGCTTTCAGATGGTTCCTACTTTGGAGGTGAGATAAATCAAGGCCATCTTCATTCATATTTGTGGTATTCTAAGGCGCAGGGACAGGTTTCCTTCCTAAAATGAGGCATCCTTGGCATTTGGAGAACATAAGTTTGGTTCGCTTTCAAAATGGCTGCCACAGAAGACTTGACAAATCCCAAAATGGCTGTCAGGATAGGCATGAGCAGGTCCCAAACTGTCCAGAAGACAAAATAGCCCCAAAGAATTGTTTTAATCTTTGAGTTAAGGGGGGGGAGAAAAGAACTGAATTTAAAATTGTGGCATTTATAGCAACAAGCTTGACTGGAATTAGTTGAAGGGAAAAAAAGACAAGGTGGGATCCAGTAGATATCTAAGTAGGCTTCGTGAAGGACAGGGAAAAGTTGGGTTTAACCTCACAAAGAATGTATATATTAAGGGGGAAATCATTTGGAATCAAGTTTTGGGGATTGAGTTCACTTTTTCCTTTTTTTCTCCAGAGATTTGCCTCCTCACCAGAGGGCGTCGAACTGCGAGTGTCCGGGCGGACACCTATTGCCGCTTGTATTCCCTCTCAGTGGACAATTTTAATGAGGTCCTAGAGGAATATCCCATGATGAGGCGGGCTTTCGAAACGGTTGCTCTGGATCGCCTGGATCGCATTGGTACGTTGGAAGAATTGCCATGGGGAGGGAAGGGGAGGGGCTGATGGGCCACAGTGTCCCAGTTGAAAACACTGGGGAAAAAAGATATCCAGGTTTTTATTTGGAAGATATGAGCTGCACGTTTAGAGGAATGGGTAGCCCTCAATTTAAGGCCACAATTGAGCCCCAAATTTCTGCTGCTAAGTGAGACCTTTGTGAAGTGAGTTTTCCCCCTTTTTACAACCTTTCTTGCCACCGTTGTTAAGTGAATTGCAGCAGTTGTTAAGTTAGTAACACAGTTGTTAAGATAATTGGACTTCCCCATTGACTTTGTTTGTCAGAAGGTCATAAAAGGGGATCTCATGACCCCGGGACACTGCAACCATCATAAATATGAGTCAGTTGCCAAAAGTCTGAATTGAATACACAATCATGGGGATGCTGTAATGGTTGTAAGTGTGGAAAATGGACATGTCACTTTTTTCAATGGCGTTGTAACTGTGGTCACTAAATGAATGTTTTTTAGTTGAGGACTACCTGCATTCAAGATATTTTGAGCCTATCTGTTCCATGAAATGTCCCATCTCATGTGTGAAACCACTTGTTTTAAGCGCTTTGAAAACATGTCTGTTTTTTTATTATGCTGCCCATTTCCGAAGGTGACTCTGGGCAGTTTGAATCTCTCAAAAGTCAGAGCCGCAATTTTACATCCTTTTTCGCAGTGATCGTTAAGCGAGTGCCACGGGCATTATAAATGAACCTATGCTTTGGTTGTGCCAAAAAACTGGAAGTAAATGCCGGTTTTTCCACAAAAGGCATTGTAAAACACGGTCAGGTGACCGCGGGATACTGCAAACAGCCATAAATGCAGCCCAGTTGGTGAGCATCCAAAGTGTGGGTGTGACACTTGGGAGCAACCGTTGGAACTTTGAAACTGGGTTGTAAGTTCCCCCTTCCCCCCGGTAGATCCATCCTAACTTCGAAACAGTCACTAAGTGACTGGTCACTAAGCCAAGGACTATCTGTAGTTTTCCATGGGTATGGGAAGTGCTATGCAAGGATGTCAGTGGTGTAATGCAGTGGTCACCAACCAGTGGTCCGTGGACCACTGGTGGTCCGTGAGAAAATTTTGGTGGTCCGCAGAAAAATTTTTTGCATTTTTATATTGCACTAAATACTATTTATCTTTAAAAAAATTCATATTAGTGGTCCACGGGATTTAAAATTTAGTGAATTTATGAATTTAGTGGTCCCTGAGGTCCAAAAGGTTGATGACTGCTGGTGTAATGTACCGGAAGGCCACCAGGGGCCGTTCTAGGAGCGGGAAGTACAAGAGTTGTGATTGGTTGAGGGGTTTTGACAGCCGGCTATAAAAGCGAGCTGTCAACAAGAGTTACCTCAGTTCATGTTATGCATTGTTATTGAAGTTGCCGTTATGCTAAGACATTAAAGCATTATGCTTACCGTTACCGGGAGTCACCTCAATAATTGCGCCCACCCGATACGCTACACAGCAAGTGGACTTGGATGTCTATGAAGATTCTCAGTCATCTAGGTCACGGTTGTCCCGAAGGTGCTCTTTCAAAAGGCAACTGGACTTTCTTTGTTTTTACTTGAAGACGTTTCGCTTCTCATCCAAGAAGCTTCCTCAGTTCTGATTGAATGGTGGAGAATGGAAGGATTTATTTATGTTCCTTGCAGTCCTCTGGTCGTTAGCACTCTCTCTGAGGACTCTCCTTTCAGCAGTTCCCCGAAGGCACAGACAAACCTCCAAGTGGCCTCAACGACTCTCAGAGAGAGTGCTAATGACCAGAGGACTGCAAAGAATATAAATCCTTCACCATCATTCACTCAGAACTGAAGAAGCTTCTTGGACGAGAAGCGAAATGTCTTCAAGGAAAAAAACAAAGAAAGTCCAGTTGGAAAAAGCACCTTTGGGTGGGTGGACTTGGATGCAAGGAAATCACGTCTTCTGCTCTTCTCTTTCAGGGAAGAAGAACTCCATTCTCCTGCACAAGGTGCAGCACGACCTCAATTCAGGCGTCTTCAACAACCAGGAGAACGAGATCATCCAGGAGATTGTCAAGTACGACCGGGAGATGGTTCAACAGACTGAGCTCCAACAGCAAACCGCCATGTATGCCCCAGCTCAGCCCCAGGTCACCTCAGCAATCGCCACCCTCCAGCAGGCCGTGGCGATGAGCTTCTGCCCGCAGATGGCCAACCCACTGGCCGGCCCAATCAGCCTCGGGTCCCCACGGATGGTCCGCCGGCTCCAGTACCAAGGAGGTCTCCCTGGGGCCTTCTCCATCTCGCCAGCTTTGCTTCAACAGCATCACCAACAGCAGCAGCAGCTGAATCTACAACAACAACAGCAACAACAACAACAACAACTGGGTGGCCCGATGTTCCAGAACATGCCGCGGCCCCCGCAGCCGAACGTTCCACTCCAGCAGCAACCCCCACTTCCCCAGCATCCGCTGGCTGCTTCCGCCGGCCCCTTCCCCTCCGTAGTGTCCAGTCCCTCTTCCCAAAGCCCTCACACCAGCCGGACGTTCCCATATGGGGGTGCCAAGGGTCAGTCGGGGTCCCAGCTCTCGCTAACTCAGCAGAAGCCGCCCGGTTCGCCGCAGCGGCTGGCGGCTCACAAGAGCACCCAGGCTCTTCACACAAGCAGTCTCAGCCAGGAGACTCGGCCTCTTTCGGCCTCCCAACCCTCCCTTCCCCACGGCGTTCCTCAAACGCCGAGCCAGAGCCCGCCGTCTTCGGCTCACGAGTCCAACGCTTCGATCGCTACAGGGCAGGGGGCCTCGCCGTCGTCACCTGCCACTTCGACCCAGAATGCCAGTAACACCCCACCAGCCACATCGCGGCCGGTGCCCCGGGCACCCCACCAGATGACCATGGCTGCCGCGTACCCTGGGACAGCTGCCTCGGGCATTCAACAGGACCCGAGTGGTGCCCGCAAAGATTCCATCATTAGCGCCCCTGATACGGACTCAGCAAAGTCTAGGCTTCCGTCCAATTTGTGACCCTCGATTTAATCTGCAGGTGGGGTCTCTGGTAGAGCTGGGAAAGTAGGACCCCCCCCTCTCCCTAGCAGTGGGGCAGCATGAACTGGCAAGGGGGCAGTTCTGCGGCACCCCTCTTGGCTCTCTTTCTGTCATGCTCACCATCACTTGCTCTGTGGGGAAGGAGCGCCCCAGATCCGCGCAGTCGTGTGCTTAACCAGGTGGGGCTGGGGCACATGGGATCCGGTGTCAGGGAAGCTCGGCGGAACTTCTGCCTTTGCAGGAGGAGCGATGCGTGTGGAGTGGTTTTTTCCTAGCCAGGAGACAGGGTGCCAGGGACGAAGGAGCCGCCCGTCCCATCCTCTTCCTCACCAAAGTTTGGCTCCTGTCTGGCTGCCATCTTCATCCCGCCTCGCCCTGCTGTGTCCATTCCGTGGAAAGCCATATCTGGATTCTCATGCAATTTAATCCAATGTGTGTAAAATATATACATATATATATATACAAATATATACATATATATAAAATACCGAGAGAAAAATTATATATATTTAGGAGTTAAACCGCATACGCAATGCCTTATACGCCACGCTCCGTGCTGAACCCAAAGGGGAAGAGACCTGTTTGAGGAGACATTGAGGAAGAACAGTGTGGAACGGTGTCAAGTCTTTCAGGCCAACTTTTGCTTATGCCTAGAACAGTGTTTTTTAACCTTGGTTGCTTTAAACCGTGTGGACTTCAACTCCCAGAATTCCCCCGCCAGCATTTGTGGACTTCAACTCCCAGAATTCCCCCGCCAGCATTTGTGGACTTCAACTCCCAGAATTCCCCAGCCAGCATAGGAAAGCCAGCAGACGGAATTCTGGGAATTAAAGTCCACAAATGCTGGACTTGAGGGATTCTGGGAGTTGTAGTCCAGACAACTTAAACTAGGTGCAATCTGAAATGCTGCAACAGAGGACCAAAAGTGTGTTGGAGCTCAGGGTTAAAGCCGCCATTTTGTGGAGTTCTTTGTTTCACGCTCGTTTCTATTAAGTAACCGATCAGTTTGCATTTTTTGTTTCCCTGGAGTAGTCACTTACAGGTAGTCCTCCCCTTACGAATATTTGTACAATGACCTCAGAGAAAGTGACTTATGACCTGTCCCCGATATTATGACCTACATTACATCATCCCCAGGGTCATGTGATTGCTATTCAGGTGCTTGGCAACCAGCTCCCATTTATGATGATTTTCGGCTTAGTCAATTGGGAAAATTGGATTCACTGCATGACTGCAGTAAAAATAGTAAAAAAAAATGGATCTGGTGACATGACGGTCTCCAACCTTGGCAACTTTACGACTTGTGGACTTCAACTCCCAGAATTCCTCAGCCAGCGCATGCTGGCTGAGGAATTCTGGGAGTTGAAGTCCACAAGTCGTAAAGTTGCCAAGGTTGGAGACTCCTGCACTAAACAACCGCATCACTTTGTGGTCGTAAGTCGAGGACTGTCTGTAAGTTTTCCTTTTCCCTATGGTGCCTTCTTCTGTGGATCCTGTCTTTCACTTGGGGGGGGGGGGTTACAAAGATCATTAATCACCGATCCCCTGCCTTTTGGGTTGCCTTCAGAAGTTGTGGGAGCTTCGTCGCTGGCAGCTTTCAAGGAGAGACTGGATTGCCATCTGTCAGAAATGCTGTAGGGTCTCCTGCTTGGGCCCTGAGGGGTTGGACTAGATGACCTGCAAGGTCCCTTCCAACTCTATTAGGTCGCCCAGTGAGGCACAGAAAAGCAACTCTGAATGTCTTTAGTTAAGAGGTTTTCTTTTTAACAACAAAGGAAATGTGCTTCCTGTAGCTTCTTGGATGGGCTGGTGGCTCTCTTGCATGGCTTTGGTGATCATTTGAGGATTAGCGTTGTTTTTAAAGCGTTAGACCGGCTTTTTCCTCACAGCAAGCTACGGCTTGGCCTGAGAAGGAGGGACGGGCCCAAGAGCGCTACCAGTGAGTTTCGTTGGCCAGGCTTCTCCCTGTGAAACAACGCCCCATTTCATCTGTGGTCTAGCTGTGCATCTCTTTGTCACTTTATGGGGCGTCGTATGGGGGGAATTGGCAGGTGGGGTGGATTCAGTAAAGGAGATTGTATGGTGGGAGTGCAGTCACACAGGCTATAATTCTCCAGGGATTCCCACCAGATGGTAAGAGTTGATGCTGGGGCCCTGATCATGTCGGGTGTATATGTTGGGTCACCCAATTTGCACAGGAAGTCCTTGACTTACAACCACAATGGAGCCCAAAATTTGATTAGGGGACCGAAGGCTAAAACATACGAAGAACGGTTGCAGGAATTGGGTATGTCTAGTTTAATGGGAAGGAGGATTCTGAGTAGTATGTAAAAATCTATTTCTTTGCTGCAGCCAGTGGCTGCCTACTTTTTTGGACAGCCAGTAATTTTAAAATAATATTACAGGTTGTCCTCTTTTAGCGACCGCCATTAGGACAAGCAGTTTGGGTTATTAAGCAAAGCGGTGACGAAGTAAAACCTACCGTGTTTATCATCTTGTTCAGCTTTGCTTCCTTTTATTTTTATTTATTTATTTATTAGAATTTGTCAAACAAAAACGAGAGCAAGAATAAAAGAATAAAAATACAATGTCGGGGATGATAGGCACATTAGTACACTTATGCGCGCCCCCCTCTACTTTTTACAGACCTGCGCTAGTCATAAAATCAAGGATTGGTTGTAAAGATACTTTTTCCATCTCAGTTGTAACTGCAAATGGTCGGTAAGCGAGGCAGTCGCTAAACGAGGACTCATTTCTCTTCGCTGCTGGGAATGGCTGTCTGGATTTAAGCATCAAGTGCTGGAACAGACTGTTTCCTAGATACGGGCAGAGTCCTGTTCATTTTGGCAGCTGCGACTCTCAGCAAAACTTTGTAGTGGGGGGGACCCTAAAATTTGAATCCGGAAAGATAGGAAACCCCAACTTTTGCAGGCAGTTCTCGACTTAAAACAGTTCATTTAGTGCAGAGGTCTTCAAACTTGGCAACTTTAAGACTTGTGGACTTCAACTCCCAGAATTCTCCAGCCAGCATAGTTGGCTGGAGAATTCTGGGAGTTGAAGTCCACAAGTCTTAAAGTTGCCAAGTTTGGGAACCCTTGATTAAGTTACCATGGAACTGAAAAAAGTGACTTATGACCGTTTTTCACACTTATGACCGTTGCATCATCCTCATCGTCACATTATCAATTGAGACCCTTGGCAACTGACTCATATTTGTGACGGTTGCAGTGTCCCGAGGTCATGTGATCCAGCTTTGGCAAGCAAAGTCAATGGAGAATTCACTTAACAACCCGTGCTACTAACTTAACCACTTCAGTGATTCACTTAATAGTTGTGGCCAGAAAAGTCTTTAATATGGGCCCCGATTCACTTAACAACTGTTTCATTTAGCAACAGAAATTTTGGGCTCAATTGTGGTTGTAAGTCAAGGACTACCAATACAAAATCAAAAACTTCATTTCCCCCACCCCTCCCGCAATTATAATCATCCATCATGGATGTCTCTTGTGTTCAGAAGCAGCCTGTCTTCTGAATATTACTTATTTGACAATCTTTCTTAAGTGACCCCAGTTTTGAACAATTCTGGGGGTTGTGCGTGAGCAATCTTCACACTTGCCATAAAGGTAGTCCTCATTTAGGGAATGCCTCATTTTGTGGCCGTTTGCCATTTTTATTCATGGTAATGAAAAAAGTAATTTTGCAACCAATCCTCGCATTTGCGACCTCTGCGGGACTGTAGAAGCAGAAATATGATCTTAAGTGTAAGGACGTTTCCCCCTTAGCTACCGTTTTCCTTTTTTATTATAATTTTTATTTATTTTTTTTCACCAAACTTACACAAACTTCCATACATATACCATATTATCAAAACATCCATGGTGATATATTTCTATCCAAAATATCATAAACATATATCCTTAGTTTGCTGCTTTTATACTTTTATCTCCAGTCTGCTTTCCTTCTATATTTCATACTACTCCCCTCCCTCTATTTCCTTCTCTCCCCTCTTATCTTCTTTCTCCCTCTCTGCCTCTTCCTACTTCCCTCCTCTCTCTTTCTCCCCTTCCTTTCTACTTCCTCTTTCTCCCTCTTATGCTTCCCTGAGTAAATCTAATCATAATCCATTCTATGGTTAGCAGACTAGGAATTCAGAAACCCTGACTTCATTCCAACATCGGAGCTATTTCTTAATGGAGGAATGCGGCCCAAAATCAAGAGGTGTAAGAGATAATGAACATTTTGGAGAGTTAAGCTATAGCGATTATTTATTTATTTATTTATTTATTTGGTTCTTCTATGCCGCCCTACTCCCGAGGGACTCAGGGCGGCGTACAACATTGTGCAAGAACACTGAACAATAAATACGATTAAAACAATTTTAAAAGATTTAAAAAGTTAAAAAAAATATTCACCAACATACATACCGGGGGAGAGCTCAGGTGGAACTAGTCTCAGCCCCCCTGCCTGCAGGAAGAGCCATGTCTTGATGGCTTTTCGGAAGGCCAGCAGGGTGGGGATGGTTCGGATCTCTGGGGGAAGTTGGTTCCAGAGCACGGGGCTCCCCCACAGAGAAGGCCCTCCCCCTAGGGCCCACCAGCCGGCATTGTTTGGCTGACGGGACCTGGAGGAGACCCGCTCTGTGGGCCCTAACCGGTCGAAGGGAAGAATGAGGCAGAATGCAGTCCCGAAGATAACCTGGTCCTAAGCCATGTAGAGCTTTAAAGATGATGATCAACACCTTGAATTGGACCCGGAGACCAATGGGCAGCCAATGCAGCTGGCGGAGTATAGGTGTAACGTGGGTGTATTTTGACACACCCACCACAGCACGCGCAGCCGCATTTTGCACCAACTGAAGTCTCCGAATACTCTTCAAGAGTAGCCCCATGTAGAGCGCATTGCAGTAGTCCAATTGAGAGGTGACAAGGGCATGAGTGACCGTGAGCAGAGCCTCCTTCTCCAAGTATGGCTGCAATTGGTGCACCAGGCGAACCTGTGCAAAAGCCCCCCTAGCCACAGCTGTAAGATGTTGATCTAATTTTAGCTGTGGATCTAGGAGGACCCCCAAATTGCGGACCTGCTCCGAGGGAGTTAATTTTCCTCCCTCAAGAACCAAGGAGGGACAGTTGTCATGGTCCTTAGGAGGCAATATCCAGAGCCACTCAGTCTTGTCGGGGTTGATTAGCTGGAAGAAAGTTGAAAATTAGAGGTGGTTAGACCCAGGCGATAAAAATAGGAGGAAGGAGGCAGCATTAGAATGATAGTAGATATACCTGGTAGAATATATTAGATAGATAAATATAGATAAAGGGAAAGCTACTGTTTTCCTTAACAGCCAACTGGCCAATGGTGGTTGCTAAGCGAGGATGACCCGTACATAAGCGATGCAAATAGGCTGTTCCTTTCACGCATCTAACCTTGGAGGGAGCTTTTTCCAGAAGTATCTGATTTGATTGCCAAGACAGCATTTTTTTAGGTTCTTGCAAAAAAAAAAAAAGTCTTGATAAATCTCAGTTTGTTTTGGAAGCCATCAGAATGGCTGTACACGTGGGCCTCGACTTACAGCCATTCGTTTAGTGACCGTTCAAAATTACAACAGTACTGGAAAAAATGACTTACGACCGTTCTTCACACTTATGACCGTTGCAGCAACCCCATGGTTCACGTGATCGAAATTCAGACACGTGGCAACTGGCTCCTGTTTATGACGGTCCCAGCGTCCTGGGAGTCACAGGATCCACCTTTTGCAACCTTCTGACAAGCAAAGTCAATGCGGAAGCCAGATTCACTTAACAACTGTGCTACTAACATAACAACTACAGTGCTTCACTTAACAACCGTGGCAAGAAAGGTTGTAAAACGGGGCAAACCCATTTAACAATGGAAACTTTGGGCTCAATTGTGGTTGTAAGTCGAGGACTACCTGTATTTGAAAGGCTGCCCAAATGTCCTATCCAGTTCCTCACTGCTGCTCTAAAAATGGTGGAATCGGACAAAAGATTCCTGAGAATAAGTTGGCACAATCAATGAGGAACGGATGAAATTTTCTCCCCTTCCTCCTCATAGCTTTGGATTTAAAAAAATATTATGGGAATATTTCAGATGCAAAATGAAAAGTCTTAACAGCCCTCGGCCTCCATGCAGTAAACCTGTCACATTAAATAGGGGCAGAAGGTGGAAAATCCTTTGAGGCAAAGTTTGCAATGACCTTGGATTTGCTCAAAAATATGGCCTCTGCAAAAAAAGGCAAGAAAGTCCCCAGAAGAGAGAAAAATAAGTCCAAATAACCGACAAGGGAGAGAGCCAAATTAATTGTTTAGCAATAACGGGTAGCAGTTAATCCTGGCTGAAGCTTTGAGTATTGCATCAGGGATACTGGCAAGGGAGAAAATCAGAATTGTTGCGTAAGACGGCAAGGGGGATTTATATAAGTGTGTGGAGGAAGTTTACTCATTGAATCAATGTCTATGGCAATCCGTCTCAATATTGTAATTCTGGATGGTGAACAAGAAATTAGAAGACAGAGCAATTCCGTGAATTACAGGGAAATTACATTCTCAGCCAGAGAATGTATTAATATATTACATGCTAGGCAGCCCAAAAAATTATCTTGACAATCAGTGAAAAAACACCCACAAATCAGCCTGAGAGATAGATGATCAATGATAGATAGATAGATAGATAGATAGATAGATAGATAGATAGATAGATAGATAGATAGATAGATAGATAGATAGAAGATAGATAGATAGATAGATAGATAGATAGATAGATAGATAGATAGATAGATAGATAGAACAAAGGAACCATGAATGAACTATCAATAGATAGTAGAAAGTGATTGTTAGATGATTAGGTAGATGGGTGGATGGATAGATAGATAGAAAGAAAGGAAAGAAAGAAAAAGGAAAGGAAAGAAGAAAGCAAGAAAATAGATATGGATGGATAGATGGAGTAGGGGAATGGATAGATATAGATGATAGGGTGGATAGATGGGTTAGTGGATGGATGGATGGAGTAGATAGACATAGATAGAAGAAGAGAGAGAGAGTGGGTGGATGGATGGATGGATTGGATTGGATAGAACGATAGATGATAATTCCTTAGTAGTAAGTCCCTGGTAGTTGCCTAACAGTAGACAAACCAACAAGTAGAAAACAATATCCTTGTCAAGGAACAACCAAGAAGGAAGCCACATCACCACCAAGCTGGCAGGGTAAGCTACTGTATATAAGGAGGAAGCAAATCCCATTCCCTTCTAGCACTGATGATGTTACCTAGTTGGATAATGAAACGTCTCCAAGTAAACAACCAGAGACTCCACAGGGAAGGCACATCTCCTGGGTCCCATAAGATGATGTCACTTAACGAAGGGGTCCTGGAGCGGGCCTAGCCGCTGAGTTCTGGTGGGGCTGAAACAATTGGGGGCAGGTGGGTTCCTCAAATAACCTGGCCCTGCGCCATCCAGGTTATAACCTTGAATTCTCCCCCGGGATATCATGGAACACCAGACCTGCTCTTGCCAATGAATTTTGGCACAATTGCAACTCGCACAGACTCCAAGGGGCACCCCATATAGAGTGCATTCCAGTAGTCAAGGCAGAGGCTAATCCGAGACCAGAGTCACTTATTTATTTATTTAGATTTCTGTGGCTGCCCATCCACTCCAGGTGGCCAAGCAATGACATTCTACCCTTCAGGAAAATCACTAGTACGACTCGTAGTTTCTAGATTCTCCATTCTATTTTGCGTCGTCTCCTCCGTTACGGTTCCAGGTCTCCCCATTCTCTCTCTCGTCTCCAGGGGCTTGTGAGGAATGCAAATCGGGGTTTCCTCTAAAGTATCTTTTGCCATATGCCTTGCAACGGTCCAAATCCCTTCTTTGCTATTTGTTCCGTACTCCGGGTCCATTTGACACCAAACTTACATTGGCAGGATTGTAGCAGAAACGGCAAAGAAGCCACAATTAAACCTTCTTCCTGCTTCTCTTGCATTATCTCTCCCGCCCCCCATCTTCCCTCAAGAGAAAGGAGTCTAATTGGACTGCATATGAATTAAACGTCTTTCCATGATGTGTCTATAGTTCAGGGGGAGGGGGAGATATCTATTTATTTATGAAAGGGTTCTATTTTTCCAATGATTTTCCCTAAAAAATATTTTTTATATATATAGTATATTAGGGGACTGGAGGCTAAAACATATGAAGAACGTTTGCTGGAATTGAGTATGTCTAGTTTACTGAAAAGAAGGACTAGGGGAGACATGATAGCAGTGTTCCAATATCTATGGGGTTGCCACAAAGAAGAGGGAGTCAAGCTATTCTCCAAAGCACCTGAGGGTAGAACAAGAAGCAATGGGTGGAAACTAAACAAGGAGAGAAGCAACTTAGAACTAAGGAGAAATTTCCTGAAAGTTAGAACAATTAATCAGTGGAACAACTTGTCTCCAGAAGTTGTAAATGCTCCCAACACTGGAAGTTTTTAAGAAGAGATTAGATAACCATTTGCCTGTAGTGGTGTAGGGTTTCCTGCCTAAGCAGGGGGTTGGACTAGAAGACCTCCAAGGTCCCTTCCAACTCTGTTATTCTATTCTATATAATTGTTTCTCCTTTATTCTCCCAAGAACTCTAGAGGTGGCCTTAGCCGAGGAACGAGCCCCTTTCTCAGGTTTTCATGAACTTGGGAGTTCTGTAGTGCAATAAATTAATCCAGTGTTTCTTAACCTTGAGCACTTTTAAGATGGGTAGATTCAATTCCCATGCTGGCTGGGGAATTCTGGGAGTTGAAGTCGGCACCTCCTTAGAGTGCACAAGGTTGAGAAAGACTGTGTTAATCATAGTATCCCCTTGCGCCATTGGCAGTTGTGTGGCGATACATCCCTTGCGCACATACAAACACACACATACATACATACACCCCAGCCAGGGAGGAAGCAAAATGGCGGTTCTTAGGATCGGCCCCCAAGTCGTAGTCGTGCCGTGGCTGCCTCGTGCAAGATCCCCTGTGTGCTTTTTGATCATCCGTTTGGGCCTTGCACTTTGCTCTCCGGATCCTGTGGGAATCCTGTATGATTCCTATGGGTGTGCGTTTGGTGTGCAAATGTATCTCTTGTGTGTTCTACTATTCTGCAGCTTTAGAATCGCGGATGTGGTTTTGTAAGTGGACATGGGTGGGTGGGTGGGTTTGTGCATATATTATCCGGATACGAGAGAAGATTTATTATTGATGGAATTTATTGATTTATTGATTAAATTGATAAGCCTCCACCCCCATCTACACCGTTCCACTGACTCTGTGGGAGGCTTGCAACGTCATAAAAGCACAATATAAATCCATTAAAACATTAAACGTTAAAGAATCAAGACATACTGTTCAGGGCTGAGCTAAGAGAAGTGGGGTTTTTTTTCTGATGTTTTTGGCTGGGCCTTTGATGGACCAAGGGGCTGTGCTGGCCACAGTGCCCAAAATGATGGGTTGGGACGGAGAAATGCATGGGGCTAAGAAAAAAAATAGATTTCCTTTGAATTTTAAATGCCATTAAATTTTGTGTAGAAGGAAAAGCAAAGTTGTTGAAATGAGCCCTTCCTCCCTCCCTCCCTCCCTCCCTTCCTCAATCCCTCAATCCCTTCCTTCCTTCCTTCCTTCCTCAATCTCTTCCTCCCTCCCTCCTTTTCTCCTTCCTCAATCCCTTCCTTCTTCCTCCCACCCTCCTTCCCTTTCTCAATTTCTCCTTCCTCAAACTCTTCCATTCTTAGTGACCATTCAAAGTTACAATGGCACTGAAAAAAGTGATTTACAACCGTTTTTCACACAAGCGTTGCAGGATTCCCATGGTCACATGATCAAAATTCAGCTGCTTGGAAATGGATTCATCTTTAGGATGGTTGCCGCGTCCCGGGGTCATGCGATCCCCTTTGGCGACCTTCTGACAAGCAAAGTCAGTGGGGGGAGCCAAATTCACTTAACATCCGTGTGACTAACTTTAACAGCTGGAGTGATTCACTTAACGACTGTGCCAAGAAAGGCCATAAAATGGGGCAAAACTCACTTAACAAACATCTCGCTTAGCCACAGAAATTTTGGGGTTCAGTTGTGGTCGTTAAGTCGAGGACTACCTGTACACAAAGGCTCACTGGAGATTTTTAAAAATAGATTGGATAACCAATTCACTGGGATGGTAGAAGGACTTTTAGCGGGGTTGGACTGGATGACCTCCAAGGTCCCTTCCAGCCTATGATTATTCTACGTTCTGTGAATCCATCCAAGTTTTCTCCGCAACAAGCCATAAGCTGTTTGCCATTGCCTCCAACCAAGATTTTTTTTTTTCAACTTCTAGTCTAGAACATCGTCCAATTTTCTGCTTTGCTTTTTTTGAGTTGTGTCATCCGGCGTGTTTATTCCCGTGTCTTTAATACATTTTTCTTTTGTGTGAAATTCATCCACAATGGTTTTTTTGCTGAGGATTCTGCCCTCGAAGCTGCGCTCCGATGCCCAATGCCCCGAAGCCTCAGATTCTGGGTTTTCTTGTCTAGAGGGACGTTATTTTCTTGCTATTCATAAAAATTGCGTCACTTCGAATGCATTTAACACTTTGCAGACACCAGAAAAAAAATATTCAAATCTGGATCTCAGTGGATGAAGCTGATCAGCCTGAATCCAATCCTTCCCCCATTCCTGACAGCCAAGTGCTTCCATCTTCCAGCTAATAATAATAATAATGATGATCATTTATTGAATTCATGTGTCGCCTGGTTGCCAGAGTGGTTTAGGAATTGTTGAAAAGGTTTAAAAACAAGAAATAGTGCAACAAAACCCTTTCATAAAGGAACAAAGTTGGCAAAGAGACATGGATGGGAACAAGGAAAAAATAAAAGGGATCTGCATTTTCGTTTATCTTCTTACATGTAGTCCTCGACTTACAACCATTCACTTAGTGACCATCCAAAGTTACGACGGCACTGAAAAAAGTGACTTACGACCGGTTTTCACACTTACAACCGTTGTGGCCTCCCCACGGTCAGGTGACCACAATCCAGACTCTTGGCCACTGGCTCATATTTACGACGGTCGTAATGTCCCAGGGTCACGTGATCCCCTTTTACGACTTTCTGACCAGCAAACTCCATGGGGAAGCCAGGTTCACTTTAACAACCTTGTTACTAACTTAAAACAACGGCAGTGATTCACTTAACGGCTGCGGCAAAAAAACAACAACGAGGCAAAACTCATTTAACAGCTGTCTTGCTTTGCAACGGAAATGGGCTCAATTACAAACACAAAATCGAGGACAACCTGTATTTGCAGAGTGAAATAAACCAGTGTGGCTAAAGGGGGGGGAATGTGCTGGTAGCCCACTTTTGAGATCAGGGGGGACGGGGACAGGGAGGATTGTGATGTGAGGACACACAAAATGTCCCAGTGTAAGTCTGAGAGTGAAGCTTACGGTTCTGCGTATGCTGCGCCCTCAAAAGGGAGTTTAATCACCTGAGTTAAATATTTTGGACAAACCTCATGTGACACTGCGTTTGTGTGGAAAGGCAGTTTTTGCACAACTGCGGGACTTTTGGGTAACGCAAGCAGCGGACAAAAGCAGAGCCTGAAAAAAGGGCCTGTATTCCCCTAAAGTATTTAAAATTATATTTATTGATTAGATTTGTATTCTAACTTTTCTACCGGGGCTCAAGGCAGGCGTACATTGGCTTTCTCCTCTTTTTCCCCCTCTACAACAACTCTTGTGAGGTAGGCTGGGCGGAGAGAGAGGCGCCAGGCCAAACTCACCCCCCTGAACCTCCGGGGCCGAGGGTGGATTTGAACTCGGGTCTTTCCACTTCTAATCCAGCTTGAAAAAAAAACCATAATAAATCATAATGGATGGCCAGCCTGAATCTCATCCTTTCATAGAAGATAAAGACTTGGGAGATCAACTTGTGGTGAGCCTGGAAAAGACGCTTTCTTGTAAGATCAACTTTTTGGAGCACGCAAAATCAGATTTGAGACCTCGGTCAACAACTGGAGATAGGCGGCCAGGCGGGGGGGGGGGGGAAGAGGCGAGAAGAGGTAGCAACTGGAAACCACTTACAAATCTGGAGAATGGGTTGAATCTCTCTGCAAGTATCAGGCTGGTTTCCGCTTCATCCGAAGCTGGGTTCGCTCTTGGGGAGCAAGTGTTGTTTTCGCGCCTACAGCTCAAGTTTGTGTGTGGGGACTCATGGATTTTAAAAAACAGGTTCAGCTTTCAAAGACACACAAACACACACACCAAAATGAGGCTTGTTTTGGAAATGTTAAATTCTGTGTTTTTCTTTCTCCGGGGATTGGATTTTGAATGTAGCCGTGTGAACCCCCCCCTTCCACCCCGCCCCTTGCATTCATCCCCGTGTTATATGCTCTGCCCATTTGGCCTTCCAGCCCGCTGGGGAAACGGATCGTATTTCTCTTTCCTAAATACTTTTTCTGCCCGTGGAAAGGGCAGGGTGGTGGACGGATAGCTGCGTCCGGCTGCTGCAGACAGCCAATCTGATCTCTTTTATGGAAAACCAAATTAAGAGTCTTTGTCTTCAGCAGCCCCCTCCTGTGGCATGTGTGTCCGTTGTTATGTTGAATGTACAACCGATAATGGAGGGTGACTTTTAAGTGACCAGATGTTGGGGTGGTTGAGCAGTGGGGATCCGGCTTCCCCCAAACCGGCTGCTTTTTGTCCCGGAAACAATTTGTTCATCTGGACCCCATCTTACGTAATAAACATGACCAAGCTGAATGATGTGTTAAGGAGTTATTGTGCTGTTAAGGCACATACACAGCGAAATGTGTTGTAGTAATGGTGTTGCATTTTGATATGAATGCTATTCAGTCAATAAACAGAATATCTTTAGTATGTACAAAATAGTTTTACTTGGATAGTAGCAAAGTTAAATAGGAAGTCCAAGTCATACACAGTTATTCAGTCAATGCGAAGTTTCTTCTTCTTGCCTATCTTTGTTTTAACTCACAAAGAGTACAGCTATCACTTTATACTATCACAGATAGTTATTTCTTCTCTTCACATCAATTTCACACAGCCATAAAGTAAGCTACTCATCAGTAAAGCAGCACAGAGAGTCTTCAATCCTGAACACACCGTCAAACACAACCATCAACCATCAACCACATTGAGCATGCTCTCTTGCTTGCTTATATAGTAATCATCCACAATGCATTTAAAGCAATATACACATAACAATGATTTGTGGCTTAATCATATATTAACACACCCGATCGTTTGAACAGGGTTCTAACATGATGCATGATGGCGTGATCTTTCATTCTTCCTAACAAAGAGAGTGGGACCGAGAAAGGGTATCGCCGTTTCTAGAAAAAATGCTCCCGCTCTGGTCTACAATGTACAGGCAGTCCTCGGACTTACAACAGTTCACTTAGGGACCCTTCGAAGTTACAACGGCACTGAAAAAAGTGGCTTGGGAGACAGGGCTGTTCTTCACACTTATGACCGTTTCAGCAATCCCCATGGTCACGTGATTTACATTTGGGTGCTTGACAGCTGACTCACGCTTATGACGGTTGCAATGTCATAACGGTTGCAATGTCCCAGGGTCACGTAAATCCCCTTTTACGACCTTCTTCTGACAAAGTGGGGAAACCAGATTCACTTTGCAACCATGCGACTAATTTAACAACTGCAGTGATTCACTTAACGAACGCGGCAAGAAAAGTCGTAAGATGGGGTCAAAAGTCACTAAACACATTTCTCACTTAGCAACATAAATTTTGGGCTCAATTGTGGTCGTAAGTTGAGGTCTACCTGTATAAACAGGTACCTCAACTTACAAGCAATCATTTAGTGCAGAGGTCTCCAACTTTGGCAACTTTAAGACTTGTGGACTTCAACTCCCAAAACTCTGGGAGTTGAAGTCCACAAGTCTTAAAGTTGCCAAGGTTGGCGACCCCTGGTTTAGTGAAGTTACAAGAGCACTAAAGGCGACTTATGACCGTTTTTTCACGCAACCATTGTAGCATTCCCATCATCACGTGATCCAAATTGGCAGCTGGCATGTATGTATGACGGTTGCAGTGTCCCGGGGTCACGCCATCAACTTTGCAACTTTCTGACAAGCTAAGAAGACAAGGGGGAAAGCCAGATTCACTCTAACCGTGTAACAAACTTTAACCACAGTGATTTGCTTAACAGTTGTGGCAAGGAAGGTCGTGCAATGGAGCAAAACTCACTTAACGGCTGTCTCGCTTAGCAAGGGAAATGTGGGGCTCCGTTGTCATAAGTTGGCAGGACAACTACCGTACTTGCATTGCCGAAGCCCAACTCCCCTGGCAAGGTTTTTGTTGTGGGGAAAATAAGCGGAGGAAGTTCCATTGGATACACTCAACTGCAGGGACTTATTTGTAAAAAATAATAAAGGTGGGATACAAGGAAACAAACCAAGTAAGCCAGATCTCCCTGGTCTCCTACTATCTTGGTGTTTGATGCCCAAGAAGTCAGCCATTAAATGAGGTTGACAGAAAAGGGGCCGGGGAGAGGGCGGGGGGGAGAACTGGAGGGAAGCAGAAATCCAGGCCTGGGGGGACCTTGCTTGGTTACCGTATTTTTTGGAGTATAAGACGCACCTTTTTCCCCCCTAAAAGCGGCTGAAAATTTGGGTGTGTCTTATAGTCCGAATGTAGCTTTTTGAAGCTTTTTCCCCCAGCCATAACGAGGTGATAAGGATCTTCCCGGCTCTTCATTGCTATTCCCTCTGAAAAAGGTTTTTTTCAGCCCTAATCAGGGGATAAAATAATGTGCTGAAGCTGACCAGACTAAGGATGCTAGCCAGATGAATACCTGGTATTTTTCCCAGTATTTTATTTATTTATTTATTTTATTTTATTTATTATTGGTTCTTATAAGCCGCCCTACTCCCGAGGGACCTTTTCCTCCCCAAAAACTAAGATGCGTCTTATACTCTGAAAAATACGGTAATTAAAAATACAAGCAACCCAGTGATGGTTTTCACTTACCTTTGCTACCGGTTTGGAAACGGGAGCGCACACGCGATGCTTCTGCACATGCGCAGAACCTTCTGTGCATGCGCAGAACATCCGTGATGACGTCCGGGCGAGTGTGCGGAGCCTCTCGCCGCCCCTACCTGTTTGCCCGAACTGGTAGAAGCCCACCACTGAAGCAGCCCTTCAATTATCAACATGTACCTGACCACAGTCTAACAGCCTTAGGAAGATGCGTCTCTGGGGAACGGACCTTGTTATTTCCATTTGCAAAGTAAGCGATCCGGATAACTGGGCTGAGTTATGGACCCTCCAAATGGGCCATCTGGCTTGGAGACCGAACAGCTGCAATCACTTCAAGGAGCAGGTTGTGCCAGCTGGTCTCTGAACAGCTGCGACCTGACTTTGTGCCAGGCCCTTGTTGGCGTGCCAAAGATGTCCTCGGCCTCCGAAGTTTCGGTCCTTTGTGGATGCTTCAATACTGGAAGTTTTAAGTTTTTAGGAAGAGTCTGATAATGGTAAAGGATTTCCTGCCTGAGTGGGGGAGGGTTGGATTAGAAGACCTCCAAGGTACCTTTCCAACTCTGTTCTTCTGCTATTCCTTCCGAATCCTTCCAGCAGTTCCAGGTAAAAGAGAATAGCTGATAAAAGAGGTGGGGGAGGGGATTTGGCTCCGTTTTTTCCTCAAACTTGGCCACTTTTAAGATGGTGGACTTCAATTCCCAGAATTCCCCAGCTTGGATGATGCTAAATCTGGCAGCCTTCCTCCAAGCATTCTGAATCAGGATGATGATGATGATGATGATGATGATGATGATGATGATGATGATAGAGGAAGTCCTCGAGTTAATGACTGCAATGGAGCCTGCCCATGATGGTCAAGACAGTTTGATCATGTGACCCACCCAATTTGAGATCTTTTTTGTGACCGCCATTAAGTAAATGTGATCATTTACCATTTACAGAGCCGAGGTGGCGCAGTGGTTAAAAGCAGCACTGCAACCTACTAGTTCAGCAGTTCAGCTGTTCAAATCTCACTGGCTCAAGGTTGACTCAGCCTTCCATCCTTCTGAGGTCGGTAAAATGAGGACTCAGATTGTTGGGGGCAATATGCTGAACTCTGTAAAACCGCTTAGAGAGGGCTGTAAAGCACTATGAAGCGGTAGATGTCTAAGTGCTATTGCTATTGCTATTTATCTGAAGTGGTGTAGGGTTTCCTGCCTAAGCAGGGGGTTGGACTAGAAGACCTCCAAGGTCCCTTCCAACTCTGTTTTTTCTATTTCTATTAAGCGAACCATGGCTCACCATTGGCCAGTTTGCTGAAAACCAGAGTGACAAAATAGAGCCCATAATGGAGATTTTGCTGATTTCCTGAAACAAAAAATTATATTTGTAATTTAGACATAGGTTTATAATATTTTAGCTTTAATATTTTATATTTTTATCCCTTGTGGTTTTTTTTTAATAGAAATGTGATGTGAATGTGACTAAAAATAATGATAACCAGAAACCATTGCAAAATGTGGCAATATGACTGTGGGACAGTACAAACGGTGGTAAATGCGGCCATAAATACAACTGTCGTAACTTTGAATCTGGGTTGTAAGTACTCCCCAGGTAGGTCTGACATTCACTCAGTGACTGAATCAACAGAGTTGGAAGGTACCTTGGAGGTCTTCTAGTCCAACCCCCTGTTCAAGGAGAACTTCTACCATTTCAGACAAGTGGATGCCCAGTCTCTTCTTAAAAACCTCCAGTGTTGGAGCATTCACAACTTCTGGTGGCAAGCTGTTCCACTGATTAATTGTTCCCATCGTTAGGATGTTTCTCCTTAGTTCTAAGTTGCTTCTCTCCTTGATTAGTTTCCACCCATTGCTTCTTGTTCTACCCTCAGGTGCTTTGGAGAATAGTTTGACTCCCTCTTCTTTGTGGCAACCCCTGAGATATTGGAACAGTGCTATCACGTCTCCCCTGGTCCTTCTTTTCATTAAACTAGCCATGCCCAGTTCCTGCAGCCGCACTTCATATGTTTTAGCCTCCAGTCCCCTAATCATCTTTGTTGCTCCTCTCTGCACTCTGTTTGTATCAGCCGGAAGGGGCGGGAAGGGAAACCTTGCCCATTTCTGATCGCCAACTTTCAATACTATAACTCACGGGTGTGCTGTCTGGAGCTGTTGCCTTGGATGCAATCCCAAAACACCTGGAGCCCCACTTCAACACCATCGGCATGGACAGAACCCTCACCTGGAACCGCAAAAGGCAGCTTTGATCAGAACAGCTGACATCCTGCGACAAAACCTTTTAACTCTGCCTATCCCAGGGAAAGACACCCAGGGTGGATTAAAAATGACAAATCCAGTCTAAACACCTGGCTGACTGTGCAATGAATCATAATATCCTTAAAACTATCAAGCACGTGCATATAGATAATAATAATAATAATAATAATAATAATAATAATAATAATAATAATAATAATAATAATAATAATAATAATAATAATAATAATAATAATTGTTATTATTATTGTTGGAATAGTTGGAAGGGACCTTGGAGGTCTTCTAGTCCAACCCCCTGCTTAGGCAGGAAACCCTACACCACTTCAGACAAATGGTTATCCAACATCTTCTTAAAAACTTCCAGTGTTGGAGCATTCTGGAGGCAAGCTGTTCCACTGATTAATTGTCTGTCAGGAAATTTCTTCTTCTTCCTAGGTTGAAAGAAGGAAAATTCTAGGTTGCTTCTCTCCTTGTTTAGTTTCCACCCATTGCTTCTTTATTTTATTTATTTATTTATTTGTCGCATTTGTATGCCGCCCACTCCACAGAGACTCTTGTTCTACCCTCAGGTGCTTTGGAGAATAGCTTGACTCCCTCTTCTTTGTGGCAACCCCTGAGATATTGGAACAATGCTATCATGTCTCCCCTAGTCCTTATTTTCATTAAACTAGACATACCCAGTTCCTGCAACCGCTCTTCATATGTTTTAGCCTTCAGTCCCCTAAGATGTAAAGATGCTTTCCATTGCTTTACAAGTGGAGGCAGAAGAGGAGGAGGCAAAGAGGAAGAAGCACTTGGAGGTGAAGATCATGTTGCCCTCCCAATTGGGGATGAAATTTCCTGGGAAAGTGGCAGCCGAGCTGGGTACGGACACTCCACTGTGTGCACTCGACACTGAGTCAGCTTTTCCTTGTGTGACGGCACCGGCGTGCTGCATTTCTCTGAGTCACCGGTAAAATGCTCTGAGAAGCTACATCCTCTTCCTAGCTCAGCGGCCACAGTTTCTTTCCCCCACGTTGTCCAGCAGTGCTCCAGTGGGGACCAAGAATTAGAGTCGGGGGCTTGAGAGAGAGAGCCCAGGAATTTGCAGGGCAGGACTGTTTACGCTAAGGGCAGCGAGACACCTTAAGTTTATTCGTTCTTTATTAAGAAAATGTATATGGCTGCCCAACTCTCAGTGATTCTGGGTGGCTTACATAAGTAAAGCCCCAAATACAAAACCCAATAGCTCCACAACCAGCCGCCCTCTTGCTGGCGACAACAAACCAACCACTTGAGGGGATCCGTATCACCTTGAAGTCCCCAGGTCTGTAGGCAAAAGTATTAAAGTTTGTTGTAAAAATCAAAACCAGAAGCGCACACGGATGACTGATTCAGCTGGATTCATAAACTTCTTTATAAACATAGTAACAGATGAATTTACAATACCATTAGCAGAGTTCTTCTTCAAGCAGTTACAGACAGCAGAGAACAGTTAGTTTCATTTTAGCAGAGTGGAAGAGTACAGTGAGCCACGCCCAGCCTTAAGCTTAAGTATTCAGTTTCGATTCTCTGCACAGACTCAGAAGTGGTTAGCTCCCATTGGCTGACTCAGTTGCTATGCCTATTCATTGGCTGACCTTGTTACCACTGGCTCTCCCAGTTCATGAATATCTTAATAAAAAGATCCTCTTTAGGATCTTTCTAAAGAGTGTTGGGGGTGGGGAGGCAGTCTTTTTTCCTGCAGGGATGGTGTTCCACAGGGAGGGAGCCACCTTGAAGAAGGCCCTTAATTGTTTATAAACTCACCTTTATTGTTTATATAAATGACTCAAGGTAGGAAACATACCTAATGTTCCTTCCTCCTCCTATTTTCCCCACAACAACCACCCTGTGACGTGGGTTGGGCTGAGAGATCGTCACCGGCCCAGTCACCCTGACAGCTTTCACGCCTAAGGTGGAACTAGAATTCACAGCTTCCTGGTAATTTGCCCAAAGACATCCAGCTAGCTTTTATGCCTAAGGTGGGACTGGAACTCATTGTCTCCTGGTGATTGGTCCCCAGTCACTCAGCTTTCTTTCATGCCTAAGGCGGGACTAGAACTTATCACCACCTGGTGATTGGCCCAAAGTGACCCAGCCAGTTTCCATATCTAACATGGAATTAGAACTCACAGCGTCCTGGTGATTGGCCTAATGGCCCAGCTGGCTTTCATGTCTAAGGCGGGTTAGAACTCACCGTCTCCTGGTGTCTAGCCTGGAGCCTTCACCAGTAGGCAAAACTGGTTCTCTCTTGGTCCCATCAGATGGACCTGGATCTTGACGGATCCAGATGCGGAGTTGCAGGATCGGTACATTTAGAAAAGTCCAAGAGATGCAACAATCCTCCACATTATTCCTGCGTGCTTTGAAGCACCTGCTGTCCAAGACTCCTCAACCAGCCCTGATGTGGCTCATGATGCCAGCGCACAAACCTCGACAGCTTCCAAATTCCAACCATTTGCATGATGATGTCAAGAGCCCTGGTGGCGCAGTGGTTAGAAGGCAGCATTGCAGGCTGAATCTGCCCACAGTCAGGAGTTCGATCCTAATCGGCTCAAGGTTGACTCAGCTTTCCATCCTTCTGGGGTCGGTAAAATGAGGACCCAGATTGTTGGGGGCAATAGGCTGACTCTGTAAACTGCTTACAGAGGGCTGTAAAAGCACTATGGAGCGGTATGAGCCGTGGTGGCGCAGTGGTTAGAATGCAGTACTGCAGGCTACTTCTGTTGACTGCCAGCTGACTGCAGTTTGAATCTCACCAGGCTCAAGGTTGACTCAGCCTTTTATCCTTCCAAGGTGGGTAAAATGAGGGCCCAGATTGTTGGGGGCAAGAGGCTGACTCTGTAAACCACTTAGAGAGGGCTGTAAAAGCACTTTGAAGCGGTATATACAGTAAGTGCTATTACTATATAAGTCTAAATACACTATTGCTATGTTCTGATGCTTGACTCATTGCTTGTCGCTCTCCTACGGACAGCTGTGCACAGTGCCACCCAGTTTCAACAAAATCACCTTGTGGAATGAAAGAGTAGTAGTGCATTGAGTAAGAGCTCCACCCCATTTCCTTGGGGAAAAAGACTGATCCCAAATGGGGGTGGGTGGGAAAGGGGGCTACATTTAGGAAGCCATGAAACAGCAGCCTTTCCCAGCATGTGCTGCTGCTAAAAATCCCAGATGTTGCTTTGCAAATTAGGGAAGAGGAAATATTTCTTACTCCATCAGCATCAGAAACATGTACAAGTTACAACCAGTGGCTTTGTGCCTATTGGGTACAATGGTTTGTTTAATAACCATAGCATTAACTTAGTGACTGGTTCACTTAATTTCCGCCAAAAAATATATATATATCATAAAATCAGGTGCAGTCACCTAGTGACCTGCTTAATGACCATTACAACTTATGTCTGTAATTCTGGGCTTAATTATAGTTGTAAGTTGACGACTACCTATTATAACTTCCATCGCTTTTGGGTTTCTTTATGGCAGTGTTTCCCAAACTTTTGACATATGTGTACCCCTTCTATAATTTTCGTAACGCTGAGTACCCCTCATAAAAAACATATGCTTTAATAAAAATCAAAATATATTTATTTTTTCTTTTTTTGGTACATACGCAAAATAAACGAAAGTTATATTATAAAGAACATTTATTTGATTCAATGAGAAGGATGAAATTGTTTATAATCTCTGTTAGGGATAAAAATTGTATTTTATAAAAATAATCAAAATCAGTGGAACTTACTAAAGCACAATAACAGGCGCCCGGAAATAACTATTAAAGAAGTAAGTTGTCTCTGTAACGAAGTGCAATATATTCATGCCGTGTCACGCCTCACAAGACTGTCTAACCGTTAGATAACACTGCAATTCTCCGGCATTTAAACAGCTCCGCAGCTCAATGTCAACTGTTAATGTTCCCGCAGTTTAAAAATGGCCGAACCCGAGCTGCGCGAAGGATGCGCAGAAGTTCCCACCATAATGAGTTGCGATACGATGTACGATGGCCCCAGTTCCCATGTAAAAACTGCGATACGCGCCTATTTCTTTCCTTGTTCTGTGGGCGCAGCTAAGCACGGTGCAGTGGATATTCCCACGTGATCCCCACCAAACTCCGGTGCAACGCGTACCCCCACCAAACTCTTCCCGTACCCCTGAGGGTACGCGTACCACACTTTGGGAAACACTGCTTTATGGAAACAGTAATATGTGAAAGCTTAGCATTGGTCCCTTCCCGAATCTTTTGATGCCTGCTATGAAAAGGGGAAACATGGCTAGGATGCTTCCAGGTGACATAAAAAGAATCAAGAATCAGAATAGAGCTGGAAGGGACCTTGGAGTCAGGGGTGAAATGCTACTGGTTTGGCCCGGTTTGGGTGTACCGGTAGCGGCGGCTGGTGGTGGTTCAGGAGCTGAAGTGGTGCAGTGGTTAAATGCAGCCATTGCAGGCTGACTGCTAGTTCAGCAGTTCAGCTGTTCAAATCTCACTAGGCTCAAGGTTGACTCAGCCTTCCATCCTTCCGAGGTGGGTAAAATGAGGACCCAGATTGTTGGGGGCAATATGCTGAACTCTGTAAACCGCTTAGAGAGGGCTGTAAAGCACTATGAAGCGGTATATAAGAAAAGTGCTATTGCTATATTCAGAGAACTGGTAGGGGCGGCAGTGCGAGGCGTCGCCATTTTCTTGTTTTTAACCCTCCGTGCATGCGCAAAGCCTTCTGCACATGCGCAGAGGGTGAAAAAGCGTGTGCGACGGTGGCACGTGTGTGTGTAAAGTATGCACTTCTGAACCGGTAAGAAGGTAAGTAGATTTCACTGCTGCATGGAGGTCGTCTAGTCCAGCCACCTGCTCAAGCAGGAGATCCTATACCTTTTCAGACAAGTGACTGTCCAGCCTCTTCTTAAAAACATCCAGTGATGGAGCACCCACAACTTCTGGAGGCATGCTGTTCCACTGGATAATTGTCCTCACTGTTAGGAAGTTTCTCCTCAATTCCAGGTTGCTTCTCTCCTTGATTAGTTTTGTATTTTTCTATTTGTTTTATTTGTCAAGCATATATGATTATAAGCAAAGTATAAACAGTAAAACATGATAGAATATATATGTAATAGTACAAGCATGAATAAGAGTAAAAGAGGTATGAATATATGGGTGCAATTGGACAGGAACGGTAGGCACGATTGTGCGCTTATGCACGCCCCTTACCGACCTCTTAGGAATGGGATGAGGTCGATGGTAGATAATCTGAGGTTGAAGTTTTTGGGGTTCGGGGAAGAAACTGAGTCAGGTAAAGTGTTCCAGGCACTGACCACTCTGTTGTTGAAGTCGAATTTTTTGCAATCAAGTTTGGAGCGGTTTACATTAAGTTTGTATCTATTGTGAGCTCCAGTATTGTTGCGGTTGAAGCTGAAGTAGTCGTTAACAGATAGGACATTGAGGCAGATAATTTTGTGAGCTACACTTAGGTCAGAATGAAGGCGGCGTAGTTCTAAATTTTGAAGTCCCAAAATTCAAAATAGTTCCCATCCGTTGTTTCTTGTCCTGCCCTCTGGTGCTTTGGAAAACAATTTGACCTCATCTTCTTTGTGGCAGCCCCTCAAATACTGGAATACTGCTATCATGTCCCCCCTAGTCCTTCTTTTCTCTAGACTGGCTAAACCCACACAAAAAAAGAGACTGAAACAGCATTTAGTATTTTTCATTGATCACAGATTGGCCCATGAAAATGTTCATGTAGAGCTAGCAGATCCTGGGATGTCTCTGTGTGTGTGTGTGTGTGTGCCCCCCCTCTCTTTTATTCCCTTGAATAAAAGATGCAAGGGAAAAAAAAGAAAGGACAAAAAAAAAAGAGAGAAGAAAAACAAAGAATATAACAAAAGCTGCACCTATCCTGACTCTCTGCTGCCACCCTGTGGTGCTTGGGTTTTTCTGGCCCAAATTTTACAAATAACCTGAGGTGGCAAACATATCCAACAGGCCCGTTTCCTATTTTCCTCACAACAAAAACTTTTTGAGGGGGGTTGCGCTGAGAGTGAGTGGCCCAAGGTCACCCAGCTGGCTTTCGTGGCTAAGGTGGGACTAGAAGTCACTGTCTCCTGGTTTCTGGCCTGATGCCTCAATCACTAGACCAGGGGTCGGCAACCTTGAACACTCAAAGAGCCACTTGGACCCATTTCCCACAGAAAAAAACACACACCGGGAGCCACAAAACCTGGGTGGGCATGGCCAACTCAATGTCACTCACTCCCACCCAGTCACATGACCCCCTAGCCACGCCTACCCAGCCACAAAACCATTATCTATGTCTCTCTCCCCCTCTCCCTATCTCCCCGTTTCTGTGTCTCTGTCCCTCTCCCTATCTTCCCCTCTCTCTCCCCGTGTCTCTCTCCCTCTGTATCTCTCTCCCCCTCTCTTCCCCTCTCACCCCCTATGTATCACTGTGTGTGTCTCTATGTCTCTCTCTCTCTCTCCCTCTCTATGTGTGTGTGTGTGTGTGTGTGTGTGTGTCTCCCCACTCCCTTCGGGCGACCATCCTCCTCCTCTTCCCCCTCCCCTTGTGACCCCCTGGCCAGCTGTGGCTGAGCCAGGAACGTGTGCACGCGCAGGGAGACCCTCCTCAAGCGAGCGCCAAAGCGCAGCAAAGGCAGCCACTCACTTGAGGAGGGTCTTAACAGGACGCAACAGGACGTGGCTTCTCTCCTGCACTAATGCTCCGGCCATTGCCTTGCCGTGACATCCCCCACCCCCAGCAGCTCTTCGGCCGAGCGCGGAGGGCGTGAACTCCAGGCCAAAGCGGCAGGATGCGAAGGCTGCCTTACACGTGAAAATGTGGTGCGAAGGCAAGTACAGGGCCGCTTCGTTCCTGCACTCTTCGGTGACCCTCCTCCTCCTCTCGTGACCCCCTGGCCAGCTGCTGATCTAGAAAAAAAAAAACACTTGTCCTGCATACCATTTGCCGTCAGCCTGATGGAGATGCAAGACTAGGTTGAAAAAGAGGAGGGAAAAGGAGGGCGTGTGTGTTGTGTGCAATTTTGGAAATAGATCGCTATCCCCGAGGAATTACTCCCAACCCTTCTGAATCACACAAGTAGGAATAGCAATTCCTTCGTGGTTGCTGTTGACCAGGGACAGTCAATAAAGCTTGTTCACGCCATGGAAAAACTGATGCTGTAGCAACATTGAAGCCTAGTAACAGATGCATTGGGTTGCCAAGAGTTGGCAGATCAATGCTGTTTTATTTTATACAAATTGTTCCAGTTCAGTGAGGCCAGAATTGGTCTCTTGTTTCCGTCTTTGCTGCTTTCAAAAATAAATCACCTTATTTTCACGAGCCTGAAATTTGGAAACACCCCGGTTTCAAGATCCCACCCAACAGCTTCCTCTAGCAAGCTAAGGAAAGCTTTAGGAATTCTTCCCAGATAACTAGGGACTGGTTTAGGATACAGGGAAGGTAGTTATTCCTATGGAATTTAATTGCTGCTGTTGTATTATTTGACTCCGATAACTGTCCACATCTGGACGTTGAGGTTTATAGAACTACAGGGAGGCCTCAACTTATCACCATAAATGGGACCAGAATTTCAGTCGATACGCAAGGCGGTTGTTGAGCCGCTCCCAATTTTGCTACCATTTTTGCACGGTTGTTAAGTGAATCAGGTGGTCATTAAGTGAATCTGGCTTCCCCTATGGGCTTTGCTTGTTGGAAGTTGGCTGGGAAGACCCCAAATGGTGATCACGGCACTCCGGGTTGCTGCAATTGTCATAAATACATACAAATTGCCTGGTGCAATTTTGTTCATGTGACCGTCGGCAATGCTCAATGGTTGCAAATATGAGGACTGGCCATTTTTTCCCAATGCGGTTGTTAACTCAAAAGGGCTGGTCGCTAAACGAACTGTTGTAAGTCAAGGACTATCTGTAGACGGTAATTGTTTAATGTAGCTGATCCGGAGTACAAAATTAATTGTTCATAGCTAGTAGGGCCTTTGTTCTGGAGAGGGGAAGGAACACCACTTAGAGATGCCTCTCTGGGCATCATCACCAGGCTTGATGGGAATAAATTGAGCAGGAACTTGAGAAGATTTGGCTTTCAAATTCTTGGGGGCTGGGTGTCACAGCAGGAGCACCACACACACACACACAAGCACACACCATTATGGAATGTATTAAAATGTTCCCTTGTTGAGGCATTTGAAATCCCAGACCAGGGCTCCCTTCCTTGCCTGGTTATCAGTATGCGTGGCAATCCAGACTTGGTTTATATACCATATAAGACGCACCGGAGTATAAGACGCACGTTAGTTTTTGGGGAGGAAAATAGGGGGGAAAAATCTACCTACCAGGTATTAATCTGGCTAGCGTCCTTAGTCTGTTCAGCTTCAGCACATTCTTTTATCCCCTGGTTAGGGCTGAAAAAAACCTTTTTAGGACGGAGTAGCAATGAAAACAAGCCTGCAAAGACTTAGGGCTGGAAAAAAAAACTTCTTCGGAGTAGCAATGAAAAAATCCTGCAAGCTGGGAAGATCATTAGTATCTCGTAAGGGCTGGGAAAAAAAGCTTCAAAAAAGCTACATTCTGAGTATAAGATGTACCCAAATTTTCAGCCTCTTCTGGGGGGGGGAGGTGCATTTATACTCCAAAAAATACGGTAAGTAAAAAAAAACATCTCGCAAAGGAATCCTGATGAAAACCAGATACCAATTTTGCTTAGTGCTATTTGCTACTGTGTTTTCCCGAAAATAAGATCAGGTCTTACTTTTGGGGCAGGCCGTATTTTGGGGAAACATAGTAGATTCCAAAGGTGTTTTTTCAGGAGGCAACTGGACTTCCTTGTTTTTCTTTTGAAGACATTTCACTTCTCATCCAAGAAGCTTCTTTAACTCTGACCGTATGGAGGGGAATGGAAGGATTTATATTCCTTGCAGACAGCTGGTCATTTGCATCCTTTCAGAGAGCCGTTGAGGCCACTTGGAGGTTTATCTGTGTCCTCGGGGTCACCTGAATGGTGCAAATGGGTGTGGAGCCTTCTTGGCTGCAGGATGTTTTCTGCCCTCTCTCTTCCCTGTTGAAGACAGGCGCAGGCTGTTAGGGATGAGTCTGTGTTGTCTGCATCTCAAACCGAAGCGCAAATGGTCCCTGTAGTCTGCAATTTTAGATAAACCTCCAAGTAGCCTTAACGACTCTCTAAAAGGATGCAAATGACCAGCTGTCTGCAAGGAATATAAATCCTTCCATTCCCCACCATCCAGTCAGAGCTGAAGCAGCTTCTTGGATGAGAAGCAAAATGTCTTCAGAAGAAAAAGAAATAGAAGAAAATCCAGTTGCCTCCTGAAAAAGCACCTTTGGATCAACCATGACCTGGATGACTGAAAATCTCCATAGATATTTGCTAGATGCAAAGAGGAAAAAAATACCTAAATAAATGCTTTGGTGTGTGTTCTCATCAAATCTTAAAATTAACCCAAAGCTGATGACACTAGGCTGAGATAGAAATAAAGCCCAGGGTCTACATCAGTGATGTCCAACCTTGGCAACTTTAAGACTTGTGGACTTCAACTCCCAGAATTCCCCAGCCAGCTGGCTGGGGAATTCTGGGAGTTGAAGTCCACAAGTCTTAAAGTTGCCAATGTCAGTGTTCCAAGTAATAGACCCATATAGCTAGCAAAACTCCGAGGCAGGTAGACATTCCTCAAAGAATAGCTTTATTGGATATATATATCACATTGGCACAGATCTGGTGAAAACTGACTCTGAAGTTTCCCGCGGTTTTCACCCAATTAAAAGTTGTGTTACTTTCTCAAAACAATCAGTCACATGATCCAATCAAGGCGCTGTCTGGTTGCCTGGTGACATCACTCCTCCTTCCTCTGACCAGGTGTGAGAATGTCCTTGGTTCCCAAAAGAAAGTATTTTGTTTTGGCTACAAAATCCCAGCTCTCTCTCAAATCTCCCCTCCCTATCCCTCAGCTCCAGTGTGGCGACACTAAAGCTTCTAAAATGGCTTCGGTCAGGTCAGCTTCAGGGTTGGCAGCCAAGGTTGAACTCCCCCGGTCTGCATCCAGTGTTTTGTCACTAAAACTCCACCAATAGTTAACCGAGAAACACAGATTTAACAAAGTGAACATTATCTCTGCATTCTCCGTGTTTTGTGCCAAGTGCAGCGAACACGAGCGGTGTTCAACTCTGGCAGGTTTTACAACTTGACTGCAGGGGGCAGAGCTGCACAGAATAATCCAAGTTTGTCCTTTGGCCTGGTTTCCCTCGGTTTGTTTTGCTCGCTCTACCAGCACCCAGGCACTGTCACTGTGTTACAGAAAACATTAAGCAAAGATTGAGCCCTGGGAGGCTGCTGGAGGGTAACGAACCATGCAAAGGGAAGCTGTCTTGTCTCCTGAACTAATTTTGACCAGAAGAAACTTGGGGGGTTTTGTTCCTCCATCTCTTAGAGAAATGGCCTCTTAAATGGCTCATTTAATCTGAATAAATCAGATTAATCTGAGTAACAGCTTCAGGCACTCCGCATTTCTTGGGTGTGCAAAAATATGTATCTCAGGCAGTATAAAATACAACCCTCCCCCCAGTGCATTTTAAAAAAAGGTGGGGTGTGTAGCAGGGGTGAGATGCTCACTTACCCAGACCGGTGCGCTGCTCCGCGGTCCTTCATGCTTTGTGCGCGTGCGCTACGCGCACCCTCACGCGATTTTGCTTCTGCGCATGTGCGGAAGCAAAATCGCGCCAAAATCTTGTGAGGGGACGCGCACGCGTGTGAGATTTTGGCGTGATTTTACTTCCGTGCATGCGCAGAAGCAAAATCTCACTGAAATCTCGCGCGCGTCCCCTCGTGAGATTTTGGCGCGATTTTGCTTCCGCGCATGCGCAGAACCAAAATCGCCCAAGAATTCACGAAAAAGAGATGGCGACACATGCGACTGCCCGGTGGAGACGGTACCGGAGCAGTCGCGCGCATATTGGGGTATCGGCGGGTCCCTACCGGAGCTCTGCACTGGACCGCACCGGTAGGATCCCACCCCTGGTGTGTAGTATGTGTGGGATTGTAAACACCTACAGGTAGTCCCCGATTTACAACATTCACTTAGTGACCGTTCAAAGTTACAATGGCAGTGAAAAAAAGTGACACCACCGTTTCTACACTAAAGACACTTGCAGCACCCGCATGGCCCTGTGATCAAAATTCGGACGCTTGGCAATTGGTTCATATTTATGACCGTTGCAGTTGTCGTGGAGGTGGTGGTCACATGATGTCCTTTTGCAACTTTCTGACAAGCGAAGTCAGTAGGGAAAGCCAGATTCATTTAATAACTGAGTGACTCACTTAACTGTGACAAAAAAAAAGGTCATAAAACTGGGCAGGACTCACTTAACTGCCTTGCATAGCAATGGGAGTTCTTGTTCCAATCGTGGTTGTTAATTTCAGGACTGCGTGTATTCCCTGATGCATTTGTTCTAGGGATATTTTGCCTAAGATGGTGAAGACAGTAATAATAATAATAATGACATTGTAATTTATTAAATGTATAGATTGCCTAGCTCCCAGTGGCTGCCCTTTCTCTGGTCTGCTTTTTCTTAGAATGCAAAACAATGGCTTGTTCCAGAATACCTGCCTCTCCTTAAAGAAGAGGGGGTGAGGGCCAGTGGTGGGTTCCTACCGGTGCGGTCCACTCCGCCGTTCTGGTAGGGGCCCGCTGATTGCGCAATGGCTCTGGTGCTTTCTTTGTCGGTCCGTGTGCGCTGCCACCTTTTTGGGGGGAATTTTTTGTGTTTTTTGGCTCTCTGCGCATGCGCGGAAGAAAAATTGTCTTTCTGCGCATGCGCAGATAGCTGAAATCGCGCAAGGATGAGCGCGCGTGCACAACGTCGCAATGTGCACCGGTAGGAAAAGGTAAGAGGGACCCGCCCCTGGTGAGGGCTCCCCCCAATCTATATTCAGACACTGCCGTCTTTCCATGTATCGGTCACTCATTTTCTCACACTCCCGACAGGCTCATCCACAGCAAGTGACAGACAAAGTTACTGGGGTAAACAATGCCCTTGTTACAACAGGTGTTAGCCTGCAGGATTCTGGCTTTGCACAGACCTGGGTCAATTTAAAGAATATCGTCAAAATCCACAAGCAGAGGAAAGCTTCCGATGACGTTGAGAGAGGCAGCTTAGAAATGAAATGGGGTCAACAGGTTTGTAGGACAGAACTTTGTATTTATTTCGGGATCTAATGAAGTGGGCTGGACTACTGCAAGGCACAATTTGCAGGGCTCTCCCTTCAGAGCCTCATCGTAAATTGCCACAAAGTTGGGGACTGTTACTTAGCAGGACGAGCCCAATTCTCGTTTCGAAGTGACTAGCAGGCTACAAAGTCCAAATCACAACACTGGCAAACATAGGTAGCCCTCAACTTACAACAGTTCACTTAACGACCGTTCAAAGTTACCACGGCACTGGAAAATGTGACTTATGACCGTTTTTCAGAGTTACGACCTTTGCAGCAGCCCCATGATCATGTGATCAAAATTCAGACGCTTTGTCAATTGGTTCTGTTACTGTGCCCCAAAATGTTTTGCGACCTCCTGATAAGCAAAGTCAATGGGGAAGCCAGATTAATTTAACAATCTGGTTATTAACTTATCAACAGCAGTGGCAAGAAAGGTTGTAAAATGAGGGTAAAACTTACTTAACAAGTGCCTCACTTAACTGCAGAAATTTTGGGCTCAATTGTGGTCGTAGGTCGAGGACTACCTGGACCTTTAAGGGTCCCCGTACAGCAGCAACTCAACACGTCCTTCTTCTTTTGCCTGCCGTTCGTTATCAACCTCCGTCCCACCCTCACCTGTTGCAAGGTAACCCTTCTGAGCAGGGTTTCCCAACCTTGTCAACTTTTAAGAGGCATAGACTTCAACTCCCAGAATCCCCCAGCCAGCACTCAAAACAACAACAACGAGGAACGAGAATAGGGAAAGAAACCAAAACAACCGAGTCTTGTTTTATTGAAAGTTTGGCTTATTTAAAATAATAACCTATTCCAACGGTAACCAAAAACAAGGGTTAGCAGTAAGAACGTTCTCCCTCTTGGCAGAGGGTACGAGAGTCACATCCTGGCTTGTCTCTTTCGGCCTCTGTGATTAATTGCCATCTAAAATGTCACGAGACTGCAAGGGTCTATACCACCGGATAAGCTGGAAAGGCAACCCTACATATATAAAGCATGAGCTTCGGACTCTCGCCTGCCTTCTGGCTTGGCGCTGTCCTTGTCTTCCGAGCAATTATGGCACCATCGTTGTGCGTGTGTGTGTGTGTGTGTGTGTGTGTGAGCATCTCCAGGGAGAGCCCCAAAGGGCCCAAGTGGCTGGAGAGAGAAATGGCAGGAAGGAGGCAGACACTTCCAGCCTCGAGAAGCCAAACACCGACACACAAGCAGCGCGCCACCCCTTGTTTCGTGGTATCTTCGCTCCGGGATTTGGAGAAGATGGCGTGCGAGATTCTGGTCCAGGGAGACCAAGTGAGGAAGAGAAGGAGAGGCGAAGTCTTCTACTGGCCAAACTTATTGAGGGCTGAAGCACTGCCCTTCCTAAAGTTGAGGGTGATTTAAAACTCTGGATTGCTTCACGCTACCGTACCATTAAATTGGGACTAATTTAATAACTCCCCCTATGGTTTGCTACTAAAAAAAAAGGAGAAAGAGAGAGAGAGAAAGAAAGAGAGAAACAGCACATTCTTCGAGTGAGGGATGATGGTTCTTAAACTAACCGGCAACATTTTCTTGAAATGTAATTTCCCCATGCCTTCCATTTTCCTTTCCCCAACTCTCAAGATTAAGCAGTGAGGACGAGAAGAAAAAACTTTTTATGTGTGGTTAAAACGTAAAAGATCTCTCACTGCTTTTTTGTTTTCCTTTTTTTTAAAAAAGGATGCAAGGATGTTCTAGAAATATTCTTGGTTTTACAGCAGGAAAGTATCAGGAGAAACATCTAAGCTGTCTGCTTAGGTCTCATCTGTCACCTGAGAGAGAGAGAGAGAGAGGAGAGAGAGACAGAATATAGAATTAGGCTCAACTAACTCATTGTATTGTTGTTTACACACACACACACACACACACACACACACACACACACACACACGCACAATAGAGTTAAGGGAAAATCCAAATATGCCAACCCCAGCCAAGGATGACTTCAAAGGACAGCATGAAAAGAATGCCAGCTGGGAAATATGCGAGACTTCATATGCACTAAAGCAGTGTTTCCCAACCTTGGCAACTTGAAGATGTGTGGACTTCAACTCCCAGAATTCCCCAGCCAGCTTTGCTGGCTGGGGAATTCTGGGAGTTGAAGTCCAGACATCTTCAAGTTGCCAAGGTTGGGAAACACTGCACTAAAGGAAGTCGATTGGGAGAAAAGAGTTTTAAAAATATTGAATTGTGACAACTCTCTTATATGGAGAGGTTCTGGGTAGCACCGATTATGGGATCAATACATCGCACTCATATTCTTGGTTTTGCAGCAGGAAAGTATCAGAAGGGTTGGAAGGGACTACAGAGGTCTTCTAGTCCAACCCCCTGCTCAAATGGTTGCCCAATCTCTTCTTGAGTGGCAACGGGAGCACCCACAACTTCTGGGGGAAAGCTATTCCACTGATCAATTCCTCTGTCATGTCAGGACAATGACATTCCCTGACCGAGAAGAGGCTGAGTCCCTTCTCTGTTACTGTCATTTTCTAAACAAATCCAGAATTTCAAGAATGGATTTTCTATTCATCTCTGGATGACGGATGAAACGGGGGCATATTTGAGGGCTCCCCCTGCCTCTGCTCAGCCCCCCCAGAAATCCTACCTTGCCGTGGGCTTAATTTGCATTCCTCTGACGCACGTTCTTGTCCATGTTGTTTGCAGTGTTGCCTTTTCTGGGAGGCAAGAGGAAAAGTCGGTCAGTTCCAGACCTTAAGGACGATCTGTGTCAAACTCTAGACTTAGACTAGCAAGTAGGCGGAGTCTAGGATCTATGCTGATACTACACACACACACACCAATTACAAAGCTCTCCCTCTCACCTACCCGTCTGATCAGAGCAGGAGGCAGCCCCATATTCCTCAAACTTAAAGCCACACTTTCTCAACCTTGACAACTTGAAGATGTGTGGACTTCAGCTCCCAGAATTCCCCAGCCAGCTGTGAGCTACACTGAGATTTCAAGACAGGCAATTCCAACCAGTGCTTCTCAGCCTTGGCAGCTTGAAGTGCGGAAGAAGTGTCGCACACTTGGCAGCTTGAAGTGTGGGCTTCAATTCCCAGAATTCTGGGACTTGAAGTCTGTTAGAACCCTGTTCAAACGATTGGGTGTGTTAATATATGATTAAGCCACAAATCATTGTTATGTGTATATTGCTTTAAATGCATTGTGGATGGTTACTATATAAGTAAGCAAGAGAGGATGCTCAATGTGGTTTATGGTTGGTGGTTTAGTGTGGTTTGGTGTTTGACGGTGTGTTCCGGATTGAAGACTCTCTGCTGCTTTACTGATGAGTAGATTACTTTATGACTGTTTGGAATTGCTGTGAAGAAGAAAAGTAACTATCTGTGATAGTATAGAATTAAGTGATAGCTGTAATCTTTGTGAGTTAAAACAAAGATAGGCAAGAAGAACAAACTTCACACTGACTGAATAACTGTGTATGACTTGGACTTCCTATTTAACTTTGCTACTATTCAAGTAAAACTATTTTGTACATACTAAAGATATTCTGTTTATTGACTGAATAGCATATCAAACTGCAACACCATTACTACAACACATTTCGCTGTGTATGTGCTTTACAGCACAATAACTCCTTAACAAAGTCCACGTATCTTCAAGCTGCCATGATTGAGAAACACCAGCTAAGACACAGCCAACCAGGTCTTTGTGTTTCCCAGCCTTTAAAGGACCCGCTAACCCAACCACCCTCATTTTGGGCCCCGTGGGGCGCTCTTTCCTCCCATCTCTGTTTCCTGCTGCTCCTCTTTCATGGCCTTCCAGCTTCAATAAGCAGCATCTGGCTTAACTCTGGTTCTGTCAGGCAGGAGGCAGCCTCCTGAAGAGCCTTCATGCCTGCTCAGGTAATTGCAGTTGGGCACATCCAGCTGGTTGTCTAATTTCCCACCCACAAGTGGCCTCAGGAGGTGATTTACCAGGAGGGGGAGGGGAAATGGTCCTTTATACTTACAGGGGTGCAGAGCCTCCATCATCATCTTTGAGCAAAGGAAGAGGGGAAAAGAAGAAAGATTGAAGTCAGCAAGAGGATTTTGGTGAATAGGCAAATCATACTTTGTCACATTTATTTATGTATTTATGTATTTATATTTCCTATTTCTAAACCACTCAGAGGGGCTCTGGGTAGTTAACATCCTTCATCTCCAATTCTTTTCTTTTCTTTTCTCTTTTTCTCTTCTTCTTTCTTTTCTTCTTTCTTCTTTCTCTTTTTCTCTTTCTTTTTCTCTCTCTTTTTCTTCTATCTATCTATCATCTATCTATCATCTATCTATCTATCTATCTATCTATCTATCTATCTATCTATCTATCTATCTATCTATCTATCTATCTATCTATCTATCTATCTATCTATCTATCTATCTATCTATCTGATCTTCCATCTATCTCATCTCATCTATCATCTATTTGTCAAAAAAATCCCCAGCTTTTAACACTGTCACTATTGAGGAAGAGACACCACCATACTCACATGTCTACATTCATTTAATTACATCCCACCTTCATTATTTTTATACATTCTGTTTTCCCCACAACCACCCTATGAGGTGACTTGGGCTGAGAGAGAGGGACTGGCCCAAAGTCACCCAGCTGACTTTCCTACCTAACGCGAGAAGACCAGAACTCACAGTCGCCTGGCGATTGGCCCAAAGTCACCCAGCTGGTTTTTGTGCCTAAGGTGGGACTAGAACTCATGGTCTCTCAGTTTCTAGCCAGGTGTCTTCACTACAAGACAAACTAGCACACGGGTACTACGATCATATACAGATGACAAGACAACCAGGGCAAGGGGTGGCTTTAGTTTGGTCTTCTTCCACTTACCACAAAGGGTTAACATGCAAGCAGCAAGAAAGAATTGAATTCAAAGTTAATGCCACCAAGTACGCCATATTTACAAGCTTTTAAGCCAGAGTTATTCAACCTTAGCCACTTTTAAGCTGTCTGGACTTCAACTCCCAGAATTCCCCAGCCACCATGCTGGTTGGGGAATTCTGGGAGATGAAGTCCAGACAGCTTTAAGTACCTAAGGTTGAAAAACACTGTTTTAAGCCAATCAAGAAACCTTCCTATCCTCTTAAGACCTTTCCGGCTTGGTGGTCCATCACGGCGCGGGGTGTGTGTGTGGAAAGAGGGGATGGTTTTGTGTGAGTGGCAGGTGTGTGTGCGCTCGCCCACCACTTGCACGGCCCGGTTCCGAACGGGTCGTGACCCAGTAGTGGGCCACAGCCTGGGGGTTGAGGATCCAAGACAGAAGTAGTGAACTACGGCCTCTTTATGACTTGTGGACTTCAACTTCCAGAATTCCTGAGCCAGCCATTTCTGGTGGCTCAGGAATCCTGGGAGTTGAAGTCCACAAGTCATAAAGGGGCCGTAGTTCCCCAACCCTGCTCCCCACTCCCTTCACTCAATTTAAAGCATTGCTTGCAAACACCATGTACAAATGAAGCAGGGGTTTAATTAAGCTTATAAGGGTGGAGAAAGTCAGGAATGTCTTGCTGCTTACCAAGAAAAGTATAAAGAACAATGCTTTAGATCTCCACAGCAAAGAAAGCCTTGTTTTACAAGGAAAGAAGAGTACAGGAAGAGATGCTGAATTTCTGATTCAGATAGAAGCATTTAGGCATCTCAGGTATTTATAAAGGGAAGTATTTTGAAATAATGCAAACAAGTGGAGGGGAAAAACAGTGACAAGAATATTTCCTAACAGAAGAAATAAATTAAAATGTTAGATGCTGACGGCAGTGAAATGAGAAAGCTGACATTGGCTAAGAAACTTCTCCAGGGACTTAAAAACATTCCTGCCAATTGATTTATGCAGTTGTTGTTGTTCCCCCCCCCCACACACACAGGAGACAAGGAACGAGGAAGATAAAGTCTCATTCAGCAATGTTTCCACCGTGCCCAAGACCACTGAAGTTGCCACGATCTGAGTGAGATTAATTTCCTTTTCACCCCAACGGTGTGGAATCCAAGCCAAGTTTAGCATAATTAGGCAACCTGAGTCGGTCGCAAAGCCAGCTTGGTGGTGGGTGAACCTTCAGGAGCCTCTTAAGGCAGAGGTCCCCAAGCCCTGGTCTGTGGACCGGCACTGGGTCATGGCATGCTAGAAACCGGGCCACGCAAACGAGAGAAGCCCCATCCGCAGGATGCAATCTCTCTTCATGGAACCGGTCCCTGGTGGCCAAAGGTTGGGGGCCACTGTCTTAAGGCATCTCAACCCTAGAGAATCTGACCCCTTACTGGCCTTCAAGCCATGGCAGAGTTAGCTGTCATTTTAAGGGACAGACTCAACCAACCCTCTCCAAATTATGTGGCAACACAGAATGATTTGACTAGGAAAAGCTTCCCGCCCCTCGCCCGAGAAAAGTATTAACAGCAAATTTTAAAAAGCTTTCCATTCTCAGCCTCTGTTAATACATGACCCTCCTTGTAATTTCCACTGTCGGAAAAATCCTGATACAGATGCACCTAAGAGCATCTTCGCACCAGCTGTTTGCCAAGACAATGCTGCACGAAGTGGATTTCGGCCTTATCAAGCCAGGGCATCATGTATGACGTTATAAACCCCAGGGTCGATTTACTCACTATATAAATGTAATAAAACTTTTGAAGAATGAAATGCCCCCATCAAAAATAGAACCAGGTTTATGTCTTTTATATCCTTAAGACATTGTTTTGACATGATAATGCAAAAGAAGAAAGCTGCTTCTATAGGTGGGAGTATGTGGGCAGTGGTCACACGAAGAGGAAAAATACATTAATGGTGTTGGAGATCTCTGGAAGGAGTGATCCATATTAAGTGAAAGCACACAAGGATCTCACAAATTTCCCACTCAGGTTTTGACAGACATAAAGGAATTATCTCTTATTTCAGTGGTCCTCAGACACACGGCCGCAGCCCACTACCTGGCCCCAGCCTGTCCAAAACCAGGCCACGGGAGAGATGGGAAAGCATGTGCACGTGAAGCTCCACCCAACATGTGAGCGGAGGGCGCTTGCGCATGAAGCTGCATTCGTGCAAATGGAGCTTTGCGTGCAAGTGCCCTTTGCTCCTGTGGAGCTTCGCGCGTGAGCATTATGCTCTCCATTCTAGTGCCCTCCACTTGTGCCAGCCCTCTGAGCAGTTTACAGAGTCAGCCTATTGCCCCCAACAATCTGGGTCCCCATTTTACCCACCTCGGAAGGATGGTAGGTTGAGTCAACCTTGAGCCTGATGAGATTTAAACTGCCAAATTGCTGGCAGCCGGCAGTCAGCAGAAGTAGCCTGCAGTACTGCACTCTAACCACTGTGCCACCACGGCTCTTTAGTACCACTCTATTATAATATTAGATTATTGTAATCTTATTATTAATCTCCCCCTTGCCCATTCCAGCACCTTACCCTCAGGAACCTCATTGGGCTTTCTCCTCTTCTCGTAGATGAAGATTATTGTGACCAGGACCAGCACCTCTGCTACAATCCCCAGGAATGGCCACAGAGCAGCCAGCCGGCTCCGCACCCTCAGTTTCACCTCCGCACTCCCTTCGCCCATTTCATTGGTGGCATTGCACACGTAACTCCCGGGATCCTTCTCCAGATTCAAAGAAATGATCTGAAGTTCTGTCCTGGTGCCGTTGGATTTGATGTAGAATCTCTCTTCGGTGCCGTTGGCAATAGGCTGGAGGAGAAGAGGGGTGTCACTAGTTACAGAGACAGACCCATAGAAAAGACAGACCCCCAGAAGAGAGCTACAGGTAAAGTCCTCCACTCATGACCACAACCGAGCCCCAAGATTTATGTTAAGTGAGTTTTACGACCTTTCTTGCCACTGCAGTTTTAAGCGAATCGCTGTGATTGTTAAGTTAGTAACACGGTCATTACGTGAATCTGGCTTTCCCACTGACTCTGCTTGTCAAAAGGGGAATCACATGATCCCGGGACACGGCAGCCGTCATAAGTATGAACCGGTTGCCTGAATCATATGACCGCAGGGATGCTGCAATAGTTAAAAGTGTGAAAAACAGTCACATTTTTCAGCGCTGTTGTAACACTGGTCACTAAATGAACTGTTGTAAGTTGAGGACTACCTATAGTCTTGAAGATGACTCATGGTGTCAAAAGGAACCATTCCACGCAATGTCTGGAGACCAAAACTGAAAACCTGAGTGAGGAAGCTTCCTTATGACTAATGAGACCACCGCCTCATCCAGCTCAGTCTCTCACCTGAGGTGAGATGGGTGGCATATACATTTGATAAATATATTTTTGCCCCTTACCCCTGGGGCCTTCTGAAAGAGCGCCAACTGGTATAGGGATCAAAGAGCGGCATGCAACCATGGGGGTGGTTTGTGGCCCTCCACCTTTTTTTTAACCTTTGGTTTAATTCTGCTTTTGGAATATAGTGATGAAAAATGGCTGTATACAGGTAGTCCTTGACTTACGACCACAGTTGAACCTCAAATTTCCATTGCTAAGACAGTTGCGTTTTGCGCCATTTGATAACCTTTTTTGCCACCGTTGTTAAGTGGATCACTGCAGTTGTTGAATTAGTAACACGGTTGTTAAATGAATCATTGACTCTGCTTGTCAGGTGGTCGCAAGAGATGATCACATGACCCCAGAACACTGCAAGTGATATATACATGCCAGTTGCCAAGCATCCAAATTTTGATCATGTGACCATGGGGATGCAGCAGTGGTCATGTGACAAATGTCATATCACTTTTGGTTTAATTCTGTTTTTGTTTTATTTTACTTTTTAACTATGACTATTTGTGCATGGCTGTATTGCTTTTATCTGTTAACCACCCAGTCACTCAGACGAGATGGGCCATATATAAATTTGATAAATAAAATAAAATTTGTAGCACTGGCTGCACCTTCCTTTTTAGAGGGTTTTTTCCCCTAGCCCTTGCAGGAACATGACAAAAATTAAAACTGGAGTCCTGTTTATTTTATTAAATTTAGAAACCGCCCGTCTCCCTCACAGAGGGACTCTAGGTACAAGTAAAATATTAAAACACTAGTAGCTGGATACCCGTGCTTCGCTACGAAACCGAACTCCTTAGCATGGAGTAGAATGTCTAAACTCCCAGCCCGCAGGCCGGATGAGTCACGCCCTGGCCACACCCACTGGCAGTTGGAACAGAGTTCTTTTCAGGTGGGGAGGGGGAGTAGAACGTCTAACTCCTTAGCATCAGAGCGTGATGATCTGCTGGTCATTTAGAAAAATCCTTTCTTAGCGAGCACCTAGAAACCAAGAGGAACATACGTGGCAAGTTTCAAGTTTGTAGGCTTTACAGTTCTCGAGATTTTGTGATGATGCGTGAGTGGTATTTGCCTTTTATATATATATATATAGATTTAACTTTCCTCCTCTCATGTGCTCCACAGTTCTATGCACTCCTTCCACCGGATGGGAAAAATCCCCTTATCAGTTGTATAATCAGGAAAAAAAAGCAATCTACTAGGTCAAGGCTTTGTTAGTGGTCAATCAGACCCTTTAAATAAAAAGATAGCATTGTGGCTTTTTATAGACATACTCGCCCGCCCTTAAGCTCAGAGTAATACTATTTAAAAACTGGCACCAGGTTTCTAGTCAACAGCAGGAGTCAGCAAATGTTGTACAGGTGGTCCTTGACTTAAGACCACCAGGGAATCCAGAATTTCCATTGCAAGGCAAGGCAGTTGTTAAGTGAATTTTGTCCCATTACATGACCTTTTTTTTGCCAAAGTTGTTAAATGAATCACGGGGCATTTTAAGCACATCTGGCAAGATTATAAATGGTGATCATGTGACCGTGGATGGTGTGACTGTCATATACACACCCACATTTTAACCACGTAATCAAGGCGATGCTGCAATGGTGGTAAGTGTGAAAACCGATCATGGGTCCCTTTTTTTCCAGTGCCACCGTAGCTTCGAAATGTCACTCAATGGATGGCTGTATAGGGTCTCATGCTTGAGCAGGGATTGGAGTAGAAAACCTCCAAGGTCCCTTCCAACACTTGCTATTCTTTATAAATCTCTCCACTCAGTCTTACCAAGAGAATGGTGATAAACAATACTTGGAAATGTACACCACGTCTTCTGATAGCAAAATCTCATCTTATTGGCTAGTATCAAAGGGAAGATGACTTTGAAAAAGCTTCCTCTCTCACCACAACATGCAAGACGAGGAGAGGCCAGGCGAGGCGCCCCCCCCCGATGTGAGTGACATCGAGTTGGCCACACCCACCCAGTCACATGACCACCCAGCAGTCATCAGGGCAGAGAACTGGTTGTTAAATTATTTGAATCCCACCACTTATTGTAAGCCGAAGACTCCCTGATTTCAAATGGGTTTTTCCTTTTTTTTACAGGTGTGCATGTTAATCTCTCTCTTCAATACACCATCTCTGAAGCAAGGCCCCTAACTGGAAAGGCCGCAAGTGGACTCTTAACATGGTTTCTCCATAGGCAGCCAGGACACCTACTGGGGAGGAAGGAAGCAGAGGAATCCTGGGTTCATGGCAGGAAAGGCACTCACCTGAGGCACCTGGTCTGCCATCTTGTACCAAGTCCACTGGGTAACAGAAGGGTAGGAATTGCACTTGCAAATCAGCGATACTGCGTCTCCTTCGTTTGCGTGCTCCATCTTCTTGTAGGGCACCACGTGGGGAGCAACTGCAACAGGGTGTCAGAAAAAAAAGCCAGTAGGTCACGATCAAAGAGGGGTCAGAGGAGAGGTTGATCAAGAAAACACTCCGGCCTATAAACTCTCATCCTTCGCGAACAAGCCTTGGCAGAAGCAGATTTCTTTGCAAGGTCTGGGAGTTAGTTATTGGGGGACAGTTGTGCAGAAGGCTGGGAAAACACAGGAAGTTCATCTAGCAATAGCACTTGAGACTTATATACCGCTTCACTGTGCTTTGCAGGCCACTCTAAGTAGTTTACAGAGTCAGCTTATGGCCCCCAACAATCTGGCTCCTCATTTTACCGACCTCTGGAAGGTTGGAAGGCTGAGTCAACCTTGAGCTGCTCAGGATCGAACTGCTGGCAGTCGGCAGAGTTTGCCTGCAATGCTGCATTCTAACTAGCTCGTTATCATATCATAACCTCCCCTAATTTAGCGTCCTTGGGATGTATTCAGTTATGAATCCCCACAATGCCAGTATGGAAATTGCAATCCGATTTACCTAGAGCAGGGTTTCCAAACTGAGGTGATTTTAAGATGTGTGGACTTCAAGTCTCAACTCCCATGGCTGGCTGGGGAATTCTGGGAGTTGTAGTCCATGCCTCTTAAAGTTGCCAAGGTTGGGAAACTCTGACCTAAAGAATACCAGGCTGGTCTACACCAATAGAAACAGACTTCCACAAGCTTGCTTGCTAAACCTGGAACTGCTCGGATTTCCTGGAGACAAATATTTGGGTACTTTTATGGTCCCCTCTAGGTGATTAAAATGGACAGCACTAGTACCTAAGACTTATATACCACTTCATAGTGCTTTTCAGCCCTCTCTAAAGTGGTCTACGAAGTCATCCTATGGCCCCCAGCAATCTGGGTCCTCATTTTACCAACCTCAGAAGGATGGAAGGCTCAGTTAACCTTGCACTGGTCAGGATCGAACTCCTGGCAATGGGCAGAGTCACCCTGCAATACTGCATTCTCACCACTGTGCCACCACAGTCCGTCCTCCTTCCTTCCCTCCCACTTAGCACTTCTATACCGCTTCGCGGTGCTTTACAACCCTCTCCAAGCGGTTTACAGAGTCAGCATATGGCCCTCAACAATCTGGATCCAATACCGACCTCAGAAGGATGGAAGGCTGAGTCAACCTTGAGCCAGTCAAGATCGAACTCCCGGCTGTGGGCAGGGTTTTTGCCTGCAATACAGGCATTCTAAGCACTGCACCACCAGGGCTCCTTTCTTTCTCAGACTAGAAAGGCAGATAGGGGAACCCATGAGCAGTGGCTCATTCCTCGTGGATTTGACAACACAAAGTCCTTCTCCTCTATGGAAACAGGAAAAAAAAAAGCAGAATCCTGAAGCACCCACAACAGTTACCTTTCACATACACCGTAGCTTTTGAGAGGGGGGTGGTGTTAAAGACGCAGTGGTACTCTCCCGAGGTTTCATAATCCACTTTGGGGATCCTAGGATTCAAAAACACACAGACAAACACATACCAGCAGGTGACAAGGAGAACACACAAAAGCATCACAGCAGGAGAACTGGGAATGGATATTGGCAACTACAACTTCACTCAGCAAACACAATGTTCATGGAGTAAGAGGCATTATCCAGGAGAAAAAATAACCACTAGGAAATTCTGGATTAATTTTTCTATCAAAGGGTATGACGCAGAAGCAAACACACTCAGCTGAGCCACACCTAATTAAAACTTTCTGGGACAGGCCTGGAATCTTGAGAGGAAAAGTTCCAGGAAGCCATCACAATACAATAATAGAGTGAATAGAACAGTCCCGATTGTCCAAGAATCTTCCATATATAGATGTAGCTGAAGAGTGCAAATAGCCAACCAATCACTCCTTCTAGGATGGCGTATCTTGTTTTAATGCACAAGGCAATGGCACCAGGTAGCCAGACTGGCAAGTTTCTACTGATTGCCTCTCTGGTGGAATAATACCACTTTTCCCAAGGGATATTTCTCTTTGTTTTAATTCAGCCCGATCAGAAATTAACACAGGGAGTCCTCAACTTATAGCCATTCATTTGTTCAAGGCAACAACGGTACTGAAAAATGTGCAACATTAAACCAATGCAAGCCATGTCATCAAAATTTGGTTGCTTGCCACCTGGCTTGTACAGGTAAGACCTCGACTTACAACAGCTCACTTAGTGACCATTCGAAGTTACAACAGCACTGAAGTGACTTATGACCATTTTTTAGATTTACGACCATTGCAGCATCCCACGGTCACATGATGAAAATTCAGGACACTTGTCAGCTGACTCATGTTTATGACCATTGCAGTGCCCCGGGGTCATGTGATCCGCTTTTGTGACCTTCTGATGAGCAAAGTCAATGGGGAAGCCAGATTCACTTAACAATGGTGCTATGTAATAAATTGAGACATGCAAAACAACTTTTCTAGGATAGTTGATGAAAGTAATCTGGTTGTTAAGGGAATGTGTTACTAACTTTAACAACTGCAGTGATTCACTTAACAAATACAGCAAGAAAAGTCATAAAATGGGGCAAAAGTCACTTAACAAATTTCTCACTTAGCAGCATAAAAGTTGGGCTCAATTGTGGTCGTAAGTTGAGGACTGCCTGTATTTACATTTGCAGCATCCTGGGGGTGACATGTTCGCCATTTGCAACCTTCCCAGCCCTCCTTGCTTCACTTAAAGACCGCACGATTCACTCAACTGCTGTGATTTGCTTAACCACAGCAAAAAAAAAAGGTCTTAAAATTGGGCCTCATTTAACAGCTGTTTTGCTTAACAACATAAATTCTGGTCACATTTGTTGCCACAAGTTGAAGACTATATGTATTATATAGCTACTCCTCTACTTAAGTTGCCGGTAGAAGTATACGTCCCCCTTTTCAGGAGATGTACAGTACAGGTAATCCTCCACTTACCACAACGGAGGCCAAAATTCATGTTGATAAGTGAAACAGTTGTTAAGTGAATTTTGACCCATTTTATGACTTTTCTTGCCACAGTTGTTAAGTGCATCACTTCAGTTGTTAAGTTAGTAACATGGTTGTTAAGTGAATCTGGCTTCCCCATTGACTTTAGGTTGCAAAAGCGGATCACATGACCCCAGGACATGCAACCGTCATAAATATGAACCAGTTGCAAAGCATCCAAATTTTGATCATGAGACCATGGGGTTACTGCAACGGCCATAAGTGTGAAAAGTAGACTGGTAAGTCACTTTTTTTCAATGCCACTGCCACTTCAAATTGTCACTAAATGAACTGTTGTAAGCTGAGGACTACCTGTATACCTTTAAATACTGTGGGCTCTTGCAGTACTCAGCGGTTGGATTAAAACCAGATTTAAAAAAAGCAATTATTTTGCACAGTGCATTTCCCCATTTGTGTTATACCTGCCATTGAGTGCCATGTTGTTCTCAGATGAAGAACACCTACCTATTCCCACTTCCTTTCTAATTTACTGCGTTTCCCCGAATATAAGACCCTGTCTTATATTTTTTTGAACCCTGAAATAAGCGCTTGGCCTTATTGCCATGCACTCAAAAGCCCCATTGGGCTTATTATCAGGGGATGTCTTATTTTGGGGGAAACAGGGTAGAATGAAGCTAGTACTGCCCAACATTTAAGCACCAGAGATTTCTGTGCAATGACAGTCAGCTAAGAATTATGCTTTCTGCAGACACTGCATTTCAGGCTCGTTGTTAAGCTAATGCATACAATTCATTACTCCCTTCCCCACCCTACTAGCAAGATTCAGGGAGGGGGGGAGGAGGAAGAAACGGTTGTTAACTTCTTTTAGTGCCAAGGAGAGAGTATAATCCACTGCATATTTCCTAGGCAATAATCTCCATTAAAACAATTTACTTCCAAGTGAAATCAAACAATTTTTTGGTTGACTTTCGGTACGTCTTACTGCGAAAAATGATTCCACTGGACATTGCTTTGTGAGCCAAACAAGCTGTGAAGTTTCTCCATTTTGCATTTGGAGGAAAAATTCCATTTGGAGAAGTTGCTGATCTGAGACACATTTTTAAAAAAAGATTTTTATCCCTTCTTTTCTTTCATATTACAACTCAAGGCGATGAACATATAAATATTTCTTCCTCCTCCTCCTTTCTCCACAACAACCCTGTGAGGTGGGTTGGAATGTGATTGGCCCAAAGTCACCCTGCCAGTTTTTCACTTTAAAGTCACCTACATGTAGGAGGTAAAATGCAGAGTGGTCTCATTGGAATCAAGCTTTGTCTCGCCTTTCATCCAGTAACTGCCATTGATAGGTGCTGGTGCTTCACTTATGTTACATGAAATGATCACATTTGATCCAGCAGTTACTTCAGGAGAGGTTGAGATTTTGGCCCCTGGTTGTTAAGAAGGAAACGAAAGTTAGGTTAGGATATCATGGGCTTAAAAGAAGAAAAAAAACCCTGGGTTTTGACACGGGGTTTGGTCACCTGCATGCCTAAGAAAAAGCAGCTTGGTTGCAGCATAGCAACTGCATTTAACTCCTATAGTTAAAATCAAGCTTCTGGGGTTTTAAACCAGTGTTTCCCAACCTTGGCAACTTGAAGATGTCTGGACTTCAACTCCCAGAATTCCCCAGCCAGCATTCGCTGGCTGGGGAATTCTGGGAGTTAAAGTCCAGACATCTTCAAGTTGCCACGGTTGGGAAACACTGTTTTAAACAATGTGGTCAGTTATACAAGTCACGAAACACCAGGAAGTTAGCGTCTATATAACTATCTGAGGGATTTGAAGGGGAAGAGATTAGGAAGCAGAGGTAACGATAATTTCTAAAGCAGCACATCACCTTCTAAGCACATCATTATTCTAATGTTATCTAGTAACAAATACAACTACTGGGATAAATAAAATAGTGTATCTATGCATACAGACCCATTGAACGGTTCCAAACATTCTGGATGCTTTATTTGTGATTTTGGAGTAAATGTATTTGCTTTATTGTTTCTTCTGCTTAAACACACTTGCACATTCTTCTCCTTTCTGAACAATCACCACAGAGAAACATCTAGCTCCATTCTCATTCTCACATTCTCTCATTCTCTCTCTCTCTCTCTGCAGTAAAGCAATATATTGATGAAAAATGGCTGTATACAGGTAGTCATCGACTTACGACCACAGTTGAACCTCAAATTTCCATTGCTAAGCAAGACAGTTAACTGAGTTTTGCCCCATTTGATAACCTTTTTTGCCACCGTTGTTAAGTGGATCACTGCAGTTATTGAATTAGTAACACGGTTGTTAAATGAATCATTGACTCTGCTTGTCAGAAGGTCGCAAAAGATGATCACATGACCCCCCAGAACACTACAAGTGATAAATACATGCCAGTTGCTGAGCATCCGAATTTTGATCATGTGACCATGGGGATGTAGCAGTTGTCGTGTGACAAAATGTCATATCACTTTTTTCACGTCAAAAGGTCACTAATTGAACATTGTGAGCTGAGGGCTACCTGCAGTTCAATTTTAGGCCAGGAGCAAGAAATTGCATTAAGGATGCTAAGCCAGTTCAAGAAGAGAAATAAAGGCAGCAATCTGCAGCGTCTGGGTGATATCGTCCCAAATTTAACCTCAGCTCAACTAGAGAGACTCAACTGGAAGCTGCACATTTCCTATAGGCCTCTTTGCCTACCTAGGAAAGGCCTGTGTTTACATGAGTTACAAGGTTTAATAGTGGCAGAAGTGTGTGTACAGGTAGTACGGTATGCAACCTGCGAGCACATTTAAGCCCAAAATTTCTGTTGCTAAGTGAGGCAATTGTTAAGTGAGTTTTCTCCTATTTTACAACCTTTCTTGCTGAGTCAATCTGATTGACACGTGTTGAGTCAATCACTGCCAGTTGTTAAGTGAATCTGGCTTCTCCATTGACTTTGTTTGTGAGAACGTATCAAAAGGGGATCAAGTGACCCTGGGACGCTGCAACCGTCATAAATATGAACCGGTTGCCAAGCGTCTTAATTTTGATCACGTGATTATGGGGATGCTGCAATGGCCGTATAAGTGTGAAAAATGGTCACGTCACCTTTTTTCAGTGCCGTTGCAACTTCGAACGGTTACTAAATGACCTGTTGTAAGTCGAAGACTACCTGTATTAGCCTTCACCTGCCACGAAGGAGAATTTCTTACCTGACGAGGTATAAATAAGATCAGTCACAAAGTCATAATTGGCAGAGTGATTTACTTGGCATTTCTTTTAAGAGAAACAATTGCACCTTAGTTCGTATGCACAGAGTACCCAAAAGGAGCATGTGGCTATTTTCATGCTTTGTTTCTTTTGGAATGCAATAAATTATAATGACCATCCCTTGAACGGCAAGCAAAGAGTTTGAAATGTAGTGGGTGTGCAACCTACCCCCCCCCCCAAAAAGGCACTGGGCTTTAACTTCACCATCTATACAAAGATTTTGAGCACTGAAAGAAGTTTATCCAAGCTAACTGCAATATTTAATCACCCATTTTCAAGAGAAATATACTGCTACGAATATTTTCCCAGCACATAATCAAGCCAACTCATCCAAATTGGCCATCTCCCATGAGACAAGATAAAAGACACACCTGAGACTTGCCTCCTAAAAAATAAGTGTTTCCAGTTATTAAGAATTATTTCATTTTGTTTTAAATGAGCCATTGATAGAACAGCAATTTGCAAACTTCCTTCAGTTAGGAACAGTTCCTCACACAGACACTCCTTGAACATCTACAAGGTGGTCTACTTGCAGAGGTCTTGAAGCATTGACCTAGTTCATATGTTACACTGGCTGGGCTGCACCATCAGCTCATATGAACCAAGGATATACATATCTTAGCCTCGGGAATGAGAAAGTCATTCCTGATCCCATTAAGGAATCCTTGATCAAGCTTTCAAGGGGCTTCAGGAGAATTTGAAAACCAAGAGTGAAAACGCTCTTGCCCGTAAATGCAAGTTCAGCATGTCAGCCATTAGCCGTATCATTTTATTCCCCTCCCCCCTGGTTAGAAATTTGACTTGCAGCTCTGCAAATGGAAGTAGAGCCGACGACTGGTCATCCCACAGCCAAGAAGAACTACTAAGCATATGACCTAGGTGGCAAAAAAGAGAAAATTTGGCCTTTTCAGAAAACGGTTGCCCGTTACAACAAGCACAAATACAGTTTGGAACTTACTCCCGCAAAATTGTGCTCCTTGTAAAGTGGGGAAGCAAAAAAAAAAAAAAAAAAGCACAACTGCACAGATGTAGGAAGAAATATCAGAGGAGGAGGAGGAACGGGGCCTGGGGGGGGGGCTAGGTTTGGAAATGACTGGTGGAAGCAGCGCCAAGGCAACCTGGTCTCTGTTTCTAATGGGAACATGGAGGTGGGGGGAGAGAGAGAGGCAGCATTCCAACGGATCCCAAAAGGGCAGGATCATTTTAAGAGAGGTCACAACCTTTTTTGTTTGAGCAAGGCTGAAGCAGATCCCTGCGGGGTTCACAAGGGTTGGGAAACCGAGGCGCATAAGAGGATCTTGGGAAGCCACAGGACACAGATGGAAGGAGAGGCGGGCACATGGACGGTAATGTTGGAGACCTTTCGGTGTCCGTGGGAACGCTGACACTTAAGAGTCTGCCACTCACGCTTAGTGACAAAGACATTCGCCTGGGAACGGATCCATTTGACTTTGGGGCTCTTCGACAAGTGGTTACGATCGGGGTCGTTGCTGGCCCAGCATTCGTATGTGCCAGTGTCTTCGATCATGAGGTTAGTGATGGCGATAGTGCTTGAGGAGTGCTGCTGGTAGCTTGCGCTGATTTGGACCCGGTTCTGCCAGGCGCCATCCCACAGCTGTATGGCGGTACCATTAGGGTCAGCTCCTTCAAACCACCACTGGATTTCGGGGATGGGGTTGCCAATAGCCTCACAGTGCAGTTCCACACTTTCCTCTGTCAGTTTCTTTTGAGAGAGGGGTGACTTTATAAAGCCAGCTATGAGTTGAAGAGGTATTAGTAACAAAGGGTTAGTGCAAAAAAATAAATAAATAAAATAGTGCATTCAAAAAGAAAGTATTTCTGATTTTTTAAAAGGGATAACAGTAACTCACAAAGCTATACCGGTTCCTTAATTGGTCGCTTATATTACAAGACACGGAAAGTAATGAAGCAGAAGAGCCTGGAAACCTTCTCCTCCCTTGGTGAATGGCTGAGGGTGGACAGGTTTCTAACAAAAAGTATCACTAGCGATATTAATATAGCAATAGCAATAGCACTTAGACTTATATACCGCTTCATAGTGCTTTAAAGCCCTCTCTAAGCAGTTTACAGAGTTCAGCATATTGCCCCCAACAATCTGGGTCCTCATTTTACCCACCTCGGAAGGATGGAAGGCTGAGTCAACCTTGAGCCTGGTGAGATTTGAACAGCTGAACTGCTGAACTAGCAGTCAGCTGAAGTAGGTTGCACTGCTGCTTTTAACCACTGCGCCACCTCGGCTCCTTAATATATACAGTATGTTCAAGCCATATTCTTTGCCTTTACTTGCCTTTACTCAGATGAAGATTTTTCTTTTTCTTTTCAAAAAATGTATTCCAGAGGTGAAACAGAACCCGTTTAATCTTTGTTATTTAACTTTCACACTATGAAGTCTGCAACACTAATGCATCTTCCTAAAAGCAATATTGAATATTTACCAAATAACAGTTCAACGATCTGTTGCATCACCGTGTCCTAAAGCAATTTGCGAATCAGGGCCCTGAAAAAATTCACAGGCCGCTACAGAGCTATCAAAAGAACCTTGTACACATGGAAAAGGCACGACCCAACTTCTATGCACGTGTTTGTAAGGCCATTAAACCACCATCAAAAAGATGGTTTACTAGTCCGTGAGTTTTTTCAGAGCATTATCTTTCCATACAGGAGACTGCTTCCAGCAACAGATCCACGAGGAAGACCTGGGAGTATTGAGTATTTTGCCCCAGCGGAACACCTGCACAAAGCAGTTTTCAATTCTAATTTCGGATGTAGTTATTGCGAGTATTGATGATGTGCAAATGTATCGTTATTGTGACATTACTTGTTTACACCCCTGCTTCAATCCAGTTCAGACACTGATCCTCTTCTCCGGGAAAGGAGAAAGGACAATAATGGAGGTAATTGAGGGGAAAGTGAATGATCAGCACATTCGCAGCATTGTTTGCGCCAATCACTCTCTTGCCAAGGGATTGGCGCACACAATTTGTTCTCACAGCAAACCTGATCAATTTTTCTTTCTAGGTATGCAAAATTACAAATATAAGGCCTTTCATAAAGAAAGTCAGAAAGGAATATGTTCTCATGTGTAACGCACCAAATAATTGTTTCTTTGCTCACCCTCGCTTTAAATACATGGTCAGCTGATCCAAACTTGCTAATTCCTGGCCGTAGTGACTGAATAGCGTTGCAGGTTTCCTTTAAAACGCATGGATTAGGCCTCCTCTTTCTGTACTAGCCAACCTGATTTGCTTTCTGGGCCTTTACGACTGTCACTCACTCAGCCATATAACTACCAGTGTTTCCCAACCTTGGCAACTTGAAGATGTCTGGACTTCAACTCCCAGAATTCCCCAGCCAGCATTCGCTGGCTGGGGATTTCTGGGAGTTGAAGTCCAGACATCTTCAAGTTGCCAAGGTTGGGGAACACTGAACTAGACAGACACACATTGGAAAATGTAATGCATGTCTTGCCTAAAGCAATTAGTGTTGAAAATCAAAACATGGCACGATTTAGGTGCTCCTACCAAGAACAGTAGGAGAGCACCACACTAATGAAGCAATTAAATTTATAATGTATTTCTTTCCGTGCTCAAAGTGTTTGTTTATTCTACCGTGGTTCTGTAAACACAAGGCTTTGCAGAAGGGAACAAGAGAAGCCGTGACTGAGATTTTGTGGCAGGATCTGCTGAGGCCCTTTAAGAAGATTAGAAAGTGACAGGAAACGTGTGGGGGAAACCTCTTGTTTGTGCTGAAGTGGAAGGAATATTTCTAAATTAGCCATTCAGATTCTGGAATGATGTGGCACAGTAACAAACAAACACATTTGTTTCAAGAGTTGAGGCTGTTTGTTGTTTTCAGTTAGACCAGTGTTTCTCAAATAGTAGGATGGGCCCCCCTGGGGGGGGGCGCGTGTGACCACCCTCTGTATCTCTCTCCCCCCATCTCCTCTCTCTGTGTATCACTGTGTGTGTGTCTCTTCTGTCTCTCTCACCCACTCTGTGTATCACTCTGTATGTTTCTCTATGTCTCTCTCTCTCCCCCCCCCCCTCCTCTGACGCGGCTGGGCCAAGCCAGCAAGCTCTTTTTGGAGCACTTCGCTACGTTTTTTATTTCTTCTTTTTGGAAATCCAGGCTAGCAGAGGAACGATCGCCAGCAGCAGCTTCCCTTCGGCCAACCGTTCTCCTCGCCCCCTCCTTCTCTCGCAACCTAGAGAGGAGGCTGGGAATCCAGCTTCCCTCCCGCTCCTCTTCCTGCTCTCCCTATGTCTGTTAAGCCAGGGCTGAGGAGATCCCCTTGCGGAGAGTTGGGGACCGCGAAATGTTTACTTCTTCCTAGGAGGGGCGTAACAGAAAATAATTGAGAAGCACTGAGTTAGACCCAAGACTTGCCTTACTCCAAATGGCAACAAAAAGATTCTTAAAACTCAAGAATATTTGATTGAGGACTACCTGAAGAGAAGGGAAAAACCACCACTGTTTATTCTGTAGAGATTCTCGGTCATCCAGGTCATGGTTGGGATGGTGGGGTCTGCAAGGAATATAAATCCTTCCATTCCCCACCATCCTGTCAGAGCTGAAGAAGCTTCTTGGATGAGAAGCGAAACGTCTTCAAAAGAAAAAACAAGAAAGTCCCGTTGCCTCCTGAAAAAACCCACCTTTGGGACACCACTGTTTATCATCTCTAGTTCACAGCGAGCCATCTTGCTTAATCCTAATTACTCTACAGAGCATAGTCCTCGACTTATGACAATTGGGATCAGAATTTCCATTGTTAAGCAAGGCGGTAAGTAGTGCCCGACTTTACGACCTTTCTGCTAGAGTTATTAATCAAATCAGTGTGATTCTTAAGCGAATCACCTGGTCATTAAGCAAACCCAGATTCTCCCATTGACTCTGCTTGTTGGAAGCCAGCTGAGAAAGTCACAAATGATTATATCACCCAAATACAAGCCAGACGACAAGTGCTTGAGTTTTGATCACGTGATGGTAAGGGTGCTGCCTATGGCTGTAAGCGTGAGGACTGGTCATGTCCGTTTTTCCAGTGCTGCTGTAACTCTGAAAGGTCGCTAAACGAATGGTTGTAAGTCAAGGACTACCTCTGTATCTCCTATGCTCGCGTGATTTCAAACGCAGAATTTGATTTTGTTAATGTGGGGATTTCCTCATAATGTTGCCCTGATCCACCCTTTTTATGACTCTTTCCCCAGCGTGATCTGCTTAATGAAATTTGGGGGGGGGGGGGAAACCTGAGTCGTGTTTTTCCTCCACCTTCTAAGAGAAACTCAAATGGCTTCAGATATATTGTGCAATGTGGGTACATTGTAATCTGTTCAGTCATGCCTATTTTTGAGGAGAAGCCAGGCATGTTAATGACAGCCTTGGCCGCTCCCTGTGAGCTCCAGTGAACTTGCCGGAGACGTCCAAAGGGCTGTTTCTACAGTCTATAAAATGCAAACCTAAGGGGGGGGGGGAGAGAGGAAATACCAGGTTAATATAAACAAAAACCTGCACACTTAAATCAACTACAAATATGCAGTGCCTTGATGGTCCAAAGTAGAGGTCGGCAACCTTAAACACTCAAAGAGCCACAAAAGTCCTAACCGGAAGCCCCCTGTTCAATTCTGGAGCTGACCGGAAGTCCGGTTCCCTCACCATAGAGTCTCCTCCTAGCACGGTGTCCTTTTTCCTCTACTAGTGCTAACCAAAAGCCCTATGAATTGTAGAGCTGATTGGAAAACCCACCCCTTGCCATAGAGTCTCCTCCTGGCATGCCCTGCTTCCCCCCCCCCAAACCGGAAGCTCCTGTCAAAATTGTGGTGCCGACCGGCGACAGGGAGCCACAGCAGAGGGATGAAAGAGCCATATGCGGCTCCAGAGCCGCAGGTTGCTGACTCCTGGCCTAAGGCAAACTCCAAGGCCCATGGGCCACATCCGGCCTGCAGGGCCAGCTTGGAGACAGCGAAGGACCGGCCCATGGTGCCTCTGCCAGCGAAAACGGGCTCCTGATCTGTTTTCGGCTGGGATGGCCTCCTGCAACCCTCTGTTAGCAAAAATGGAGATTGGGAGGGCCTCCGTTTTCGCTAGCAGAGGATTGCAGGAGGCCGTCCCAGCCGAAAACAGAGATCGGGAGCCCGTTTTCGCTGGCAGAGCGCTCGAACCACCACAGGTGTCCCCGACACAAGTGATGTCACAACCCTGATGTGGCCCTCAATGAAATCAAGTTTGACACCCCTGGTCTAAAGCAGTCTGCCATGCTGAATTCACCTCCTATAGCAGTGATGGGGAACCTGTGGCACGCGTGCCACAGGTGGCACGCGTGCCACAGGTGGCACACATAGCCATATCGGAGGGCACGTGAGGCGTTGCCCTGTCAGCTCCATGGGCAAACCGGAAGTTCGGAAAAACGCACTTCCGGTTTGCCGTTGTGCTGTTTTTCGCACTCCGGAGGGTTCAGGGAAGCTTCCTGAAGCCCCGGAGTGCAAAAAACACCCCAACGGACAAACCGGAAGTGCGTTTTCTGAACTTCCGGTTTGCCCGTTTTGTCATTTTTTACCGTCCCAGGCTTCGGTAAGGCCTTTGCGTGTGTGTGTGTGTGCACATGCGCAGGGGGCAGCATGGAGGGGGGGGTTGTGCGCATGCGTGGGGGGGAGGGAATGGGTGTGGGGATGTGTGCGCGCGCTAGCGCGCACACACCCCCTTTTGGCACGCGAACCAAAAAAGGTTCGCCATCACTGTCCTATAGGATTCTAATCAAACATAAAAACATTGTTTTTTAAAGTAGACACCAACAGGCATTTGATGAGTAGGCATGAATAAATAAATAATAAGGAAGCTGTTGCATTTCAGAGCTAGAGGGAAAACATACAGGGACTCACGTCATAAAATTAAGATAATATACTATTTCATATGAAGCGTGGCTTATGAAAGTCTGCAAAAACATGTACTTTGTGATGTACCTTTCCAGACATTTATGAACAATCACTCTCTCCAACAGCAGCCATTTTGTGAGATAATTATTATTAAAATTATATAATTACAATTGACTCCAAGTAAGTCTACTACACACAAAAGGTTACCTATTGTTACTCTGTGTGTATCCAAGGGCACATACCGTGTTTCCCTGAAAATAAGACCCTGTCTTATATTTTTTTGAACCCTGAAATAAGCGCTTGGCCTTATTGCCATGCCGATTGGGCTTATTATCAGGGGATGTCTTATTTTGGGGGAACAGGGTATAAGTTACCGTAATGTTAAAAAACAGTGGGACAAAACGTAACCTTCTGGGTCATTCTATAATCAATCTCAGAAATAACTATTTTTAAACAAGAGAACCTGAAATGAGACTGCTATCACAGAACAGCTGAACTGTAATTTAAAAAGAAACTGATCTCCCATGGCTGGAGGAAAATTCAGAAGGTTATACTTAAAGTCACTCCACAACCAAAATCCAGAAAAAGTTTCCCATTACAAATTGCAATACTTTTTTGCCCTTTCTTTCTCTCACATTTTTACTCTAATTAAGCATCTCCCTTTGAGACATATGAAATATAAATAAATACATAAACAAACATAGCTTGTATCCATCAAGCAATTCATGGTAACCCTACTCAAATCTATTTTCAAAACTTCCTTCAAAGAAGCCACAAGAAGGAAAAATTACACTATCTTGCCCTTTCTGATCCATAATTATCCAAGATCTGACTCATAAGCACAGAGCCTATTTGGAAGCCATGATGGATTTCCCCAGAATGAAAATTTGGACTTTTTAAAACAGTTTTACATTGAAATGCTTTTTAATGATTATTTCTCTGATTTTTAAAACTACGCATGTCCTCACTGATCTGTGCAAATACTTCCTTCTAGGAGAAAATATACACCTAAACGTATACACCTAAAGAAAATATACACCTAAAGAACTGAAAATCTGCAATGTACATTCTGTAAGGGCACTTCTGAAGATTGCCTCTTTGTGTGAAATGACATTTTAAATTGCAGTGATAACTGGTATTGCTTTTATTTATTTCTGCAGCACTTAGTGGGAAATCGAAGTAGGACGTTAAAAGGTTTGGCTCCTTTGTAGGTCAAGCGGCCTAGACAGCTTAGTTGTCGGTTCACATTCCCAATTAAATGTTAGAATCCACACGGGAGACCATTTAAAATAGCTCTTCTATATAAAGTACAAGATGAATTGAAAACAAGGGACAAGCAATCAGGAATCCTTCCAAGGATGCCCCAACAGATAGGAGGGAAGCAGCAGCAAGGAAACACAGATACATTAAGCCCTGATAAGTGTTCTCTGCTTAGGCATCACATATTAACTTTAATCACATTTGCAATATTTATATTTCCAATTAAAAACAGAGAAGAAATAGCAGTCTTCTGAATGTAAGATGGCGCTGAAGTAAAACGATTGTGTTAAAAGCCTGCTTAAGCCTGCTCAATTAAGACCCTTAATTAGAATGGAGAAAAAGAGCTATAATAAAACAGCAGGGCCCTGTCTAAAGGCAGATACAAACCACCGATTTTTCAGCTGTTTCTACCTAGATATTTTGCCCAAAGGAAAAACATGTGATTTTTGCCTCAAAGTCACCTTCAACTAAAAGCAAACCTTCTCTCATCAGAGGGTGGAACTGCAAGGCTGTATAAAATAATTGGCACACACAACTAACTAACCTCTTTAAAACTGCTGGTTTTGCCAACAGCAATGTTCTTTTAAAGCAAAAAATATATTCTTTTTAAAAAGATGTTTTTAAAAGATGTTTCATTCCTTAAACAATGCCTCCACCCTCCCAACTGAAAATAAGGTACTTGGCCACCAGAAGTCATGCATCTTAATCTTTAATAACGCAAGTCTTCTGTGCTTTGGACCAGAATCTTAGTATTTTAGACACTGATGCCTAAACAAGGCCAAATAGTTTTGTTCTAACACTGCAGAGTTAGGATAACATTTTAAAACAGATGCCAGTTAAAGTGATCAGGGAGATAACATTTTAATCTCTTTACAACAGATCCACTCAAGCATGTGATTCATTTTCCCAAGCATTTGTATCTTTATTTCGCAATAGAAAATGCCATAATCTGCCAAGGACAGAAATGGCCCAATAAAAAATAGTAATAACTTCGTAAAGCTGATCATGCTACTATAAAAACCGACTGCCTAAGTCGGTTGTAAGATGCTTCCAAGCTAGATAGCAGAACAAGTAGGTTCAAGGATGAAGATAACTTCCTTATGAAATGGAGGGGGAAAAAAGATCCCTGAAACCAATATTGTTTAAGAGAAAACTCTCAAAGGGATTGGAGATGGTTCAGTTGAGAGCAAATCGAAGCTAGATGTTATCAACACATCAGCCTGCTGGACATACTCTTCTCTCCATCCCTTATTTTTAAACATTCCCTCACAAAGCAGACACTGTTCCAAACAAGTTTCGCCAGAACATTTGCAACACTATGCCTTTAGCCAGATAAGAAACAGACTGAGGGGGAAGAGGGGAAAGAACAAGACTGGAAGGGGCATCCGAGAGATACCTCCTAGCAATACCTCTCTCTTCAATGCAGCAAATGCATGGTTTGTTTGTTCAATCCTTAGCATCTGCAATTCAAAAGAAATTTTTTTAAAAAAAATACACTGCCAGCTTAATTTCACTGGGTTGGCCAGGATTAACTTTAAAACCTAATAAATAAAGCCGCTTCATCTGGTCTGTGTCCAGTATAAACAAGACAGACCCTTGGCTTTCTAAAGAAGTGATAAGGGATAACATGGCATTTTTGAAACACGTAAGCTACTTCCACAAGCCAATTTCTACACTGCAAAGATAAAAGAGAAACATGGAAATATTTGACGTTTCACAAGACCTGCCGCTCTTTGCTTCCATTTTGCAGCGCTAACGTGTCCAGTAAAAACCGGACGGGAGCTCTAAAGATGTGTCACATGCACATTCCCAGATGGCTGAGCTAATGATCTATTCAAAGATTAGTCTAATCAAACATTAATCTGCCAGGTTACAGGCAGAGGTCAGCATCTACGTTACCCAACTAAGAAACTAGTCTGTGTTTTGGAAAGACAAATTTCTGGCTCTAATTACTTAGTGGATTGAAGATTGTGTATTAACCGATACCTATTTGTTTATAAACTAGATTATGTATAAACAATTGAAAGGAAATATGGCCAACATTAAAACAGTTGTGTAAAACTTTTATTTTTAAAAAACACTGTTCCCCCCTTCTTTTTCTGTAATTGTTTTGTTTTTCTTTTTGATCTGTTTCTTTGCTTTGGATTTAAAGGGGAATTGACAATCTAGAGTGCAGCACAATGCCAGAAAAAGAGGCATTTGGTTTAAGAAGCTAACAGGTGTTATACTCTGAAATATCTTTTCTGCCTGAGGGGATATGTGAAAATACATCTCCACAAATATGTGAAGACAAAGCCACTCTCTGTCTTCTTCCAAGTAAACGGAAAGCATATATGAAACAGCCCTAGAAATCTCAAAGAGGTCTTCTCTTCTGTCAATCAATTTTCCAGCATCATTTGAACTGGGGGACGGAGAGAAGGTAAAACATAAATAGAAAAATGACTCTGAATGAAGCAAAGAAAATCATCCGAGGTATGTTAAGAAATCAGTTTAGCTCACAAATAAAGTTGTTTCTAAATGTTCTCAAGTGTTACATCTTTGATTCAGTAGCATTAAGTGCTGTCACCTATGGTTTGTCAACAGCATCACTGTTTACTCAAATCATAGATTGTCCTCAACTGGTTGCTTAGTGACCATTCAAACTTCTGATGGACCTACATAAGGGATACTTATGGCCTGGATTCAAAGGTTCGATGGTTAATCCCTCCATGGTCACATGACCACACTGTGGGTGCTCAACAGCTGGGTCACATTTATACCAGTTTGTAGCGTCCCACATGCCATCATTTACTTTGTTTTTGCAAACTTGTGCTGATAGTAAATCATTGGTTCACTTAACGACTGACTCAAAAGGGGCTGTAAAATCAAGTTGGTCGGGAGCCCTGGTGGCGCAGTGGTTAAAATGCAGTATTGCAGGCTGACTCTGCTCACTGCCAGGAGTTCGATCCTCACAGGCTCAAGGTTGACTCAGCCTTCTGTCCTTTCAAGGTCGGTAAAATGAGGACCCAGATTTTTGGAGGCAATGTGCGGACTCTGTAAAACCGCTTAGAGAGGGCTGTAAAGCCCTCTAAAGCGGTATATAAGTCTAACTGCTAGTGCTATAACCGACCTGAGTTATGACCGTGATAGTCAGGCTCCATTATGGTCATAACCTGAAGACTACCTCTACTCAATCTCAACTTCTTGTGGCCAATCAATTCCTCATTCTGACCCTTCTAACTAAAATGCAAGAGATCTCAGATGCAGATTCTACTTCAGTTTGTGCGCATAAACACCAGCACTTTGTAACCTGCTAGTCACTAGTGCTGTGTCTTCCAATATTACAAAATTACTTATGCCGTGGCATGAAGATCTCTTATTGTAAATTTCTAACACCACCTTAGAGATAAAACCAGGAACCTTAAGCATTGGCCAATGTTTCAATCGCAGTCTGTAAAAGTTATCTGGATAGGCCACCATCACAGAATTTTGTAAAAACAAATCTTTCAACTTTATTATGAATTCCGCAAATCTATCCCCCACCGGTTTCGCTGCATGATCCAGAGCTCTAATATGAAAAGAAAGAGCTAAGCATTGCTTGTGTAAGTGAACCAGTGATAAACCTTTGGCCATTTCATAAAAGATATATAGCAAATGTGACAAATTAAACATTGCATGGGCAAAATTACAACTAAACATGTGATACTGCTGTAAAATGAACAGATACAAATGGATGCTGCTGTTTCATTACAGAGGACTACTCCCATTTCTCAATCCACTTTCACCTTCAATATTAAAAAGTTATTGTGCAATATAATAATGTTGTAAGTCATCACTTTAAGTTTTAGATGTACTTTAGAGTTTCATGACTAAAAACAAGAGTTGAAACAGAAATCTCAGCTAGAGGTTTTGAGAAACCCTATGAAACCTTTAGAGGTATGTAAACTATTTTTGAGGTCAATCAGCGGTTTCAAACATGAAAGGAGTTATTCTTAACCTCACTGGAAGTGTTTCAACCTCAACAAATTTTACCCCTAGAAATAACATGCTAGGTTTTCCAGCATCAAACAGGCTCTATAACCTTCTAGAAGCAAAACTATTTAAGTAAGATATTAAAAACCAAGCTACATTTTTACACATTCTGAAATTTTAAGAGAGCTTTACTAGGTTATTATCTAAGTTCAGACTTCCAGGGGAGGTATGGTGAGTTGAAGCACAGCCAACAACCTGTGCAAAAGACCAATAGCAATAGCAACAGCACTTAGGCTTATATACGGCTTCAAAGTGCTTTACAGCCCTCTCTAAGCGGTTTACAGAGTCAGCACATTGCTCCCAACAATCTGGGTCCTCATTTTACCCACCTCGGAAGGATGGAAGGCTGAGTCAACCTTGAGCCTGGTGAGATTCGATCTGCCAAACTGCAGGCAGCTGGCAGTCAGTAGAAGTAGCCTGCAGTACTGCACTCTAACCACTGCACCACAGCTGCTCTCCAAGGATAAGGAGAGGACAGGAGATTGCTCACATGTGCTCCAAATGGCTGCCTCTCAACAGTTTTTTCATGCGCTTGAACACTGGAAGATGATGATGATGGGATTAGCCATCTTGCTCACAACTTGGGGGAAACTTTTAAAGGACACTTAAAGTTCACAAAACTCACTTTCCAATCACTTTTGGAATTGTTCATTAACTACTTCTAGCTCAGTGATGGCGAACCTATGGCACGGGTGCCACAGGTGGCACGCGAAGCCATATCTGCCGGCACGTGAGCCGTTACCCTAGCTCAGCTCCAGCGCGCATGTGCGTGCCCGCCAGCTGATTTTTGGCTCGCGCAGAGGCTCTGGGAGGGCAATTTCGGCCACCGGAGGGCCTCCGGGGCGCCGGGGGGAGTGTTTTCACCCTCCCCAAGCTCCAAGAAAGCCTCTGGAGCCTGGGGAGGGCAAAAAACGGGCCTACTGGGCCCACTGGAAGTCGGGAAACAGGGGAGTGGGGGGGGGGTCACGCAGGCATGCGCAGGGAGGTGGGGCAAGTGGGGGGCTTTGAATTATGGGTGTGGGCACGCACACGCATGCGATAGCACGTGTGCGCACTATTTCGGCACCCGAGGAAAAAAAGGTTCGCCATCACTGTTCTAGCTATTTCAAATCTTCAGAACAAGTTTGAAATTTGTTAGGTGACTCTGCCTTCAATACTGAACGAAATTTTAACCATAACCTTAAGGTTTTAAAGTATCTGAAATAAACAGCAAAAAGCTGAAGGAAGTTTTGATCTTGGAAAGTTATATTGGACCAAATTAAATTGGTGCATTGAAATGTTTACAAGATGATTTTGGAATTAATCATAAAGAACCACCAACTTATCATGGAAAATATAATCTGTTTTGGTTTTCAGGAGAAATAAAAGTCAAGTTGCCTTTTGGAAAGACACCTTTGGAACAACCATGACTAGATGATTTGAGAATCTCCATAGACAAGTAGCCATCATATCAATGTCAGTAATGATATTTACTTCTATGGATAGACTAGCTCCAAAAGATGCTATTGAAGAAATGACATAAAACATTCCCCACCCCAACAAGATAGAGATGATATTGAAAGTGGATTTTCAACCTTCAGGCAGAGAGAATGAGCTAGAAAAATATTTCACTGGATTTACAAAAGAAACTTGGTGAGGTTTTAAAATTTAAAAGGGAAACACAAATGACAAACCAAGAGAAACAATTTTTCCTATTGGATTTGGAAATTTAAATGCTTTTCTAAACTAAAGGAAATGAAGCATCATGTTTTTTCACATCCCACATATGTTTTGGAAAATAATTTTCAAAGAATAATACTGTCAACAATGAGTAACAACATACTCTGACCCAATCCTGCAGATAACTTCATGAAGTAAAAGACCTCTGCCCATCTCATCTTCCAGCTGTGTTTAGTCTGAAGAATAAATAAAACTGTGCTTTTTTTCTAGCAGACATTTCATTATCCAACTAGGTAACATAATCAGTGCTAGAAGGGAATGGCATTCGCTGTGTTTATATACAAGTGGCTTGCTCTGTCAGTGTTTCCTTATCAATACCAAAAAAATGTGAGAAAGGAAAAAATTAAAGTCTCTCTCTTTCATCACCTCCATAAGTCATCCCACTATGTTTCATCCTTGCAACAGGAATAAAAAAGCAAAGATATAACATAGCTTTTACTTATTTAGATAGTGTCTGTCAAAAAGACTTTGAATTTATCGTGCACATTCCTTTATATTTCATTAGTTAATGTAAGTTATGAGTTTTAAATTCCTTCACAGGGATGCTCCAAAAATTGGAATAGGAAATAGGGCATTGGAAAAGTAGACGAAGTCTTGATGAAAACTTATTAGTATTAGTCTTGCATATTCTATAAACAGTCCAGAATTTAAAAAAAAACTTTACACATAAAAATCTGCATGTCAGAGAGAAGACATGAATAAGTTTCCTTGTGTACTATTTTTTATACTTTGTCATTGTTTTTGATATTCATTTCAATGCTTCAATTCATTCTTAACACACATTGCTACTTGTAATTATTGCATAGTCCACTATAGTATGTTTGGTTTTTCTCCAAGGGTAATTCTGGCATGCATTTTATGAGTGGGAGGCTGTTGGGAAAAATCTCTCTAAATACTGAAAATAGTCTGGAAAGTAATTAAATTCAAATATAAAATACAAATTTTCTTTAAAACCCTCCCTTAATTTCATTACCTTCTAAAAATACAAATACCTTACTATTTAAGCCAATCAGGAAAGTATCAAACAGGAAATCAAGAAAGCTATAATAAATGAGCAAGAATATGTTCTTAGTAGTTAATATAAGCGACAGCATTTGTATTTTCCAGTCTCTCCCAACCCGTATATGAATGTATATTCTCCATGCATGGAAGACCACTCATACATTTCAACTTCTTCCCCTCCTTTTCACCATTCCCATGTTCCCACACAAGGAAGTTCAAGGAGAATATTCTCTCCTGAGCTTCAGCTTCTCAGCTATTCTCTTTCTACACAAAAAGTATGCGAGATACTAAACCTCTGGCCCCTTATCATGAACTCAGTTTCTCTCCACTGCTCTTCCCAATACCGCTTCCCACAATACAGCTAGGTTTACACCAAATTACTTATTTATTTCTATCCCACCTTTATTACTTTAACAAATAACTCAAGGCAGTGAACATATCCATCACACCTTCCTCCTCCTAATTTCCCAACAACCACCCTGTGAGGTGGGTTTTGGCCACCCAAAATAAACAATACAGTCCAGCACACTTGACTGATTCCCACAGTAGGCTGAAATTCACACTACACAATTCTATTTCACTTTGCCTAAAAACACAATAAATACACAATATATCAGCTTGGGCTAGCCTCATACTTCTTACCTCCCCATTTCTGTAATAGGAGGAGGGGGATTTCCCCATTAACCACACCAGGGACCCTCTTGCCCAAACCCTGTATAAGTACAGTATGAGGGATGCTCCCCCTCCCCTCATTAACATAAGGAATATTCTCCCTCCCAATAAAGTATGAGACCCCCTCCCTTCATCTTGAGGGGGACATTTTCCCTGCTCTCAAAAATGTATGAGCCCCCTCCCTTCATTAACTTAAAGGGCACATTTCCCCTCCCCTCAATGACGAGAAGGCCCCCCTCCCCTCATTATCTTTCCTCCCAACAATAATGTCCTCTTCCCCTCACTAACAATGTGGGGAGGTGCTTTCCCTCCCCTCATTATCTTGAGGGGGGACAATTTCCCTCCTCCCAAAAATGTACAAGAGCTCCCCCCCCAGGTTCATTAACTTGAGGGGAGATTTCCCCCATTATGTAGGAGCCTCCCTCCCCTCATTATCTTGAAGGAGTCATTTTCCCTCCCCTCAATAATGTAAAAGACCCCCCCTCCCCTCCTTATCTTGAAGAGGAGATTTTCCCTCCCCAATAATGTGGAAGGGTCCCCCCTCCCCTTGTCTTCAGCGGGACATTTCCTCCCCCCCAAAAAGTATGAGAATCCCCCTCCCCTCATCTTGAGGAGATTCCTCCCCCCAAAAATGTAGGAGAGGAACCCCCTCCCCTCATTAAGAGGCAGGGAGGCAGTTTCCCTCCCCATTATCTTGTGGGGGGACATTTTCCCTACCCACAAAAATGTACAAGAGGAGCCCACCCCACGTTCATTAACTTGGGAGAGATTTTCCCTTCCCCCAATGAGGAGCCCCCCTTCCCCTCGAGGGGGACATTCCCTCCCCCAAATCAAGTATGAGGATCCCCCTCCCCTCATTATCTTGAGGGGGACATTTCCCTCCCCCAATAATGTATGAGGAGCCCCCTCCCCTCATTATCTTGAGGGGGAGATGTTCCCTCCCCCCCAAAATGTACAAGAGTCTCCCCCCCTTCCTTCATTAACCTGAGGGGAACATTTTCCCTTCCCTCCCATAAAGTACCGTATGAGGAGCCCCCCTCATTATCTTGAAGGGGGAGATTTTCCTTCTCCCGAGTAACGAACGGACAACCCTCCCCCTCCCTTCATTAACTCGAGGGAGGCGAGACATCTTCCCTCCTCCAGGAACGCGGCGACCAACGAGCGAAAAAGGCCTCCTCGCCTTCCTCTCACCCCCCCCCCAACCCGCCTTCTTCCTGGGGAGGGGGAACCAACTAACCCCCCCACCCTTTCAGGAGCACTTCGGGCATGGAAGTGGCCCTGGAGCCCCCCTCAGAGCAGCCCTTTTTCTGCCCTACCTGCTGCCGAGGCGCCTCCGAGGGCGCAGAGCAAGGAGCCCAGCGTCAGTAGCACGAGCCCGGCCGCCATGACCGCCCCGCCGCCGATGCCTAGCACAATTTCACACGTCCGAGCCGGTCTCACGTCGTCCGCCTCAGGCGCTTATATAGCCCTTTCAAGGGGACGAAAGGGGCGAGCCCACCAGGCGGAAAGCCAATAGCGGACGAGCGCGAGGAGCCCTCGACTTCACTATTGGCTCAAACCTCTTGGAGTGACACGAAGGCTTGTCCACTCAGAATTCGGGAGCGCGCGGGATTCGAAAGGGCGGGGATGAAGCGAGCGAGGCTTTAAAATGATTGTCATGAGTCGCGGCCAATCACGGACGGACGAAGCGATCGACCCGGCGGAGGATTGGACGCTGGCGGAGGTGAAGCTTGAGAGAAGCGATTGTGTGGTATATGGGGCAACCCAGGGAGAGCGGCGCAAGCGGAAGAGATCAGAAAAAGTGTGATTGAGAAGGAAACACCCTCGGGAAAGAGCGGGCCATAAGCTTTTATAACGTACATGATTTGGCGAGACAAACTACTGACCTCTACGCTATCACGTACGCCAATAGGCGGTCGCAATAGCAACCACCAATCGGGTTGCTGAGCATTCTCCAGCGCTGCCCAATCAGAGCATGGCGTCTGCAGAATAGCAGCCCAGACCAATCAACGTTGTCCTCTAAAAACCATACGCCCATACAGACTACTCCCGCCTATCAATGGATGTTGGCCAACCACAAGGCGAGGAAAGAGCGGCTCCGCCTACTCTCCACCCCTTCCCTGTTTACTATGGGTCGTGCAGAAGGATACGCGATTGTTAAAATTGACCTCGCTGGAGGTTATTAAGCAGGAGGGCGCAGGCGGGGCGGGGGCGTTGCGTAATAATCCTTGTCCTGCTGCATGGAAATTATGGTGCAATTAATCATTATGAAATCACATATTGTTAAAGGTGAGAATAAAATCTCATAGAGGCGATGTGGATCTTTTCTTGGAATTCAGACATTTAGAAATAAAGCCGAGATTAAGAGTCTAATAGAAAATATTTATTTCGGTACAAAAAAACAATAAATCATGAATAGTTACAGCTTGCTAATAAATCATGACCGTTGCGGCCAGAATCAAAGGCAGAAGAGAATAATGGAGAATCAGGAATGCACACATGCACATAAGATCACATCACGTGTCCTGCTTGTATTGGAATGTACTATAATATTAGGATAGGGATGCATCACCCTGCGTAGACATACAACTGACAATATTCACTACGTGACACTTCGATTAAGTTCATAAAAGCAGCTTATGCAGGTTAATAGCAAAGGAACAGGTTTTAGACGCCTAGAAAAAGCACAGTGCTCGGTAACCACAAAGCTTAAATCGGTTTAAAGGGAATTACGGTTTCATAAACCAGCTCAGTATAGAATAGAATAGAATAGAATAGAATAGAACAGAACAGAACAGAACAGAACAGAACAGAACAGAACAGAATAGAATTCTTTATTGGCCAAGTGTGATTGGACACACAAGGAACTTGTCTTTGGTGCATAGGCTCTCAGTGTACAGTCTTAGAAAAGTGTATAGTCTTAGAAAAGTGTAAAAAACAAAAAAGACGCAACCAAGAAGGAGAAATACACCGTTCCAGAAAAGTGCTGACCAGTCTCTTCTTAAATAACTCGTGATGGAACACCCACAACTTCTGAAGACAAACAATTCCACTGATTAATTGTTCTGTTAGGAAATTTATACTTACTTCTAGGTGGTTTCTCTCCTTGATTAGTTTCCAACCATTGTTTCTTGTCTTGCCTTCTGGTGCTTTGGAAAATAGGTTGATCTGCTCATCTTTGTGGCAACCCCTCAAATATTGGAAGACTCTTGTCATTTCTCCCCTAGTCCTTTTTTTTTCACTAGACATACCTAATTCCTGCAACCGTTCTTCATCTGTTTTAGTCTTCAGCCCCCTAATAATCTTCGTTGCTGTTTTCTGCACTCTTTCCAGAGTCTCAACATTTTTTTTATAATATGGTGACCAAAACTGGATGCAGCATTCTAAGTGTGTTATGGGCTGGATGGATCCATGCATCACATTCAATCATAATGTATACGTGTGAAACTTGTGGTCTGTAATCCATAGATTGTGACTTAGTCCCTTGTGTGAAAGCCCAGCTTGTTTTGGTTTGTTCAACAAATCAGGTTTTAAAGATAGCTTAGGCAAGAATACGAGAAGCCAGTTACGTTTGCTGCCTTATAACACCAAATGGTTTGTACTTAGGATCTTTCCCTAAAGCACTGCTAGAACTGGGGAATAAATGTTTTTTCCCCCTGTTATAAAAAAGAGTTGTGCAAATCAGTAGCAATAAAATAAAAATGGTCTTGTAGTCCTCAACATACAACAGTTCACTGAGTGATCGTTCAAAGTTACAACAGCGCTGAAAAAAGTGACTTGTGATCATTTTTCACACTTATGACCATTGCAGCCTCCCCAGGGTCACATGATCAAAATTCAGCTGCTTGGCAACTGACTCGTGTTTATGACCGTTGCAGTGTCCTGGTCATGTGATCTCCTTTTGCGACCACCTGACGAGCAAAGTCAATGGGGAAGCCAGTTTCATTTAACAACCGTGTGATTAACTTAACAACTGCAGTGATTCACTTAACAACTGTGGCATGAAAAGTCGTAAAATGGGGTAAAAGTCACTTAACAAATGTTTTACTTAGCAACACAAATTTGGGGCTCAACTGTGGCCCTAAGGCATGGATCCCCTGTACAAATGGGGCTTAATTTTGTGCAGAAATATATAACCTGACATGGGTTGGCTTAATCTCTTTAATGCAAGGTTAGCCATATATATATGGTTTTGTGGTGTTTCTTTCATGAGCTTCTGCAAACGACGAAACAGAAGCTGATGAAAGAAAAAGATCTTACCTCTTGCTGCGCTGCCGGTGTTGGGATGCCCTGCCTCCTGCCGGCCAGCTGGTCTTCGGGTCTCTGATGCGCATGTGCGCACGTCCACGCATGCATGTCCGTGGATATGCCTACACATGTCCTTTCAGTTTGGGCACGCACGCACGCGCAGTTTGGGCACTCGGTGTCTAAAAGGTTCACCATCACTGACCTAGTGGTTAGGGCACTAGGCTAGGAACCAGGAGATGGTTTAGGTATGAAAGCCGGCTGGGTGACTTTGGATCAATCACCAGGAGACGGTGAGTTCTAGTCCCACTTTAGGCATAAAAGCCAGCTGGATGACTTTGGGCCAGTCTCAGCCCAACTCACCTCGCCGGGTTGTTGTTGTGGGGAAAATAGGAGGAGGAAGGTGCGTTACATATAAGTTCGCCAGCTTGAGTTATTTGTAAAACTAATTGTGAGACATAAATAAATGTGTAGTCCTGCGGTGACAGTTCAGCATCGCTTGGTTGACTGAACAAGATAATATTTCCAGATTTTTTTCCATCTCAGTGAATCTCGGCAATCTTTTATTTTTTAGATATTCCTTCTGCATAAAGGAAGCTTCATTATACCGTGAACTTCAGAGTCTCCATCGGTATTGAACCCTGAGCTTCCTACATCACAAATGCCCTCCAAAAATACAGGTAGCCCTCGACTTGCAACAGTTCTTATAGTGACCGTTCGAAGTTGCATCGTCATTGAAAAAAAAGTAACATTACAGTTTTTCACACTTATGACCGCAGTATCGTTATGGTCACATGATCAAAATTCGGACACTTGGCAGCTGACTCATATTTATAATCATTGCAGTGTCCTGAGGCCTTGTGATGTAAGAGCTGAGGTGGCTCAGTGGTTAAAGTGGAGCATTGCAGTTTAGCAGTTCAGCTGTTCAAATCTCACCAGGCTCAAGGTTGACTCAGCCTTCCATCCTTCCGAGGTGGGTAAAATGAGGACCCAGATTGTTGGGGGCAATATGCTGACTCTGTAAACCGCTTAGAGCACTATGAAGCGGTATATAAGTCAAAGTGCTATTGCTATTGCTATCCCCTTTTGCGACCTCCAGACAAGCAAAGTCAATGGAAAAACCAGGTTCACTTAACAACCGTGTTACTAATTTAATAAGTGCAGCGAACTGTGGGAAGAAAGCTAGTAAAATGGAGCAAAACTCACTTAACAAATGTCTCAGCAACAGACATTTTGGGTTCAATTGTGGTAGTAAGTTGAGGATTACCTGTAGTTAATTTCACGTGGTTGAGGAATCTCAAAAGTTTGCAAAACCTTGCACGCACCCAAGTCCTGTGGCGAGACTTGGCAGCCTTCCAAGTTTTTAGGCTTTTGAGAGACTAGGGACGAACATCCACTTTTTCAGTTTTGAGCTGGCAAAACCCTCTGGCTCACAATGGATTCTCTACTACTGTTTTAGAACAATTTTCCCTCCCAGCTTCCAGAGGTTGCAATGCTGCCGAACAGGACACACACACAAAAAAACCACAAATCCATTTCCTTTCAAAATCCTTTTATTAAATAGCTTCAAATCCAGAAAAACAAAACACAGAAAAAAAGCAAAAAATATATATCCCATCCCCCGCCAACCCATTCCCCCACCCCAATTCTACAAAACTCTCTATTTTTACCCATTAGATTCCCCCTGCTTCCTAATAGCCCCTCCCCTTGCCCCCCCCCGGTGCAAATTCTAGCAAATTCCACCCTAGAGAAAAGGGGCATAATCTCACAAAATCAGGAAAGTGACATCAAAGGCAAGCAGAGTGGATTTCCATTCAGTGCTCAGACACGGACCCCGGGTAAAAATAAATAAAAAGACACCCCACCCCCCCGACACACACCATTATTTGCTTGTGAAAAGGAAAACTTGGATTTAGCAAAGTCCTTTTTTTTTTACAGCAGAAAGAGGCGGCCATTTTGAAGTGGGCAATTCCCTCCCGTTCTAAAAGATGGACGTCAAATCCTTGGGGAGGGAATCGGCAGAGAGAGAGCAAGCTCAAAGGAATAAAATTTCAAAAGGCAGGAATGCAGGAGACAGAGAGACTAGATTCCATACAACTTGCTGGTGCTGGCAGATTTTATTTTCCACTATAGGGAGAACCACCTTCCTGGCTAAGTCAGGTGTGACATTGTCCTTGCAATGGAGTCATGAAAGTGAGCAACAGAACCTGGGAGAGATCTCCTAGGGCAGCGTTTTCCCCAACCATGGGAACTTTTAAAGACGTGTGGACTCCCAACTCCCAGAATTCCCATGCTGGCTGGGGAATTCTGGGAGTTGAAGTCCACACGTCTTAAAAGTTCCCAAGGTTGGGAAACGCCGTCCTAGGGCGTCTTACCTCTTCTGGATGCTATTTTCTGGGCTAAGCTTGTGTTGAGAGAGACTTCAAAAGCGAAGTGCAGCAGTTATTTTTAGAAGATATGGGAGAACTTTGTGGGAGCCCTACAGATCTTCCCTGGGGGACCTTAGTGTGGTGGGTGGTTGCATTCCTAGAACGCCTTACAATCTTGCATGGGCTACTTTGGAACGGACTACTCTCGAGTCTTGTAGACCGGGTTCAGTTCCTCCTAAGATGGGGAAGGCTGTGGGGTTCAGCCATGGCTGCCGTTAAGAAACTAGGAGACCGTCCCAGATGCCGAATTCCTGGTCAGGTGCATCTTGAGATCATTCATCTGCCACTGCCCGGAGTCAGTCTCCGTTCGCAAAAAAGGAAAAGTCCCAGTTGCAATAGGCCAAATGTGCTTTAAGATGACCCGATAACCAGACCACCACATATTCCCTGCAATCCAAGAACTACAACCGCCACCAACGCATTTGCGATTACAAGACTTGATCTGGCAACAGCCATCTTGGCACTTGAACCCAAGCAAGGAATGGCTGGATTAGAATGCGTGAAGGTTCCTATAAACCAGGGACTTTTTTTCACCCTGATGTCTCTACAAAGGATCTCATTCCATCCAAAACTTAGTAATCCGAGTTTGTTTTAGCTGGATCTCCCTTGATGATGAACATGGCATGGGGGAAACCAGAGAATCGGTTGCCACATGCGACTGGTTTGAGGCTCTGAAGGTGGTTTATGGCCCTCAGGACTAGCCTGCAGTTGGTCGCTTTCTGTAACTTGAAGAGGTGAAGCAGGACAATTTGATGGTGGAAACCATGTTAAGGCTGTCTTTAGGTACTACGAGTTTGTGGGCGGGTCCTCTTACCCACAGAGAGGCTGAGGCAATCATTACTCCCGCTTTCTCCTAGGACGACTCCCCATTGAGAAAATATTTCCAATTGGGAGGGGTTTGATTGTGGCTTCTTTTGGGGGTCTTTCTTCTTCCCTAGAGTTGCCTCTGATTTGGAGTCTAAGTGAGGTAGCAATGGAAAGGAATGGGAATCATAGCTTGTTCTGTTGTCGGTTTGAGCTCCAAGCTTGGCGATTTAGTTGCAAACTAAAATGCGCACTGAAGAGATCTCCTCGAATGGGGACGAAACGTCTGCAACTAAATCGCCAAGCTCGGAGCTCAAACCAACAACGTAACTACCAACCCGAGCTACTAATATTCAGAGACATTTCAACCATAGCTTGTCCTGCTACCCCTGCTTTCATATGCTGGTTACTATTTTACTTGTATGCCACCCATTCCTGAAGGCTCTGGGATGGCTTGTTTTTCCTCAAGCAGGCTGAAGGAGAACGTTCTTCAGATCTTCAACTATCGTGGTTTGTTAGCGGTTATGCCATTTACCAGCCTCTGGCTGAGATTTGAAGGATTCAGACTAGCAGCTATGAGGGGATCTCAGCTAGCTTGTTCACCCCATCCGAATTTCCTATATTCTGGAGGGGTGAGCTGAGCAAGTTCTCTGCTCCAGAGGATGGAAGTCCTGGTAGATACTAAGGTGACCTTTGCGATGATGGCTATGGCCACACACTCTGGCCTGTAGGATCTCCAGCCATCATAGAGGAGATGAACAGGTCTAAAGCATGATGTTTAGTGGCAGGAAGTAGTCACCCCCAATTCAGCATCAAAGACTTGAAGTTGTAGGTAGGTGGGTGGGCTGTTTTTTGGTGTTTTTTTTGCCCTACATTAAAAACTTCTGCCACCAGTGGGTCCATTTAGAGCAGGGGTCTCCAAACCTGGCAACTTTTTAAGACTTGTAGACTTCAACTGCCAGGCTGGTTGGGGAATTCTGGAAGTTGAAATCCACAAAGTCTTAAAAGTTGCCAACTTTGGAGATCCCAGTGTTAAAGAGAGTGTCTTGGGTCTTTTAGAACTGGGATCTTTCAGATTTTTCTGGGCAGGTGTGGAACATCTGGATTTTGAAGCTTCTGAGGGAATTGACGGATTGGCTGCTGGTTTTGTTAATCCACTCTTTGCCTTCTCTCTCTCTGGGTTCAAAGGGAAGACATCCAGGCTGGACAAAGTCTCTTTCTTACCTCAGTGACAGTGTCTTTTCAATGTGGCCTGGTGTTTTCTCTCTATAATGAAAATCAGGAGAAGGAGCCCTGGAGGAGAAGGGGAAGACCAAAGGCCTTTCTCTTCCATGCTACCCCCCCATAATTTGTCCTGGCTGAAGGACCCCATGCTTGGCTGTAGGTATGGGCCTGCTCAGTCGGAGCTGTGGCCTCCTACGGAGCTACCTAACTTTCGCTGGAGATCTCTGGAAAAAGGGGAGGTGACCTTCAGAAAGAGATGCTACTTGGTGAAGCTGGTGTAGAAGGTGGAGTGCCTTCTATCCACTCTATCCTACCTTCGGTCCACTCCAGTGCCTGTCCCACATCCAGCAATGAGCTCTCTAGGAACTGAGGCGCATAGTTTTTGGCTGTCTTTTAGCTCTACACCAAAGCGACAATGCACAACTGACAGCCCAATTCCTCCTTCACTCCCCGTGAGTCCAGGAACCCTCAGGCAGTACCTTGCTGTCCGTTCCTTTGCTCGCCGGGGAGTTGGGGGGCTCCTCCCAAATGGAAGTGGAAGCCAAGGAAAGAGGAAAGAAAGCAGCTAAACCATCATGGAGGCCATCTTGGTCAAACGGAAGTTTGGCGGAACGCCGGAACCGAGACACCTGTGCTCTGGGGAGAATTGGCTCCAGAATTGGCTCCAGGAAGGAACTTTCTCCCATGGAAGAAACTTCAGGAGACTTCCTGGCCTTGTCTCCAGAGCGAAACAGAAGGAAATATCCACTTCACAATACCTGCCTCTGCTCTACAAACACAGGCTGGCCAATATGTCACCCCGACCTGCCTGGTACAGCTAAGGAAATCGTCGCTAGAAATCCTCCCAAAATCTCTTGACCTGCATTTTTTTGTTGTTAAAGGAAAAACCACCCACGTCACGAAAGCTGTTCCAAACCTCGCACTCGGTTCCTGCCTCCTGAAGGGACCGTCTGCCTCCTTGGCGCTGGGCCCCCGAACTCCCTGCCAGACGGCCGGAGGGAAAAAAAAAACAGCTCAGGATGAATCAGGAGTCGCTTCCATCCACCCAAATCCTCCCCGAATAAAAGGAAATTTTAAAAAGAAAAAAATCCGAAGCCCCAAAAACACACACAGCACTTGAAGCCCCCTGGGAGATCTCCCACCCCCTCCCCAGTCAAGCGGAAAGCCAAGTCTTCCTTTTGAGGTAGCGTTTTTGGGTCCTTTTGTCTCGGGGCCGAACGGGGTTTCCAGGTCTCAGCCGGTTGCATCCTGGGTTCAAGTATGAGTCAGGTAATTTATTGCTACTATCAGGTGCAGCAGCAGGAGGCAGCGGTGGAGGGAGGGGGAGAGGGGGAGAAGGAAGGGGGGGGGCGGCGGAAGAAGAAGAAGGGGGACGGGGCAGGGAATCCCTCGTCAAGACTCCTCGTTGCCAGAGTCGTCCTCGTCCCCGTAGCAGCTTTCCACCTCGTCGTCCATCTCGTCGTCTTCGTAATAGTCGTCGTAGAAGAGGTCGGAGCCTTCATCCGGGGCGGGCGTCTTGGTCTTGACGCAATACTCCGCTAACGTGGTGGGGACTTTGACTCCGTCCCTTTCGGCATCCACCTTAGTTCCCAGGACTTGTTTCCTGGAAGGGGAGAAGTTCATTTATAGAGCCCGGGTGGCGCCACGGTCAGAATGCAAGGACAGCTGGGATTAGGGACTGTTTGAAGTGACCATGGCACTGAAAAAAAATGGGATTTTAGGACCGTTTCTCACACTGACGACCGTTACAGCATCTCCCATGGTCACGTGATCAAAATTCAAATGCTTGGCAACCGGCTCATATTGATGACGGTTGCAGAATCCCCAGGGGATCCCCTTTTGAGACCTTCCGATGAGCAAAGTCAAGGGGGATTGCCAGATTCACTTAACGACCGGATGGATTTCAACTCCCAAAATTCCCCATCTAGGGTATTTTAAGATGGGTGGACTTCAACTCCCAGAATTCCCCAGCCAGCATGCTTTAAGATGGCTGGACTTCAACTCCCAGAATTCCCCAGCCAGCATGCTTTAAGATGTCTGGACTTCGACTCCCAGAATTCCCCAGCCAGCATGCTTTAAGATGTCTGGACTTCGACTCCCAGAATTCCCCAGCCAGCATGCTTTAAGATGGCTGGACTTCAACTCCCAGAATTCCCCAGCCAGCATGCTTTAAGATGGGCGGACTTCAACTCCCAGAATTCCGGGTTACTATTTTAACCCGGGTTACAATCCCGGGTTGCAGGGATTCAGTTAACAAACATTGCAAGAAAAATCATAAAATGGGGCAAAACTCACTTAACAACATAAATTCTAGGCTCAATTGCGGTCGTTAAGGCGAGGACTGCCAGTATTGCAGGCTGACTCTACATTTCTACTGTCCAGCAGTTCGATCTTGACTGGCTCAAAGTTGACTCAGCCTTCCATCCTTCCGAGGTGGGTAAAATGAGGACCCAGATTGTTGGGGGCAATAGGCTGACTCTGTAAACCGCTTAGATGTAAAGCACTGTGAAGCGATATATAAATCTAAGTGCTATCTCTAGAGATTCGTATCTGGCGCAAGCAGCACAGTGGCTCTTGTGGTTAGGACGCTGGGTTGGAGGCTAGCAAGCCCACGTTCGAGACCCGAGTGCTGCTGTGGGACAGGGGTGAGCTCCAGCTCCTGCTGGGGACATGAAAGAAGCCCCCAACGGGGTCTCCACCTGGGCAACGGTGATGTCACCGGCTAATCCTTTCAACCCGGAAGTGCCTCGGTGCTTCAAGTACAATTTCAGGTGCAAGAACACAGGTGAGCTGATCAAAGAGGTTTGTTTATTGCTACTGTCTACTGCCAGGGAATTTGGGGGTGGGGGGCAAGCCAGGGATTCCATGCTAGCCACTTTTTAACTCGTCTGATCCCACCATGCGTTCACAAGACTCTGGGATCTAAATGTGGGCTGGTTGCTGAGCATGTGGACTGTCGTCATGTAATTGGGAGGAGGCTGACCCTCACAACTTCGAATCTGGGTCATAAGTTGAGGACCATCTGTAACAAGGCCCATCCCCTCAGCCTTCAAGCTGACAGAAAATGGAACTGGAATTTAACAAACACCAGGCAACAAGGAGCTGGAAGGCTAGGGAAAAACATAAGCTGCAAATGTTGAACAAGACATAGGACCGTGATGGCGAATCTATGGCACATGTGAAACAGGTGGCATGCAGAGTCCTCTCTGCAGGCACGCGAGCCATCGCCCAGCTCAGCTGCACCGCGCATGTGACTCCCACTGGCCAGCTGATATTCAGGTATCTGCCGCGCATGCGCAGGGCGCATGTGGGAGACGTGCACGCATGCGGGGGGGGGGTCACACACGCATGCGCATGGGGCGGGGGAGCACAGGGGGGTGCAGTGCATCCTCGCGGCCCATTTTTGGTCCCAGGAGGCTGCAGGGAGGCCTGCTAGGCTCAAAATGGGGCAGGTTTTTTTTGCATGCATATGCATGGGGGGACACGGGGAGCGCATGGGGGTCACGCGTGCATGGGCAGGGGGATGTCACCCGCGCATTGCATTATGGGTGCCGGCACACGCGCGCGCTTTCGGCACGCAAGGAGAAAAAGGTTAGCCATCACTGACATAGGGTTCGTAATCCAGGGTTTTTATCTGGCATTCTGCCAACCACATCTTAGTTGACAAACCACGATTAGCAAAAGATACAGCGTGGCACAGAATGAACTGGGACAGTATCTGTGAGCAGAGACTGCTCCCAAGGCAACTATAGGGACGCACAGCATACAGGTAGTCCTCAATTTATGACCGATCATTTAGCGACTGTACAAAGTTATCAGAGACACCCCAAAAGGTACTTACGACCCACTGCTGAAGTTCCGGTGCCCCCCACCCACGGGGTCACGTGATTGCATTTTGGGCGCTTAGCAAATGGGCCTGCATTGACAGGGTCCCACAATTGTTATCATCGCGGTTTAGTTTTTGCTGAAAATCAGGGTTTGCTTCTGGTGTTCAATAAAAATGTCCAACGGCAAACAATGGGTTCGTTTAACGATTCACCTAATGACTGTGGCGATTTGCTTAACGACCACCGCAAAAAAGGTAAAAAATTTTTTTTAAAAAAATCAGGTCAGTCACGACTTACGACCGTAATGGGCAAATCCATTAAGGTCATAAATCGAGGACTAACTGTAGTAAATGCAGGACTGGGAGACGTGCAGAGTGACCAGTTCATCTCCAAAGCGTGGGTGATCTACCAACCTGATGATGTCCGTGTATTCTTGATCCTTCCCTTTGCTCTCTTTCCACTTTCTGTACATCACCGAAGCGTCAACGTTTGCAGGAGAGAAAGTGTTGGGTTCATTCAGGAGTGAGATCACACTAAGAAGAATTGTTCTGATATGGGAAAACATTTTTAAAAAAATAGTGTATTAAAATAATGCAGCTTAATTTAAGTTTAGGTACCTGTGTTTCCCCCAAAATAAGATTGGGTCTTATATTAATTTTTGCTCCAAAAGACAGGTCTTATTTTTTGGGAAAATACGGTACTAAATGCGTCCGTCTGGCTGACGAACTTAACTGGGGCTTATTTTTGGGGATTATATTTTGAGCATTCAGAAAAAATTATGCTAGGGCTTATTTTCCGGCTGGGTCTTGTTTTCGGGGAAACACAGTAGTCCTTGATTTAAGACTGATCGCTTAGTGATGATAAACTGAGCCCTGGTGGCGCAGTGGTCAGAATGCAGCACTGCAGGCTACTTCTGATGACTGCCGGCTGCTAGCAGTTCAATTCTCACTGGATCAAGGTTGACTCAGCCTGTATGGTCCGGCCTCTCCCCCTTATTCAAGAAAGGAAAGACTCTTGAAACCTGGCATTTCAAAAGGAACCTTTTATTAAACAGGGGTGATAGCAGGACGAAATAAAAGCAGGCTCGGAGATCCCTCAAGCAGCAAAGCAGAATAAAAGGAATTAGGAACCCATCCCAACAGTCCGATGTGGATTCAGCCAATCCGCAGGTGTGGAGATGTTATTGTACCGACTGGCTCTGAGAACGCGATAAGGGAAGTTTCTCAGGGTCATCTTCTGCCGGCTTTCAGGCGATGCAGCCCACATGGCCCTCCCTCCCCTTACGTTTCCCAAAAGGCATGAAAATCCCAGGGTGCCTAGGCGCCAGGCAAAAAGGTTATAAATCAGTGATGGCGAACCTTTTTTGGTTTGCGTGCCAAAAGGGGGGGGTTGCGTGGGGGGGGGTGTCGCGCGCGTTCCCACACCCATAATTCCATGTGCCCCCCCCCCCCCCGTGCATGCCTCCCTGCTCCCGGCACGCAATGGCAAGCTCGTTTTTCGGCCTCCCCAGGCTTCAGAGCCTTTCTAGGAGCCTGGGGAGGGCGAAAACGGCTCCCCCCCCGGAGGCCAGAAATGGCCTGTTTCCCAACTTCCAAACAGGCCATTTCTGGCCTCCGGAGGGCCTCTGGGGGGGTCATTTTTGCCCTCCCCAGGCTCCTAGAAAGGCTCTGGAACTTGGGGAGAGCAAAAAAACAGGACTTCCGGTCCAACCGGAAGTTGGCAAACGGGCGGTTTCCGGCCTCCGGAGGACTTCCAAGGGGTGGGGAAGGGCATTTTTGCCCTCCCCAGGCTCCTAGAAAGGCTCTGGAGCTTGGGGAGAGCAAAAAACTGGCCTTCCACACCCCCTCTGGAGGCTGGAAACAGCCTGTTTCCTGACTCCCAGTGGGCCCAGAAGGCCCAAAAATCAGCTGGCGTGCTCCGGACCTGAGCTTACGTGCCCACTGATATGGTCCTGCGTGCCACTTGTGGCACGCATGCCATAGGTTTGCTATAACTGTTATAAATCAATAGCCTGCAGGATATAGAGTACATGGAAGAAAGCAATAAAGTAAAGAATGCAACCAAGGGTTCCCCTTTCCCCTGAAGAATGGCAAATTCAAGGATCTTCCATCCTTCCATGGTCGGTAAAAATGAGGAGCCAGATTGTTGTGGGTGATAAGCGGACTCTGTAAACCGCTTAGAGAAGGCCGTAAAGCACTGTGTAGCAGTATATAAGTCTAAGTGCTATTGCTATTTGAAGTTACGATGGACCAGTCAAAAGTCACAGCTAACTTTCGACTTACAACAGTTTGTTTAGTGACCATTTGAAATTACAATAATGGTGGGAAAAAAATGACCATTTTTCACACTTTAGCACCTCTACAGTCACATGGTCAAAATTCAGACGCTTGGCAACTGACTCATATTTATGACGGTTGCAGAGGTCCGGGGTTATGTGATTTCCTTTTGCGACCTTCTGACAAGCAACGTCAACGGGGAAGCCAGATTCACTTAACAACCGTCAGTGTTACTAACTTAACAAATGCAGCGATTCACTTAACAGCCATGAGAAGTTCTAAAATGGGGCACTGCAAGCAGCCGCACCTGTCTGATTTGGCAACAGAAATTTGGAGCTCAATTGTGGTTGTAAGTCAAGGACTACCTGTACTTAGGACCCATTTCTGAAATTATGACGGCTACCTTCCCACCAGCGGTCATGTGACTGCATTTCAGGTACTAAGGAACCAGCCTGAATTTATGGCCGCTTGCAAAAGTCCCATAGTCACGTGACTGTGATTTACGATATTTTTGCTGAAAACAATTCTTTACTTTTTTGGCAAAAACACCCCGTAGCAAAAAATGGGCTTGCTTGTGTCTATAGAGATTCTCATGGTTGCCCCAAAGGTGCTTTTTGCAAGAAGCAACTGGACTTTCTTGTTTTTTCTTTTGAAGACGTTTCACATCTCATCCAAGAAGCTTCTTCAGCTCTGACTGGATGGTGGGGAATGGAAGGATTTATATTCCTTGCAGACAGCTGGTCATTTGCATCCTTTTTAGAGAGTTGCTGAGGCTACTTGGAGGTTTGTCTGTGTCCTCAGGGTCACCTGAGTGGTGCAAATGGGTGTGGAGCCTTCTTGGCTGCAGGATGTTTTCTGCCCTGGATCCCTTTCCTGTTGAAGCCAGACGCAGGCTGTTGGGGATGAGTCTGTGTTGTCTGCATCTCAAACAGAAGCGCAAATGGTTCCTGTAGTCTGCAATTGTAGATAAACCTCCAAGTAGCCTCAACGACTCTCTAAAAAGAATGCAAATGACCAGCTGTCTGCAAGGACTATAAATCCTTCCATTCCTCACCATCCAGTCAGAGCTGAAGAAGCTTCTTGGATGAGAAGCGAAATGTCTTCAAAAGAAAAAAACAAGAAAGTCCAGTTGCCTCTTGGGAAAAAAAGCACATTTGGGACAATGGGCTTGCTTAATGACCATCGTGTTCTTTTAACAACCACTGCAAAAAAAAAAAAAGACTGTAAAAATGGATCCGGTCAAATGTCACGACTTACGACTGTAATGGGCAGGCTCTATTATGGTTATAAGTCGAGGACTATTTGAGCATGCAAATGTAAGCTAAATTTTTGTCTAGCCCTGCTTAATTTCTGGATTGTGAGCCCTGCACAATGTATAAACCTAAGAGACTTTGGATGCTCAGCCCATCAAAGCTGTGTCCTTCTACATAAAGTGCAGGTAGTCCTCAACTTACGACCACAATGGAGCGCCACATTTCTGTTGCTAAGCGAGACATTTGTTAAGTGGGTTTTGCCCCATTTTACGACCTTCCTGGCCACAGTTGTTAAGCGAATCACTGCCTTGGTTAAGTTAGTCACACGGTCGTTAAGTGAACCTGGCTTTGCTTGTCAGGTGGTCACAAAAGGGGAAATCAACTGACCCCGGGACATGGCAACTGTCATAAAAGTGAGTCAGTTGCCAAGCGGCTGAATTTTGATCATGTGGACCATGATGCATGCCGTAGCGGTCGTAAGTGTGAAAAACGGTCATAAGTCCCTCTTTTCAATGCCGTTGTAACTTGAATAGTCACTAAATGAACACTTTGTAAGTTGAGGAGTATCTATATTAAACTAGAATGAACTTAAATCGGGGAGGGGGGGAATTGTGTCTAGAATGTTTCCCAACCTTGGAAACTTGAAGATGTCTGGACTTCAACTCCCAGAATTCCCCAGCCAGCATTCGCTGGCTGGGGAATTCTGGGAGTTGAAGTCCAGATATCTTCAAGTTGCCAAGATTGGGAAACACTGCTAGATCTTAGCACTGTTTTCATTTCTGCTGTTGCATTCCGGCTGTTAATATCCCGCTTTTTCTGATTCGAGTATTATTCCATAGCAATCGGAGGGATCTGTATTTAAAAATATATATATATGTTTAAATGTGGCTAAGAGAGAAGGAACGAAAACTCACCTTACATTCTGCGTAGGGTTCCACCTTTCCGACGGTAACTCTCCGCTCTGTGGGTCATCCACTGGAGGATGTAGAATTGAAATGCAAACATCTCCAGTCTGCAATGTATAAATTATGGGTCTGCTATGCACGCTCGCTCGCACGGGCTGAGTTCACACAACCTTAGTTCAAAATCCAGATGATTTACCTCATGGGTAAACGAAGATGTCCACCGAACGTACAAGGGTCAAAGAAATGTACCATACAATGGCTTAAGAAAGAAGTGAGGAACTATGGCCCCTTTATGACTGGTGGACTTCAACTCCCAGAATTCCTGAGCCAGTATGGCTCAGCATGACTCAGCATGGCTGGCTCAGAAATTCTGGGAATTGGAAATCCACAAGTCATAAAAGGGCCATAGTTCTCCACCTTAAGGGGCTAGACCAGGTTATACAGTTAGTCCTCCACTTATGGCTGGTTGCTTAGCAACCATTCAAAGTTATGACCGACCTAAAAAAGAAGACCTATGACCCAGATTTGGAGTACCGGCAGACAGGACTAGGGTTGACATGACAGCAGTCTTCCAATATTTGAGGGGCTGCCACAAAGAAGAGAGAGTCAACCTATTTTCCAAAGTACCTGAAGGCAGGACAAGAAACAATAGATGGAAACTAATCAAGGAGAGAAGCAACCTAGAAATAAGAAGAAATTTCCTGACAGTTAGAACAATTAATCAGTGGAACTACTTGCCTCCAGAAGTTGTGAATTCTCCAACACTGGAAGTTTTTAAGAGGAGATTGGACAACCATTTGTCTGAAATGGTATAGGGCCGTGATGGCGACCCTATGGCACGCGTGCCACAGGTGGCATGCGGAGCCATATCTGCCAGCACGCGAGCCATTACCCTAGCTCAGCTCCAGTGCGCATGTGTGCTCCGGCCAGCTGATTTTTGGCTTGCACGGATGCTCTGGGAAGGCGTTTCCGGCCTCCGGAGGGCCTCTGAGGGAGGGCAAGGGAGGTTGTTTTTGCCCTCCCCAGGCTCCAGGGAAGCCTCTGGAGCCTGGGGAGGGCGAAAAACGGGCCTACCGGGCCCACCGGAAGTTGGGAAACTGGGGAGCGGGAGGGTCGTGCGTGCATGCATGGGGCAGTGGGGGGGGGGTCACACGCACATGCGCAAGGGGGTGAGGTGTATGGGGGGCATTGAATTATGGGTGTGGGCATGCGTGCTCATGCAATAGCATGCGCACACGCACTTTCGGCACCTGAAGAAAAAATGGTTCGCCATCACTGGTATAGGGTTTCCTGCCTAAGCAGGGGGTTGGACTAGAAGACCTCCAAGGTCCCTTCCAATTTTGTGATTCTGTTATTTTAGTCCAATCCACTGCTCAAGCAGGAAACCCTGTACCATTCTGGACAAATGGTTTTTCTTAACAAACTCCAGTGATGGAGCACCCACAACTTCTGAAGTCAAACCATTCCATTGATTCATTGTTCTCCCTGTCAGGAAATTTCTTCTTAGTTCTAGGTTGGTTTAATTTAATTTAATTAAAAGTTCTTATAGGCCGCCCAATCCCGTAGGACTCAGGGCGGCGTACAACAGAGATAAGAACGATACAATAAAATAGCATTTTAAAAACATTACGTTTTGTTTAAAAACCATTCATACATGGGGGAATCCTCTCTTCACCCCGCCTGCCGGAAGAGCCATGTTTTTACTGCTTTGCGGAAGGCCAGTAGGGTGAGGATAGTCCAGATCTCTGGTGGGAGTTGGTTCCAGAGAGATGGGGCTCCCACAGAGAAGGCCCTGCCCCGTGGGCCCACCAACCGACATTGTTTGGCCGATGGGACCTGGAGGAGGCCCACTCTGTGGGACCTAACTGGTCGTAGGGAGGTATGTGGCAGGATGCGGTCCCGAAGGTAACCTGGCCCTGAACCATGTAGGGCTTTAAAGGTCAAAACCAACACCTTAAATTGCAACCGGAGACTAATGGGCAACCAATGCAGCTGGCGGAGAATGGGTGTTACGTGGTTGAATCTCGGTACACCCACCACAGCTCGCGCAGCTGGTTCTCTCCTTGATTAATTTCCATCCATTGCTTCTTATCTTGCCTTCAAGTGCTTCAGAGAATAGGTTGAGTCCCTCTTCTTTGTGGCAGCCCTTCAAATACTGGAATACTGCTATCATGTCATCCCTAGTCCTTCTTTTCATTAAACTAGATGTACCCAATTTCAGTATCGTTCTTCGTATGTTTTAGCCTCTGATCCCCTAATCATCTTAGTTGTTCTTCTCTGAACTCTTTGTAGAGTTTCAACGTATTTTTTTTTAATATTGTGGAGACCAAAAGTGGATGCAATATTCCAACTGTGGTCTTACCAGTGCAGTACAAAGAGGTGCCAACACTTAGCATGATCTTGATAGTAAACCTCTGTTGATGCAGCCTGGGACTGCTTTGGGGGTCGATCCTCTGGGCCCCGGAGAGACCGAATAAGAAAGATTGAAATGAATACTGACAAATATTCTGATATGATACTTGAGGATAAGGGAGCCAAAGGGACCGAGGTCCTTTATCCACTTTGTAAGAGAAGACCATGGCTGACGTCAGGCTCATGTCCAGCCCTGGCACAAGAACATACCTCATATATGTTGGGATGCCACATTTTGGTCAGGAATCGGAAGGCAGGCGGCGAATAAGGGTAATCAATGGGAAATCTGAGCCGAGCCTATGTGGAGAAAGAAGGAAGAGAAAAGATGTGTCAATAGCGCTGCTGTGGCCTAGAGGTGGAGCTCTTGCCTCACAAGCAGGAGGTTGTGAGTTCGATCCTAGGTAGAGGCAGATGTAAAGGTCTCCTGCTTGGACAGGGGGTTGGACTAGATGACCTGCAAGGTCCCTTCCAACTCTTGTTAATTTGTTAGTATTGTGTGGCTAAGAACCGAGTAGCAACACCAGGCATCCTAACAACCAATTTTTTGTAATGCCTTCCCTCTTCCTCCAATAAATCTTGCTAAAGACGACTCCGAGGGCGCCTTGGAGCTCTCTGAGCTTTGTTTTTTTCTTGCAGACGTTTCATGACCCAACTAAGTAACAATATCAGTGCTAGAAGGGAATGGGGTTTGTGGAAAGGAGGAGGAGGAGTGGGGGGAAGAAAAGGAATGTGGGGTCCCTGGTGCTCTCTGTGCTTGGTTGTTTTCTTGTAAACGTTTCATTACCCAACTAGGTGACATCTTCAGTTCTAGCAGGGAGTGGGATTTGCTCTTAGTTTATATTCTAGTGGCTCACCCTATCCGTGTTGGTGGGAATGGCCTTGGTGGTTCTTTGGCTGGATTGTTTACTGTGAGCTTGCTTGGCAGTTCCTTGATCGGGGTATGGTTGACTTCTTGATGGTTGGCCTGATGTTAATCTTGGCATTAACCTAGGGCAGCGGTTCCCAACCTTCCTAATGCCGCGACCCACGCCCCGCCCCCACGCCGCCATTTGGGTTATTTTACCCTCTGCGCATGCGCAAAGCGTTCTGCGCATGCGCAGAGGGTAAAAGAACCCAAATGGTGGCGTCCGGGCGAAGTCTCCAGATCCGGGCGAGGTCTCCACTCGCTTCGCGTGTTGCCTCTGGGAGCTTTTCGAGCCCCGTCGCGAAAGGCGTGCATGACTTCGCCGGGGCCGGGACAGTCGGCTGCCTGCAGAGAGCCACCTCCTTCGCAGAGTCTCTCCTGTCTACCTGTAGCGTTCGGGGCGAAGGTGATGGCTCTCTCCGGGCAGCCGACTTTCCCGGCCCCGCCGAAGTTGCGCACGCCTTTCATGACGGGGCTCGAAAAGCTCCCAGAGGCAACACGCAAAGCGAGCGGAGACCTAGCCCGGATCTGGAGACTTCGCCCGGACGCCGCCATTTGGGTTCTTTTACCCTCTGCGCATGCGCAGAACGTTTGCGCATGCGCAGAGGGTAAAAGAACCCAAATGGGGGTGGCAGGGTGGGTCGCGGTGGGGTCGCGGGTTGTGGGGCGCAATATGGCCAGGCTTGTGGCAGTGGGGGGGAGTTGAGGATGCTGGGGCGACCCTGGGAAATGGTCATTCGACCCCCAAAGGGATCGCGACCCCCAGGTTGGGAACCGCTGACCTAGGGGCTCATTTGGGTGTTGATTGCTGGCTGGAAGGTGTTTTGGTCTTAAAGTCAAACCAACCATCAAGTAATGGCTGGGGAATTCTGGGAGTTGAAGTCCACGCCTCTTCAAACTGCCAAGGTTGAGAAACACTGCACTGGAACATACAGTGAGCGCAAACCCCCACTCCCTGCTAGCCCTGATGATGTCACCTAGTTGGGTAATGAAACGTCTGCGAGGAAATCACCACGCTCAAGAGAGTACAAAGGACGCCACAGTTCAACCCTGAGCTACGTTCTTTGAGCCACTTCTTCACTGCAGTTTTCACTTCCTCAGTCACTGGAATGATGTTTGCCTCTCAAACCTTCTTTCATGGGGCCGAAGAGATGATAGTCTGAAGCCCCATGAAAGAGGGTTTGAGAGGCAAACATCATTCCAGTGACTGAGGAAGTGAAAACTGCAGTGAAGAAGTGGCTCAAAGAACAGTCAACAGAATTTTACGAGGCAGGGATACATGCTCTCATTCGAAGGTGGAGCATTGCTATTGAGAGAAGCGGTGGCTATGTTGAGAAGTAGGGATGTGATCCACAGAGGACCAGCTTCATTTTGATGTATGCTACATGTTCCTGTGTTGGTCATTACACCTGTCCTAAAGAAAATGGCATTACGTTTTTGACTCACCCTCGTACAAATATTCTCTTCTAAAGACAACTCTGCTTAGAAAAGAATCAATGCTGTTTGTAGGCAGATGCCACAGAAGTTGCCAGGTAAGGCAGAGGGGTGGTTAGGAACGCAGGGGACAAAATCCACCCAGCCCGTCTTGCTCTCTGCTTCGCCTACCTCGCAGGGCTGTTATGAGGTGATTAAAAACCAGGGGAAAGGCAGAACTGCCTGCAACACTGAGCAATTGTCAAACTGAGCGCCCTACACCGTGCTCGCTGAGGATGACACACACACAAGAGAGTTTCCTGGGGAGGGGAAAAAGTGTGATGTGGCACACTAAATAAAGCAGAAGTGATTTTCTTTTTTTTTGGCAGCAGTGGCGAAGAACTTGCTGGACTGGGGATAGCAAGATCCAAACCTTCCTTGCTCGGCAACAAGCAGAGCAGTCATTTCGACGCCTTGTTATTTTATATATACTTTTTTTTTTTACAAATACCTTAAGGCAGCAAACCTTCCCTAAATACTTGTTCTTCCTCCTGTTTTCCCCAACAAGCCTGTGAGGTTGATCGGGCTGAGAGAGAGAGAGGGGCTGGCCCAAAGTCATGCAGCCAGCTTCCGTGCAAAGGCAGGACTAGAACTCCCAGTCTCCTGGTGATTGGCCCAAAAGAACCCCACTTAACAAATGTCTCCCTTAACAACAGAAATTTTGGGCTCCATTGTGGTCGTAAGTCGAGGACAACCTATTATTGCTGGCAGAGAAACTTCCTCCAACCTCAAATTGTGAGGAAGGCAAATACAACCTCAAACTTCTGGCCATTTGTGGCAAATTCAGAATCCTGAATGTCTAAGGCAGGGGTCCCCAAACTTGGCAACTTTAAGACTTGTGGACTTCAACTCCCAGAATTCTCCAGCCAGCTATGCTGGCTGGAGAATTCTGGAAGTTGAAGTCCACAAGTCTTAAAGTTGCCAAGTTTGAAGACCGCTGGTCTAAGGCAATGTACCTCAACCTTAATTAAGGCTATGGTTTTCCCAGTTGCAATGTCTGGCTGTGAAAGTTGGACCATAAGGAAGGCTGAGCGCCAAAGAATTGAGGCCTTTGAACTATGGTGCTGGAGAAGACTCCTGCGAGTCCCTTGGACTGCAAGACGATCCAGCCGGTCAGTCCTAGAGGAGATCAACCCTGACTGCTCTTGAGAAGGCCAGATCCTGAAGATGAAACTCAAATACTTTGGCCACCTAATGAGAAGGAAGGACTCACTGGAGAAGAGCCTAATGCTGGGAACGATTGAGGGCAAAAGAAGAAGGGGACGACAGAGAATGAGGTGGCTGGATGGAGTCACTGAAGCAGCCGGTGTGAGCTTAAATGGACTCCGGGGGATGGCAGAGGACAGGAAGGCCTGGAGGAACGTTGTCCATGGGGTCGCGATGGGTCGGACACGACTTCGCTACTAACAACAACAACAAAATCAACCTTGGCAACTTTAAAATGTGTGGACTTCAACTCCCAGAATTCCTTGGATGGGGAGGCCCCCCCTCCCAGATCTGCTCTCAGCGCTTCTTTGTCTTGGTTGCCAAACAACACAGATCTTTTAATTTTTTTTTCCCAAAATGGGAAGCAGGTCAGGATACCGGGCCGGGAAAAGCCCAGGGTTAGGTTTCCAGACTGCTTCCTTTTTATATTCTTTTTCCCAATCTTGGACAAACTGCAGCGGCCTGCCTTGCAGGGAGGGCTGCTGAGGGGAACAGCCCCTCCCCCAACAGCCACCCCACACGAAGGGGAAAGGCAGGAAGGGACACACAAAGCAGGCTGGAGAGGACCCTTGGCGACTTTAAGGGGTCTGGACTTCCAACTCCCAGAATTGCTGGGGAATTCTGGGAGTTGAAGTCCACAGGGTCTTAAAGTTGTATGGTTGAGAAACACAAATTTAAGGGGAGCAAGAGGGGTGCTTCCCTCCAGCTCTGAACCCCACTTAAGTGAGGTAAGTGGGGCAGGAGAACCAAGATTGGGGTCAGAGAAACCAACTTGTGTTTAGAGGCAGCTGTGGCTCCTTTCTGTTGCTAGATTCATACAACTCAATAAGCATTTTAAACCAAAGGGTGCTGAATAAGTTCAATTGCCTGCATTATCCTACCCCAGGGGTCAGCAACCTGCGGCTCTGGAGCCGCATGTGGCTCTTTCATCCCTCTGCTGCGGCTCCCCGTCGCTCAAAATATGCGTCACAACTGCCAATGTGCGACACCCACCGACGAGCAATTTATTAAGCTTTTCGACCCCCGGTAGGCCAACCATTGATAAATCCAAGAAAATAAAAGTTTCAGAAGAAAACAGAATGTTTAATTCAACTACATATGCTAGTTCTGTGGCCGCTCAGGAAATAGTCAGGCACGGGAAGAGTTTTGTGGCTCCCGGTGTTTTCTTTTCTGTGGGAAACGGGTCCAAATGGCCCTCTGAGTGTTTCAGGTTGCCGACCCCTGTCCTACCCTGATTGAGCTTTACGTTCCATCAAGGCCTCCTAGTGGCCATGTAGATAATTGCCATGCTAAGCCATGAATCAGAGTTTAGAAGCAACCAGGCAACACGCTGAGCCAGAATTAAAGGAATCATCCCACTATGGTTTATTGTAATGCACCGATCTAAGTTAAGGAACAGGTGCTCCTTTTTATGGTGTTTTGCCCCCGATTTAGACCCTGACATGCTAATGTAAACACACACGTACACAACACACACACACACACACACACACACACACGTTATTCACAGTTGTGGGGGCTTCATCACTGGAGACTTTTAAGGAGAGATTGGACAACCATTTGTCTGGAATGGTATAGGGCAGTGATGGCTAACCTTTTTCTTGTCGCATGCCGAAAGCATGTGCGTGTGCTGTTGTGTGCATCCGTATGTGCCGGCACCCATAATGCAATGCATACATGATACCCCCATGCACCTCAGCCCCCACACGTGCACCCGACCCCTGCACTTCCCCCGCCCCCACACGCATGCGCGCACAACCCCCACCCCCCATTTTGGGCCTAGTAGGCCTCCCTGCAGCCTCCTGGGACCAAAAATGGGCCACGGGGTGTCACACCCCCCATGCCCCATTTTGGGCCTAGCAGGCCTCCCTCCAGCCTCCTGGGACCAAAAACAGACCGCACAGACGCCCCCCCCCCCCTGCGCTCCCCCCACTCATGCGTGTGCAACACCCCTACGCATGCGTGCGCGTCTCCTGCATGTGCCCCACCATCCGCACATGCGCAGCAGATACCCGAAAATCAGCTGGCCGGCGGGAGGCACGCGTGCATGCATGGTGGAGCTGAGCTGGGTGACAGCTCACATGCCCGCAGAGAGGGCTCTACGTGCCACCTGTGGCATGCGTACCATAGGTTCGCCATTACGGGTATAGGGTCTCTTGCTTGAGCAGTGGGTTGGACTAGAAGATCTCCAAGGTCCCTTCCAGCTCTATTCCGATTGATAGCAATTGGAAAGTCCTGATGCCAACTATGGTTGGAAGTGGAGGATTACCAAGTCAGGGCAAGGTTTCAACCAAGGGCACATTTTGCTTGTCTGCCAACATCAGAGACCTCAAATGAGTCACTGACCACTGCTTGTCCCCAACAACCACACTCTAAAAGCTGAACCTTGGGCGAAATCTGCCAAGCAAGTTTTGCTGTTCATGTTTGGCCTGTTGAGCTGGTTGGACCCATTTCTCCCCAACTGCTTATCCTGCCACTCATCACATGTTAGATAGGTCTTTTTTTTTTTTTTGAGTTCAAGCAGCCCAGCTTCCAGTTTGTCTAGTCACACCCTAGAAGAGCCTCGTTCCTTGCCTCTGTGCTCACAAGGAGGCCTTTGAGAACAGAACTGGAGAAACGTCACGGATCTGAATAAATGACACCCGGTCTCAAATCCTTTAATCAGTGAATTGGGGGCTGGGATAAGTGGTTCCAAGAAAGATTACTTGGGCCTGAAAGACAGCTGAGTGACTTGGAGCCAATCACCAGGAGACTGGGAGTTCTAGTTCTGCCTTAGCCATGAAAGCTGGGCTCGGTGACTTTGGGGACACTCACCAGGAGACAGGGAGTTCTAGTCCTGGTGCCTTAGGCATGAAAGCCGACTGGGTGATTTTGGGCGGATCACCAGGAGACAGTGAGTTCTAGTCCTGCTGCCTTAAGCATGAAAGCTGACTGGGTGACTTTGGGCGGATCACCAGGAGACAGTGAGTTCTAGTCCTGCTGCCTTAGGCATGAAAGTTGACTGGGTGACTTTGGGCGGATCACCAGGAGACTGTGAGTTCTAGTCCTGCCTTAACCATGAAAGCCAGATGGATGACTTTGGACTAGTCACTCTCTCTCAGCCCAACCCTCCACCCCATTAGGGTTATTGTTGTTGTTGATGTGGGGAAACTAGGAGGAAGGTGTGTTGGATATGTTTACCGCCTTGAGTTATTTATAAAAATAATAAGAGAGGGATAAAAACAATAAATAAATACGATGCTACTTAAATAGTTCCTTGTTTCTGCTCAAGGTGTCTCAGAAACAGGGTCTGAGTAAAAACATTTCAGTCTGAACCACTTCAAGCTTTGAGGTACGTCCTGCTTTTAAATATTTTGCAACTGGTTCGACTTTTGCTAAAGCTTGGAGGCTTCTCAAATTCTCTAGACTAGAGCCTCTTTTGTCCAATGCAGGGGTCTCCAACCTTGGCAACTTTAAGCCTGGTGGACTTCAACTCCCAGAATTCTTCAGCCAGCTTTGCTTTAAGCCTGGAGGACTTCAACTCCCAGAATTCCCCAGCCAGCTTTGCTTTAAGCCTGGAGGACTTCAACTCCCAGAATTCCTCAGCCAGCTTTGCTTTAAGCCTGGAGGACTTTAAGCCTGGTGGACTTCAACTCCCAGAATTCCTCAGCCAGCTTTGTTTTAAGCCTGGAGGACTTTAAGCCTGGAGGACTTCAACTCCCAGAATTCCTCAGCCAGCTTTGTTTTAAGCCTGGAGGACTTTAAGCCTGGAGGACTTCAACTCCCAGAATTCCTCAGCCAGCTTTGTTTTAAGCCTGGAGGACTTTAAATCCCAGAATTCCTCAGCCAGCTTTGTTTAAAGCCTGGAGGACTTTAAGCCTGGAGGACTTCAACTCCCAGAATTCCTCAGCCAGCTTTGTTTTAAGCCTGGAGGACTTTAACTCCCAGAATTCCTCAGCCAGCTTTGCTTTAAGCCTGGCTGGGGAATTCTGGGAGTTGAAGTCCTCCAGGCTTAAAGTTGCCAAGGTTGGAGACCTCTGGTCCAATGGACATTTTCTGACATTTCTAGCGCAAACAGGTTCAAAGTGAAATGTTTCGCACGCCTAGCCCAGAAGCGAAGAAATTAAAAAAATATCCAAGCAGGGATGAATAAAGTGGAGCAATTAACCCCCCCCAAAAAAACCACCCTATGGTAGCAATTTAGCTCTGAAGAAAGATCTGCACTACCTTTGCTTTGTGGTTACTCAGCAGCGAAAGTACAATTGAAACTACACAAAGATAATAACAGTCTTCTTCAGCAGCTTCATCACCGCAGGGCTGGCCGCAACTAGTCACTTTTTTCCAGTGCCGCCGTCGCTTCAAATGGTCACTAAATGAGTCTTTGTAAATTGAGGACAACCCGAAGAAAGACAACTCTCTGCAGGGGTTTTTTTGGGGGGCAATATTTCTGGAAGTGGTTGATCCTGGCCTTTTTCCTAGGGCTGCGAGAGAGGGACCGGCCCAAAGTCATCCGGTTTTGATCTCGGGCCTAAGGGAAAGCTAAAACGCCACATCTCCCAGTTTCTAACCTGGTGGCTTTAACCACTACGCCAAACCAGTTCTCAAGAAGGATGTATTGAAATGTTTGCCCAAAGGGAAACGTACTGTACATTCTTGGGACGGCTAGAAAAATATACCTTCTCAAAAAGCCTTAAATTGCATGAGTCACAAAGCCAGTCCTTAATATCTAGAACAGTGATGGCGAACCTTTTTTGGTTCGCGTGCCAAAAGGGGGGGAATGCGGGGGATTACGTGTGTGCGTGCCCACACTCATAATTCCATGCACCCCCGCACATGCACGCATGACCCCCCTGCTCCCAGCATGCAATGGCACGCCCATTTTTCGCTCTCCCCAGGCTCCAGAGCCTTTCTAGGAGCCTGGGGAGGGCGAAAACGGCCTTCCCCACCCCCTCTGGAGGCTGGAAACAGCCTGTTTCCCGACTCCCAGTGGGCCCAGAAGGCCCAAAAATCAGCCGGCTGGTGCACACATGCACGCCGGACCTGAGCTCGCGTGCCCACCGATATGGCTCCGCGTGCCACTTGTGGCACCCGTGCCATAGGTTCATCATCACGGATCTAGAATGATGGGGGAAGGGGAGGTTGTACAGGTAGCCCTCAACTTATGACCACTATCGAGCCCAAAATTTCTATTGTTAAATTAACAATGGCAGTGTCACATAGTGAATATTGTCAGTTGTATGGCTATGCAGGGTGATGCACCCCTATCCTAATATTATGGTACATTCCATTACAAGCAGCACACGTGATGTGATCTTATGCGCATGTGTGCATTCTTGATTCTCCATTCTTTCTCTTGTGGTTTGGCTCTGACCAGGAGCGGTCGCATTTAATTAGCAAGAACATAACTATTCAGAATTTATTGTTTTTGTACCGAAATAAATATTTTCTATTAGACTTTTAACTTCGGCTTTATTTTTAAATGTCTGAGTTCCGAGAGAAAGATCAACATCGCCTCTATGGAGATTTATTCTCCTTAACAGGCAGTGATTCACTTAACAACTGTGGTGAGAAAGGTCTTAAAGTGGGAGCAAAACCCACTTAACAAATGGTTCGCTCCCCTTTGAGACCTTTCTTGCGACAGCTCTTAAGCAAATCGCGGCCGTTGGTTAAGTGAGTAACATGGTGGTTAAGCGAATCTGGTTTTATCCATTGTTTTCGCTTATCAGGTGGTTGCAAACGGGGATCATGTGACCCCCTTCCACGGGACGCTGCAACCGTCATAAATATGAGTCAGTTGCCAAGCGTCTGAATTTTGTTCATGTGACCACAGGGACGCTGCAATGGTCATAAATGTGAAAAACGGTCCTAAGTCACTTTTGTCAGTGTCGTCGTAACTTTGAACAGTCAGTAAACGAACTGTTGTAAGTCGAGGACTACCTGTAGTCTGTAATTAAGATGCAGTGGTTGCAGTGAATACAGTTCATAAACAGGGGTGGTTTCCTTTCTTTTCAGGAATTTCTCAATCAAATACACAGGTACTCTTCGACTTACAACAGTTCATTTACTGACTGTTCAAAGTTACAACGGCACTGAAAAAAGTGACTTATGACTGTTTTTCATACTTATAGCAATAGCACTTAGACTTATATACTGCTTCATAGTGCTTTACAGCCCTCTCTAAGCGGTTTACAGAGTTCAGCATATTGCCCCCAACAATCTGGGTCCTCATTTTACCGACCTCAGAAGGATGGAAGGCTGAGTCAACCTTGAGCCTGGTGAGATTTGAACAGCTGAACTGCTGAACTAGCAGTCAGCTGGAGTAGCCTGCAGTAGCTGCATTTAACCACTGCGCCACCTCGGCTCCTTATGACCGCCGCAGCATCCCCATGATCATGCGATCAAAACCCAGACACTTGGCAACCGGCTCATATTTATGATGGCTGCAGTGTCTTTTCTGCGACCTTCTGACAAGCAAAGTCGATGGGGGGAGCCCGATTCACTTAACAACCACGTTACTAACTTAACTGCAGTGATTCCCTTAACTGCGGCAAGAAAGATCATAAAAATGAGGCAAACTCACTTAAGAAATGTCTCACTTTAGCCATAGAAATTTGGGGCTCAATTGTGGTCGTAAGTCGAGGACTATCTGTAACATACTGTAAATACAACCAATTTTGGAAAAATGTATTCACAGCCCAGGATCAGTCTACTAGATTCTCTACTATATTGTAATTACCGTATTTTTCAGAGTATAAGACACACCTTAGTTTTGTGGGAGGAAAATAGGGGAAAACAATCTGCCTACCAGGTATTCATCTGGCTATCGTCCTTAGTCTGGTCAGCTTCAGCACATTATTTTATCCCCTGGTTAGGGCTGAAAAAAACCTTATTCGGAGCGAGTAGCAATGAAAAAAAGCCTGCAAAGACTTAGGGCTGGAAAAAAACTTCTTTGGAGAGAGTAGCAATGAAAAAGCCTGCAAGCCGATAAGAGTCGGGAGGGCTGGAAAAAAAGCTTCGAAAAAGGTACATTCAGAGTATAAGACGCACCCAAATTTTCAGCCTCTTTTAGGGGGGAAAAAGGTGCATCTTATACTCCGAAAAATACGGTAACTACAGTATATTGTCAGGGAACAATGAAAAACAGGCTTCTATGGAGTCCACAGTAATAGGGAACTCTATGGTGAACCACAAATAGATCTGGCAGATGATACTATAAATTGATTAGTGGAAAAAAAAGATGTCAGCTCTAATGCTGTTAAAGAGAGCCACCAGTCAGTAATCCCGAGGTGGTGCAGTGGTTAAAGTGCAGCACTGCAGTTCAGCAGTTCAGCTGTTCAAATCTCACCGGCTCAAGGTTGACTCAGCCTTCCATCCTTCTGAGGTCGGTAAAATGAGGACCCAGATTGTTGGGGGCAATATGTAAACCGCTTAGAGAGGGCTGTAAAGCACTATGAAGCAGTATATAAGTCTAAGTGCTATTGCTATTGCTATTAGGTTGGAAGAAACAGAAGCGGCACAGATTTTCCTTAAAAAACTGTGTAAATGAGCCGAGATGACCATGAAGAAATTATACAGTAACTGTTAGCAAAATACGAATTTAGTCTGGGAAAGCAAGAAAGTTTGAGGGGGGGGGGAAGAAATCAAGACTGCCCCAGCCTTGATTCTCTCGAGCAGGGAGTGTCAAACTCGATTTCATTGAGGGCCGCATTAGGGTTGTGTTTGACCTAGGAGGGGTGGAGTGGGCGTGGCCAGGGTGGGCGTGGCCAACTCGACATCACTCATGTCGGGGGCGCCTGGGGCGGCCCGAGCGCTCTGCCAGAGAAAACGGGCTCGCTGGCAGAGGATTGCAGGAGGCCGTCACAGCCGAAAACGGAGCTTGGGAGGGCCGCACGCCACTGTTCCCTCTAAGCTGTGCGGCAGCACACGTAATGAGAGAACGCTGCACAGAAGTTTCTAACTCCCGCGCGGCATTTTCTAATGGCAGAGGCTGCGCGGCTGCACACATGAAAAGAGAACGCCGCGCGGCAGTTTCTAACTGCTGCGCGCCGTTTTCTGATGTTACAGGGAACACTACCGCACGCAGAGGCACTGCAAGCCAGTCCTTCGCTGTTTCCAGGGCAGCCCCACAGGCCAGATCTAAGCACCCCACGGGCCGGATCTGGCCCCCGGGCCTTGAGTTTGACACCCCTGCTCTTGAGTATAAGACGGAGGCACCAAAGGCAACTGGACTTTGTTTTCCATTGAAGACGTTTCGCTTCTCATCCAAGAGGCTTCTTCCGTTCTGTCTTTAGAACTGAAGAAGCTTCTTGGATGAGAAGCGAAACATCTTCTAGGAAAAAACAAAGAAAGTCCAGTTGCTTTTTTGGAAAAGCACCTTTGGGACAACCGTGACCTGGATGACTGAGAATCTCCATAGACATATAAGGGAGGGAGGGATAGGAAAAACACCACAGGCTTTCAAAATACTGTTGTTATAGCCCATATCAAAACAGGAGGTTTATATGAGTATTTATTCTGCTGTGTCCTGACCTCACCTGCCTTGAAAGACTGACAAAATCTGCCCCCCCTTTTGGAATAACTGAAATACAGGTACAGGTGGTCCTCGATTTACGACCACAACGGAAGCCAATATTTCTGTGGTTAAGTGAGAGATTTGTTAAAGGTGAATTTTTGCCCCGTTTTACGATCTTTCTTGCTAGGGTTGTTAAGTGAATCACTGCAGTTGATAAGTTAGCAACCCGGTCGTTAAGTGAATCTGGCTTTCCCCATCGACTTTGCTTGTCGGAAGGTCGCAAAAGGGAATTGGAGAACCTTGGGACACAGTAAAGGTCATAAATATGAGCCCGTTGCCAAGGGTACGAATGTTGATCACGTGATCGAGGGGATGCTGCAATGGTCATAACTGTTGAAAAATGGTCATAAGTCACATTTTTCAGTGCCTTTGTAACTTTGAACGGTCACTAAATAAACTGTTGTAAGTCGAGGACTAGGTTTAGTCCTCAATGTACAACCAAAATTGAGCTCCAAATTCCCATTGCTAAGCAAGGCAGTTATTAAATGAATTGTGCCTCATTTTATACCATTTTTTTGCCACACTTGTTAAGCGAATCATTACAGCTGTTAAGAGAATCATGCGGTCGTTAAATGAATCTGGCTCCCCCCACTGTCTTTGCTTTTTGGAAACTGGCTGGGAAGGTTGCAAAAGGTGATCACATGGCCCCGGGACAGTTGCCCAGGACATAAATATGTGCCAGTTACTAACCACCCAAATTCTGACCACAGGTCGTCCTTGACTTACAACAGTTCATTTAGTGACCGTTTAAAGTTACAACAGGACTGTAAAATATGACTTACGACCATTTTTCAGAATGACCACCTTAGTAGCATCCATATCCCTATGGTCATGTGATGAAAATTCAGATTCTTGGCAACTGGTTCATACTTATGACGCTTGCTGTGTCCCCAGGTCATGTGACCCCCCTTTTGCGAACTTCTGACCAGCAAACTCGAGGGGGAAAACCAGATTCACTTAACAACCAGGTTACTAACTTATCAATGGCAGTGATTCACTTCACAACGATGGCAAGAAAGGCCGTAAAATGGGGCAAAACCCACTTCACAAATGTCTCACTTGTCAACCAGCAATTTTGGGCTCCATTGTGGTCATAAGTCGAGGACTACCCGTACACGATCATGGGGATGCTGCGACGGTCGTTAAGTGTGAAAAATGGTCATGAGTCACTTTTCTCCGTGCTCTTGTAACTTCAAATGGTAATGAAATGAATTGATCGTAACTGTATAATGGATAAAATGACTTGAGATATTTTTTGGAACATATGGTGTACTTGCTCTCATGTTGCCGAGAGGTCTCAACACCTCTGACCCAGCACCTAAATTTTGTGTGGACAGCATCTGTTGTCAGGGCTCGTGATACACCGCTCTGAAAGCAAACTACACTATTTGCTGGTATTTTTTGTAAACATTTTATGACATCACAAAGGTGCGAAGTGTAGATAACGTGCCAGGTGCCCTCCTTGTTTTTAACCTTATCATAAGACCGAGATCCGAAACTCAAAAACACAGTGAGTCACCCAAAGCAAACATCCACACAACACTTTCTGACTTCCTCCTAACCTATTTCGATATTTTTTAAGTTTCGAGCACCACCCGGGGTTCTCTCGCCTTCTCTCAATTAGACACTGCCCCAAGTTTATCAACATGTACACAACTAATTGCCGGTGGCAAACAAATGAAGCAGCCAAACTTTTAGAGTTGGTTCTTTTCTCATTTAGAATAGAATAACAGAACTTGGAAGGGACCATGGAGGTCTTCTAGTCCAACCCCATGCTCAGGCAGGAAACCCTACACCACTTCAGACAAATGGCTGTCCAATCTCTTCTTTAAAACCTCCAGTGTTGGAGCATTCACAACTTCTGGAGGCAAGCTGTTCCACTGATTAATTGTTCTAACTGACAGGAAATTTCTCCTTAGTTCTAAGTTGCTTCTCTTCTTGGTCAGTTCCCATCCGTTGCTTCTTGTTGTGCCCTCAGGTGATTTGGAGAATAGCTTGACCCCCCCGTTTTTGTGGCAGCCCCTCAAATATTGAAACACTGCTATCATGTCTCCCCTAGTCCTTCTTTTCATTAAAGTAGACATGCCCAGTTCCTGCAACCTTTCTTCATATGTTTTAGCCTCCAGTCCCCTAATCATCTTTGTTGCTCTTCTCTGCCCTCTTTCTAGAGCAGGAGTGTCAAACTCTTCGAGGGCGGGATCAGCATTGTAGTTCTCCTCTGTGGGCTGGCGGGGAGCGAGGGGGGGGGGGGAAAGGGGATGGATGCCTCCTACAGCACCCTGCCGGCCAAAATGGGGCACGGGGGGCGCCCTGCGCAGCCTCCCTGCACCTCATTTTTGGCCTCCAGCAGCACTCTCCTGGCCGAAAACAGGCCGCGTGGAGGCCCCATGAGGCCCCCGTGTGGCCCGTTTTCAGCTGGCAGAGGCACCATGGGCTGGTCCTTTTGATATTTCCAGATTTAAGCACCCCGTGGGTGCCGGAGCGCCGGAAAATGGCCAAAAAACAGCCATGTGCATGCCAGCCAGCTGGTTTTCGGGTTTCCGGCGCTCTGGCGCGTGGAAATGCACATGCGTTCCGGTTTGGGGAATCGGTGCCGAAAAGGTTCGCCATCACTAGAATAGAATAGAATAGAATTACAGAATAGAGTAGGAATAGAATAGAATGGAATAGAATAATAGAATAGAGTAGGAATAGAATAGAATGGAATTACAGAATAGAGTAGGAATAGAATAGAATGGAATAGAATAATAGAATAGAATAGAATGCATAATAGAATGCATAATAGAATAACTTTGTCACTTTGAATGTACACTGATCAGCATACATTTAAATGAAATTTCGTTGCATAGAACTCTCAAAAGTCACCATCAATATACACCACATCAGGGGTGTCAAACTTGATTTCATTAAGGGCCGCATTGGGGGGGGCGGGGGGGGCGCGTCCAGCTCGACATCACTCATGTTGCGGACGCCTGTGGTGGCCGGAGCGCTCTGCCAGTGAAAACGGGCTCCCAAACTCAATTTTTGGCTGCAACAGCCTCCTGCAAGCAAAAACGGAGTTCGGGAGGGCCGCCCATGGCCCTCACATGTTCCATTTTTGCTAGCAGAGGGACCACAGGCCGGTCCTTTGCTGTTTCCAGGGTGGCCCCGTGGGCCGGATCTAACCACCCCTGCATTACATAAACATGACAAAATAAACAAATAAATGCAAAATTATGCTTATACCCACATATATTAAACGACACAGAGAAACAACACAGACTACTTTGGATATATACATGTACGTGGCAAGAAAAATGAATCTTGAGAGTTTATGAGTTTTTATGAAATTATATTGTTCCCCCCCCCCACCCTTATGGATTGGTTGTTAGCTGCACAGAATAATCTTAAATATACTATTTAAAAAGAGCAGTCATACAAAACGTCTAATAGGAAGCAGGTCACTGCAGCTTATAATCGCAGCTTGGGTCTTTCTGAGCCTGGGTGTATGCTGCCAACTCTGGTGCATTTAGAAAGCTTTGACTTTAAGGGATACATTAATTTAATTTAGTGCATTCCCCACCACCACTCTATTATTGAACGAGATTTGTGTGATTAAACAATCGAGTTCCTATAAGCCTTTGGTTTTGAACGTGTTTCAATGTTCTTCTTTCCATGTACACACAACAGGGCCTAGAGATCAAGGACCTTTCTTTCTTTCTTTTTTAATAAAGTTTTTATTATTTTTCTCCACTATACATCCATACATATACTTTAATTCATAACGAAATATACAGTTATACATTTCTGTTCAATAAAACATGAACCAACATCCTAATTTTTACCTTTTATACTTTTAGTACCTGCCTGTTTTCCCTTTTATCTCATATCACTCCCCTCCCTCTATCTCCCTCTCCCTTCTTTCTCCTTCTCTCCCACTTTCCTACTTCCCTTCTCTCCCCTTCTCCCCTTCCTTCTCTGCTTCCTTTTCTCCCTGATTAAATTGGAGGAAAATAGAAAATTGAAGGTGGTAGATCCAGGTGACAAAATTAGGTAGTTGACGGGGCAGCATTAACATAGCAGTTAATATACCTAGGAAAATATAAGAAATATGTACAGATAATGGATAGGGGGGTGGGGAATAATAAGTTTAAAAGTTGCACCAATAATTAAATGGATTTAGGGACATAAGCTACCTGTCTGTTAACTATAAGATGGATTGTGATTAGATACGCTCAGGAAAGGGTTGAGGGAGAGCAAGTTTAAGTTTAAGTTTAATTAAATTTATATACCGCCCTTCTCCAGGGGACTCAGGGCGGTGAACAGCCAAGTAAAAAACACAATATAAACATTAAAATACATTTAAAAGAAAATATTCAATGTGGCCCTAATTTAATACAATTAAAATTTAGTAAAATCTTAAAATTTTAAAAACCCCAAAAACTTTTTCACGCCAGCCCGACTTGATAAAAATAATACGTCTTGAGGGCACGGCGGAAGGTGGACAGGTCGTGAATGGTTCTTAAGTCTGGAGGGAGCTGATTCCAGAGGGTGGGTGCTCCCACAGAGAAGGCCCTCCCCCTGGGCGTCACCAGCCTACACTGCTTGGCTGATGGCACCCCGAGGAGGCCCTCTCTGTGGGAGCGCACTGGTCGATGGGAGGCAGTTTGTGGCAGCAGGCGGTCTCGGAGATACCTAGGTCCAATGCCATGGAGCGCTTTAAAGGTAGTAACAAGCACCTTGAAACGCACCTGGTAGACCACCGGAAGCCAGTGCAGCTCGCGCAGGAGGGGTGTTATATGGGAGCGCTCCCATATAACACCCCTCCTGCGCGAGCTGCACTGGCTTCCGGTGGTCTACCGGGTGCGCTTCAAGGTGCTTGTTACTATTAGCCCCCGAAACCACCTGCGCGGCTGCATTCTGGATCAGTTGGAGCCTCCGGGTGCTCTTCATGGGGATGTTGGGCTCCATTGCGATCGTAAATCCAGAACCACCCGTATTTCTAAAATGTTTTCTGACAGTTTTCTGCAGAAGAGTCCAAGAAGACCACGGCCTGATTAGACGGGTCACCAAATCAATGTCAACTGTTGGATAGAAGGTTCTCAGGAAGGGAAGAAGACTACAGACACAATAAATACAAAAAATAAAATAAAATTGCAGTTGGTTTTTAAAAAAAAACGTTGTCAGAGACCGAGAAGGAAAACAACATTTGTCCATTTCTAAAGACCTTTTGGAGAAGACAACAACAAGAACCAGTTTCCTCCTGTCTTGCTTCCCAGTAACTGTTGGGCAATGGCCAAGTGGATCTTGACTCTGAAGATTTAATGTTGTTGTTTAAGAGGAAGTCGCAGGCAATTGTGTCCATTCTTCGAATTCCTCCTCTATTTTCAGAAGTGAGGGGTGTTCTGACCTAGGCTTCCTGATAAATCATAAAACACAAAGGTAGTCCCAAAAAACCTTTTTTTATTTTAACAGCTGTGAATTATGTTCATTCCCAGCCGTAATAAATCTTAGTCTGACAGAAGACTTTTGGAAGAAGGCTGATAAGCACCAACCTTTATCTCTCTTGACACGCTGCCAAAGACCTAATTGGCAAGGAGCTCTGCTGAGTTACACCGACCAGAATTGAATCAAGTTGCTTCCTGCAACGAGCACATCCTGTTGCTCCTCTTTTATGTCCTATGGGAGGGGCCAATCATCTCCAAGCTTTACTCCCGAGTAGCCCTTTTCCTCCGTAACTGTTCTTGCCTTCTGGCAGCTCTGCGCATGCGTGCATTGGGAAGAGGCTCCCCCTGTTCCTCTGCCTCGCTCATGTCAGCCTCTGGAGGCTCTGGAGTCAGCACAGACCTCCCAGATGGTCCGGGCTGGATCTCTGCCTCTGGCACCGAGCCTTCTCCAGACTCCAGGCCTGGTCCATGTTCCTCCCCAGCCTCCTCGCTGTCTGACACTGCTGCCAGCTTTGCAGGCCGCTGGTGGACCACAACAAGGGGCTGATTTTCATCCCTTGGAATGTGGAGCAGGCTGTAGGATCTCAAATGGTTCTTTCTTGGAGCCAACAGATGGGTGGATAAATGAGAATGCACCCTAAGATAGTCTGGAAGTGCAGGTGGTCCTCGGCTTCCGACCACAACAGAGCCCAAAATTTCTGTTGATGAGCGAGACAGTTGTTAAGCGAGTTTGGTCCCATTCTGCGATCTTTCTTGCCACAGTTGTTAAATGAATCACTGTGGCTGTTCAGTTAGCAACATGGTTGTTAAGTGAGCCTGGCTTCCTCATTGACTTTGCTTGTTGGAAGGTCGCAAAAGGGGATCACGTGACCTCGGGACATTGTGACCGTTATAAATATGAGTCAGTTATCAAGCGTCTGATGCAAATCTCATGACCATTGGGATACTGCAATAGTCGTAAGTGTGAAAAGTGGTCACGAGTCACTATTTTCAGTGCCGTGGTAACTTCGAATGGTCACTAAATGAATTCTTGTAAGTCGAGGACTACTTGTACATGAACCCGGGATACTTCAACCGTTCTAAATATGTGTCAGTTGCCGAGTGTCTGAATGTAAATCATGTGACCCTTGAGATGCTGTTAACTGTCATAAGTGTGAAAAATGGTCATAAGTCACATTTTTCAGTGCTACTGCAACTTCGAACGGTCACTAAATAAACTGTTGTAAATCAAGGACTACCTGTGTTTTAACCTTGAGCTATAGCTCATATCATATTGAAGAGGTCTGGTCTGGATGAGTGAACTAAATGCATCTATAGAGGTAGCTGCCCCCAAATAAAACATTAGCAGACTATATACCGTGTTTCCCCGAAAATAAGACCCTGTCTTATATTTTTCTGAACCCCGAAATAAGCGCTTGGCGTTATTTTCGGGGAGGTCTTATTATTTTGGGGCGCATGGAGCAAGACGGGGCTCCTCTTGCCGTCTTACCTGATTTCCAGCTCAGTCTCCCTAACCCTAACCAGAGGAAATGGCGGGGACCGGCTGCGCATACGGTTAAATATTTTCGGGGAGGGGTTATTTTCAGAGGGGGGGTTATTTTTGGGGAAACACGATAGTAGGTAAGAATGGTAGGAGATCTTGATTCACATTCACTCCAGCTGGGTTAGACTGGAGTCACAGCCTGTTCTTTGCCCCCCCCCCCAAATATTAGGGTGTACCTGACACTAACCAATCCAATTGACCAACATATTCAGTTGCCAATCACCAGCCTGGAACCTTGTGGTTGAACCAAGTGACTTGTTTTGAATACTCTTGCTTCTTTCCAGAAGTGGGTTCCTCCCGGTTCGCCCAAACTGGTAGCAAACCACTGGTGATGTCACGGAGACGGTTTGGTCGGTGCCAGTCCATGGATGCTGCCATCTTTTGGGGGGGATTTTTTGTTTTTTGGAATTTTTTTCTGATTTTTTTTCTTCTGCGCGCACGTGGCCATGCGGCACGGGAGGAAGGGAACCGGCGGCAAGGTAAGTTAGAACCCACCCCTGCTTCTTTCCCATCCTGTTTCTTTTAATCTCTTCTTTGATTTGTATCCTGCCTTTATCATATTGTCTTTTAGAAATAATTCAAGATAGCGAACATATCCAACACATGTTGGATATCCACATATCCTTCCTACTACTACTTCCCCCACAACAATCCTGGGAGGTGAGTTGGGCTAAGAGGCTAACTGGCTCAAGGCTACCCAGCTAGCTTTCATACCTAAGGCAGGACTAGAATTCCCTGCCTCCTGGTGACTGGCCCAAGGTTACCCAGCTAGCTTTCATATTTAATGCAGGACTAGAACTCCCTGTAGCCTGGTGATTGGCTTAAAGTCACCCAGTTGGCTTTCATTTCTATGATGGAACTAGATTTCCCAGTCTCCTGGTGATTGGCCCAAGGTCACCCAGCTAGCTTTCATACAATGCAGGACTAGAACTTCCTGTAGCCTGGTAATTGACCTAAAGTCATCCAGTTGGCTTTCATTTCTATGATGGAACTAGATTTCCCAGTGTCTTGGTGATTGGCCCAAGGTCACCCAGCTAGCTTTCATACTTAATGCAGAACTAGAACTCCCCATCGCCTGGTGATTGGCCTAAAAGTCACTCAGCTAGCTTTCATTTCTATGATGGGACTAGATTTCCCAGTCTCCTGGTGATTGGCTCAAAGTCACCCATCTGACTTTCATGGCTAAGACGCTACTAGAACTCACGGTCTCCCGCTTTCTAGCCTGGTGCCCTCACCGCTGAGGGGCTTCTGGAGAACGGCCATCCCTGTGCAGTTTTCTACATCTTTGGGGTTGTTTATATTAGTTAATAATAAAGCCATTGATCAGCAGAAAACGTCGGATCGTTTAGATGACCTCAGGCAAGTTTATGGCTCAGATTCAGCCTTCCTCCCTGCTGACATCAGGGCGATGTCCCTAGCCCAATTCACAGGGCTCTCTGAACGCTCTTTAATGCAGGTGAAACAACTCAAAATGCTAAAAATATATTGATGTGCAAAATACACCTTCCTTGCCCAGCCAAATGGGAGAAGCCATTGGGACACCCATGGGATCCCCACAGCTGACTGTGTGCCCCAAGGCTTCAGCTGAGACAGTTGAGGGAAAACAGCAGCTGCCTTTATAAGGTCGCTCACAACCGACTTTGGGGTGACTCATCCACAACTCCACCTAGGCCTGGGAGCAAGGAAGTGAGCCCATGGCAGGAAGTAGGGAATTGCAACACAAGCCTACAAACCCAGAAAATTTCAATAAGTCAGATTTCATTCAGCGGAAGAGTCTGTATTTCACTTCCCCTAGGCCTAGACTTATCTATAACTTATTTGTTTACCCAGGAAATAAACCTTCACTTACTCATCACTTTAGCCTTCTTACCAAATTAGTATAGTAATAAAACAAAAGATCCCTTCATACGGATTGCTGGTGTACCTTCGCCAACTTAATGCCTTTTTCGACACGTCGGCTGCACTTCAACATACTGTAGTTCGGTATCAGAGCACATGATGTGATGTTTTTCGGGCTGTTGTATTATTTAGGTTTGTCATTCAGTCAGAAGAACAAAGTTGGAAGGGACCTTGGAGGTCTTCTAGTCCAACCCCCTGTTCAAAACAGGAACCCTATACCAGGGGTCTCCAACTTTGGCAACTTTAAGACTTATGGACCAACTCCCAGAATCCCTCAGCCACAAGTCTTAAAGTTGCCCAGGTTGGAGACCCCTGCCCTATACCATTTCAGACAAATGGTGGTCCAATCTCTTCTCTGCCAGATGTCTGGACTGGAGGTGGCATTTTTCTTCACCTATCAAGTCCTTCCCCAAGGACCTAGGATAGGCACATGTTCCTGTTGATTGGTGCTAAGGGTATCGTTGCAGGATGTTCCAAATAATATTGACTTTTGCAATTGACTGGTTTTGTTAATACTGATAGTGTTCAAATGGTGCTCCAGTTGTTTTGGGATTGGACCCAAGATACTGTCATTGTTTCCGTTTGCCGCAGTCATTTTATTATTCCCCACCCCACCCCATTCTACAAATCCTTTCTAGCCAAAAGTTGGAATTCAAGGAAACTATTCTCCAGAAATACCATTTGGGTTTGGGAAAGGCTGTCCCAGATACCGAATTTTTTCTACCATTACCAGCTAAAGTGCCACAGCACTGGTAGCACCTAATTGTCTTTGGCTGATGTAGGACTGGACATAGTCCTCAACTTAGGACCACAATTGAGCCCCAAATTTATATTGCTAAGCGAGACATTTGTTAAGTGAAATTTGCCCTGTTTTACCACCTTTCTTGCCACAGTTGTTAAGTGAATCATTGTGGTTATTAAGTTAGTAACACGGTTGCTAAGTGAATCTGGCTTCCCCATTGACTTGGCTTGGCAGAAGGTCCCAAAAGGGGAATCGCATGACTCCAGGACACTGCAACCGTCATAAATATGAACCAGATGCCCAGCATCTGAATTTTGATCATGTGACCATGAGGATGCTGCAATGGTCATAGGTGTAAAAAACGGTCGTAGGTCACATTTTGCAGTGCTGCTGTAACTTTGAACGGTTACAAAACGAACTGTTGTAAGTCGAGGGATGAAATGGAAATCTCAGGTTTTAGGCCAGATAGACCCCAGAAAAAGACAGATGGGGTGCCAAGAAAATGAGCCAGAGTTGTCCATAAAGTTATCAGGAGTTCTTCCTCTCATTGTAATTTCTATTCATTATCCCACTGAGACAGAAACCTCTGTCCTTTAATCCAGGGGTCTCCAACTTTAGCAACTTTAAGACTTGTGGACTTCAACTCCCAGAATTCTGGGAGTTAAAAGTCCATAAGTCTTAAAGTTGCCAAGGTTGGAGACCCTTGCTTTAATCAACTGACCCTAATCTTTAAAGAATGTAAACCGCAAGCGGAACGAACCATGACACCCCTTAAAAGGTGTCCAGAATTAACCATTCTTTCAGTGATTAAAAGCTATCTATGTGGTTGCTAATAAAGCGGCTTTTCATTGTTTTTAAAAAACCGTAATTTAATTTGAAGTAATCAGATCCTGTCATTCGGGTTCCTCTGTCTAAAGGAATTCAAAATTATGCATAAATGGCATGAAAACCTGACACTGCTTTGTGGGAAACAAAGGGTTGAAATTTTATACACCGTGGAAGAAAAATCCTGAAAACAGGTTTCAGAGCAAGGCAATGTTAGCAATTCAAGATGGCTAACAATAAAAACAATAAACAAGATCTAAAAACAATAAATATCCATATTAAAGCCGTACAAGAAAAGTCCCATCAATTCACAATGATGAATTCACCAATTTCATTATTTTGAAGACATATATAAGTTAATGTTTTTTTTAATTACAATAATTGTTTATTTATTAGTTGGGGAGAACATGTAGCCAAACATCTATTACCAGGATTTCTGTTCCTGTTATTGAAGAATGCTTGAGGAATTGTGCTTTGAGGAGAAATAAAACTCGGAGTATGTAAGAAGTGAAAAGGGTTATCCTACTCAATTTCTAGATTGATTGGGAGAAGCTGCAGTAATCCAAAAATGACTCTTCCAATAATTGAAATTGTTATATAGAAATGGGAGGAGAGGGGAGTTTAAACAGGGGGAGCTTTTTCAGTCTTCCTCAACATTATTCCCTCAATGTTGGATTATCAATTCTCATTTCTGTAACTACTATAACCTACACATCTGGAAAGCAACCCGGTAAACAGGAAATGGTGATGTGAACACATGAACACACAGACACACAGACACACACACTTGCTTGCTCACACTATTCTTTATAACCATGACTCCTTTAAACAGAAGTACAAATCCGGAAAAGAGAGGGGAAACAAATCAAAGGCTTGTACAGTAATTCTGCCCAACACAACACCCAAAAAAACCCTTGTAACATCTGAAAAGTGCTCTAACGGTGTGACGAGGACCAGCCCCAATTTAATCCAATGTAAAAATGAGAAGTAGCTAGCAAAAAAAATCTGTAAAAAAGAGGAAGAGGGGGAAAAAACCCCCAAAGGCTTATACAGTCATTCTGGCCAACACAATAACAAAAAAAATAATAATACTCCTGCCGCTGAAAAGCGCTTCTTAGGACCAATTTAATCCCAACCTAAAAATGAGCAGCAGCCACAGCAAAACTGTCCACATGTTTAGCAGAAGTAATCAGATCCCCGCGGCAGGATTTATTCTGAGAAGCTCGATTTCTCAGAACTGGGTTTGATCTACCCAGTTTGGTGGCACTTCCTCAGCAGGAACCCAGCCAGGACTTCTAGACTGAGGGATTTATAGCGTCTGTCTGTCGCCTGGTACGTGTCTACTGGGAAGAAAGTTCCTCTATTTTTTTTCATACGCTCAGGTGGGACCCAGGAGGAGGGCAGGTATCCCAAGCTGGAAGGGTCCCCACTGAGATTTCTAGTCTATTTTCCCCAGTTTGTGCTTTTTTCCCTTTTTGAACTTTTTTTTTCTTCCCCTTCCTGGTTTTTGCCTTTTTGAACTGGCCCACTTGGAGATGCTATGAAGGCAGCTGTTTCCTGGTTCCCAATTTTGGGCTTCCAGGATTTTCACCTCTTTCTTCTTTGCCCTGCTTCAGAGAAATTTGCCCATTGGATCCAACACAATCTCTACCCTCCCAAAATGAAGTGTCTGGACTTGGCCTCTTACCTGGTTATCCTTACCTGGGTGGGGATGATGGGAGCTGTAATCCAACCTCCCCCATTTAGACCACCAAAGAGAGGAGGGTGCCCTCCCAAACAGTCACACACTCACTCACACACACACACACAGAGGCAGCCCCTTACCTTGAAATAGCCACCCTCGTAATGCGTATTGGGAGGCCCGAAGATGGCCACCTCCCAGTTGTAGAGATCCCCCTCGTCCACCAGGCTGACTCGGAAGCCCTCCACGGGCTCCTCCTGAAGCCCTTTCAGCTCCAGCAGCAGGGCCTTCTGCGAGCTGGGCACAGACAGCCGCGCCATGTCACCGGCTGACGGAGGAGGCGATAAAAGGACGTAGGCCTCGAGCGAAGCCGGGGACTCGCGTGAATGCGCCGACCGCGAAGGGGGAGGGGGGAAGCGGGCGGGAAGCAGCGCCGGGCCGGGCAGAGGAAAGGAGAAAGAACGGAAGCGCTGCGGACCCGAAAGAGCGCCACGAACAACCGCACCACTGAGAGGCGGCGGCACAACAACAGAGAGCGCGCGCGCGGTGCTCCCTGGGACGCGTAGTTCTTGATGGGAGGGAGCGCGGGGAAACCGCCGCCAGACCCGCCTTCCTCCACCAATGAGAGACGGATTTCCGGAGAGGGCGGTCTGGAGGGCGTGGAAAGGACTACATCTCCCAGCAAAACTTGAGATCACGTAGCCTCTCTCCCGCCCACGTGAGGCCGGACTACAATTCCCGACAGCGAGCGGGGCAAGGGCGGAGCACGCACAAGCCCTCGTGAGAAAGTTGGCTCGGCTGGGGAATTGGCCGTCCCGAGTTGTTTATTTAGACTTTTCCCAGCACCGGACGGTAAACACGTGTCCTGCGTGTGCAATAAGTGTATCACAAGGATGCGTTGTGTCATACGGAGACCTATTGGCAATGCTCACCCAACCTGAGAACAGCGGAACTGTTTTATTTATATGGTTTTGCACCACAAGAGGCTGAGCAAGGTTACAACTGAGGAGCCTTAGAAAGAAAAATGCAATAATTCCCCCTTTTTAACCGGCCCTGTGAAGCTGCTGTGCGTCATCACACCTTGTGCCACATCCACACCTTGTGCTTCTGCGTTGGTGCATTTCACGGGAAGATCCGCTGACTTTACCGCATTTTCCTAACCTGGGTCGCTTATTCAGACATAGTTTAGGTCTACGCTTGTGAGACAAAAAGCTTTGTCACTCTTTTAATGTCTATGGAGATTCTCTGTCATCCAGGTCATGGTTGTCCCAAAGGTGCTTTTTTTCAGGAGGCAACTGGTCTTTCTTGTTTTTTCTTTGACGACATTTCGCTTCTCATCCGAGAAGCTTCTTCAGCTCTGACTGGATGGTGGGGAATGGAAGGATTTATAGTCCTTGCAGACAGCTGGTCATTTGCATCTTTTTAGAGCAGTGTTTCCCAACCTTGGAAACTTGAAGATGTCTGGACTTCAACTCCCAGAATTCCCCAGCCAGCGAATGCGCAGAGGACAAAATAACCCGAATGGCAGCGTCCAGCCGGGCGGGGGAAGCGGGTGGGGGAAGCCCCGCGCCGTGACCGCCGCCAGTTATGCGCAGAGGACAAAATACCTGAATGGCAGCATCCAGCCGGGCGAGAGAAGCGGGCGGGAGAAGCCCCGCGCTGCGACCGCCGCCAGTTCCATCGGCTCTACGTCGAATGACTGGCCCGGCCGAACCAGCAGGATTTCACCCTGCAGGGCAAATTCAAATTTAAAAAGCAGGGCTTTTTGGAAACGCCGCAGGACGCGGGACAAATTACTGAAAAGCGGGACTGTCCCGCCAAAAGCGACTGTCCCGCCAAAAGCGGGACGTCTGGTCACCTTAGACTATACTTGTACAAAGCTGTTAAAATTAATTAAAATTTCTGGAAGTATACATTATTCTCTATTATTTAAAAGAAGATACAATAGCACTGGGTCTCTTCAGAGCAAGCATTTATTTTTAAAAGCTTCTATATTTTGTTAAGTTGTCTAGAGTTACAGAGCTCTCCAACCTTGGCAACTTTAAGACTTGTGGACTTCAACTCCCAGAATTCCACAGCCAGCAAAGCTAACAAAGCTGGCTGTGGAATTCTGGGAGTTGAAGTCCACAAGTCTTAAAATTGCCCCTGGCTCTAGAACATTAATAAAGCAGTCTTTAAAAAATAAGTCTAATAATTTGAACATTCTAGACATTTATAGATATTCACTTACCCCCTTCCATCCAGTGCAGCAAAAAATAAAAATCTGTGTGTCTCTCCCAGCTATTTGCCTTTGCAGTTTCAGTTTCACTTTCATTTTCCCACCTGGCAAATCAGCTGTAGATTGGGAAGTGCTAGTGACTTGCTTGGCTTTATAAACTCTTCCCTCTTTGCTGCAAACAGGTAAATTGCTGGAAGACGGAGGCCAAAGGGTGGGGGTAGCTGGGTGGGTCTACATTCGGTGTATAAGACGCACCCAAGTTTTCACCCTCTTTTGGGGGGTAAAAAGGTGCGTCTTATACTCCAAAAAATACGGTAATTCCCTTAATTCTCTTGGGGGGGAGAAATTAGCTCCCTCAGAATGGGTTCGCAATTTGGGTGTCCTCCTAGACCCACAGCTAAAATTGGAACATCTTTCAGCTGTGGCTAGGGGGACCTTTGCACAAGTACGTCTTGTGCACCAATTGCGACCCTACTTGGAGAAGGAAGCCCTTCTCACAGTCACTCATGCCCTTATCACCTCACGGCTGGATTACTGCAATGCGCTCTACATGGGGCTACCCTTGAAGAGTGTCCGGCGACTGCAATTGGTGCAAAATGCAGCTGCGTGAGCTGTGGTGGGTGTACCCAGATGCACCCACGTAACACCGATCCTCCGCCAGCTGCATTGGCTGCCCATTAGTCTCCGGATCCAATTCAAGGTGTTGGTCGTTACCTTTAAAGCCCTACATGGCTCAGGGCCAGGTTATCTTCGGGACTGCATCCTGCCGCATACCTCCCTACGACCGGTTAGGGCCCACAGAGTTGGTCTCCTCCAGGTCCCATTGACCAAGTAATGCCGGTTGGCGGGGCCGAGGGGGAGAGCCTTCTCTGTGGGAGCCCCCTCCCTTTGGAACCAACTTCCTCCAGAGATCAGGACCATCCCCACCTTGCTGGCCTTCTGTAAAGCAATAAAAACTTGGCTCTTCCGGCAGGCGGGGTATGAGTGAAAGTTCTTTTTAAAATATTGATAGTATTTTAACATGTTTTTTATAATTGCTTTTATTGATTATATGTTTCTATACCTGTCGTTAGCCGCCCAGAGTCCTCCGGGAGTTGGGCGGCATAGAAATTTTAATAAATAAATAAATAAATAAACGCTGTCAAACTATTTACTAAGTGTCACGTAGTGAATATTGTCAGTTGTATGTATATGCAGGGTGATGCACCCCTATCCTAATATTATGGTACATTCCATTACAAGCAGGACACGTGATATGATCTTCTGCGCATGTGTGCATTCCTGATTCTCCATTATTCTTCTTGTGGTTTGGCTCTGACCGGGAGCGGTTGCATTTAATTAGCAAGAATGTAATTATTCAGAATTTATTGTTTTTGTACCGAAATAAATATTTTATTAGACTTTTAACTTTCAGCTTTATTTCTAAATGTCTGAGTTCCGAGAGAAAGATCAAACATCGCCTCTATGGAGATTTATTCTCCCCTTAACACTAAGACTGTATTACTATTCTTCTTCTCATCCTTCCTATTACCTATCTTCTTTTTATTGATTGATTGATTGATTGATTTGTGAGATTTATATACCGCCTCACAGTGCAAGCACTCTCTAAGCGGTTTACACCAGTAAGCAATGTATATTTATATTGCCCCCAACAATCTGGGTCCTCATTTTACCTACCTCGGAAGGATGAGTCAACCCTGAGCCGGTGAGATTTGAACCGCTGACCTGCGGATCACAGTCAGCCTGCAGTACTACACTCTTAACCAATGCGCCACCTCGGCTCTTTTTACTTATGACTATAACGTTCTTGCGTGTATCTTCACGATTTATATTGTTTTTAGTTTCCTAGTATGATTTTGATTGCTTATTTAGTATCCTATGACTATCACTAAGTGTTGTATCTTATGATTCTTGATGAATGTATTTTTTATGTATACTGAGAGCTTATGCACCGGAGACAAATTCCTTGTGTGTCCAATCACACTTGGCCAATAAAGAATTCAATTCAATTTCTAATCTAATTCTATTCTATTCTCTTCTCTCTTCTCTTCTCTTCTCTTTTCTCTTCTCTTCTCTATTCATTTAACAACCGTATTATCCCGCTTGGGTGTATGTGTTACACAATGTCCTAAGCTCAACAGTAGTCCAGATCGTAATCCAGATCTAAAGGCACCCAGTGAGTAAAAAGATGAAGTCTCTCTAAGCTGAATTTGCTAATTTCTTCTTCCGTTTCAGTCTCATTCCTTTTCACGTCACCTGTTTTAGAGTTCTGCTGATGGACACTTTACCCGTTGCCAGCTAGTCTACAAACTTTTTCCAACCGAAGAAAAAGATTAAACAGGCTTCAGATGAGTAAGGAATGCTGAGAAAAAGTTGGGAGGAAAAAACAGGATTTTATCTGACTGACTGTTTGGACTAGATAAAACTTGTGTTTGATCTAGATGTCAGAATATAAGATGTGTCTGGCCAAAGGATGAACCAAGGATGAGTCACAATGCTACCGAACCCCAAATTCTTGATTAAGCAGGGAGAATTTTAAACCGCAGGCAGGAATATAATCTTGAAAAAAAAAGATCAAAGAGAATAAATAATTCTGCTTCTGTACGCGCTGAAATCTTCTTGAAGCTTAGAAAAATCTAGACAAGGAAAAAAAACTAGACTTTTCCAGTGAAAAGGAAATGATTTCTATTGTGGCCTTTAAAAACAATCAAATCAAATGCTTCCATAATTTTTTTAAACCAACTCGACATTTGCCATTTTCAAAAATCTATTCAATGGCTAGACTAGGAATGGAAAGACCTGGGTTCTAGTCTCCCCTCAGGCGCAGATGCTCATTGGCTGACTTTGGCCTAATCCCTCCCTCTAAACCTAAGAACCAATCAGGCGTAGCAGGAAAGTTGGAGGAGTGGCAAGACTTGGGTTCGAGTCCACCCCCAGCCACAGAAACCCATCCCGCAGCTCCTTCCTCTCAGCCCAAGAATCTGGGTAGGGCTGATGTTGGTGAAGATACTAAAGCTGAGGATTCTGTGTTTGTGTGTATGATACAGATTTATTTATTTTATTTAATTTGATGCTGCCCGATTCCATAATGATTCTGGGTGACTCCCATACAATGTACAGAATTAAAAAAATATATAAATAGGAATGATACAAAGCAAAAACAACAACCCAAACATACTAGAAAAAAAAATGAGGACAAAATCGGTCAACAATACAAGAATATATACCAGAGGTCTTCAAACTTGGCAACTTTAAGACTTGTGGACTTCAACTCCCAGAATTCTCCAGTCAGCTGCTGGCTGGAGAATTCTGGGAGTTGAAGTCCACAAGTCTTAAAGTTGCCAAGTTTGAAGACCTCTGGTATATACCAACAACCTCCAGGAGCTGCTTCAGTCACTTTAGCCCAAGGCCTGGGAGAGAATAATTTTTTTTTCACATTTTCTGGAAAAATCACATGGATGGATCTCGGGGATAACCTCATCCAGGGGACCATGACAGAAAAGACACACTTCCAGGGTCCTGATAAATGGCGTTGTTTGATAGAAAGAGCCTGGAACATTTGGAATCTGCTGTCAGTTTGTAAGGGCCAGGCAGACACTACAAGAGATAAGATAGTTCCTCAAATTACTAGCCTGTATGCTATTTAGGACTTTTGAAGTTATAACCAGCCCATTAAGTTGCAGCCAGAAACACATTGGCAACCAAGCCATCTTCATAATGAATGAGATAGAACCACTTGAGGGGTTGCCTGGAGGTTTGGAGAAGGAGTGGATGGTTTGGAGATGTTTAACTAGACTGTGCACTGGTTTGGCTGGAACTTAAACAGAATGACAGAGTTGGAAGGGACCTTGGAGGTCTTCTAGTCCAGCCCCCTGCTCAAGCAGGAGACCCTATACCATTCCAGGCAAGTGGCTGTCCAGTCTCATCTTAAAAGCCTCCAGTGATGGAGCACCCACAACTTCTGGAGGCAAGCTGTTCCACTGGTTAATTGTTCTCTTTGTTAGGAAATTTCTCCTTAATTCCAGGTTGCTTCTCTCCTTGGTTAGTTTCCACCCATTGTTTCTTCTCTTGCCTTCTGGTGCTTTGGAAATAGGCTGGTCCGCTCTTCATTATGGCAGCCCCTCAGATATTGGAAGACTGGTATCATGTCTCCCCTAGTTCTTCTTTTCAATAGACTAGACATACCCAATTCCTGCAACCGTTCTTCATACGTTTCAAACTCTAGCCAAATCATCTTTGTTGCTCTTCTCTTTCCAGAATCTCAACATCCTTTTTATTATTATTATTTTTAAAAATTAAACATCCTTTTGAACTAAAGACCAACTTTTACAGTGCGTCCCTGGGACTGACATGCACACTGACTTGCTGCTCGGAAATATCTCGGCAATGGGCTAGAGCAGAGGTCTTCAAACTTGGCAACTTTAAGACTTGTGGACTTCAACTCCCAGAATTCTCCAGCCAGCTATGGGAGTTGAAGTCCACAAGTCTTAAAGTTGCCAAGCTTGAGGACCCCTGGGCTAGAGCTACATATATATTTATGTTTAATAAAGTTTCTTTATTAAAGTTGCTAATCTTTTTAAATTTAAATTAGTAGGTTTCCCCTTTCTGCAGTTCCTGCATTTTTTGATACACGACGAGACCGGGTCAGCTGACGGAGCAGAGCTGCCACTTGGGCAAACAGAAATATGCCCATCGCTATCTGCACCATTGCATTCTGGGCCTGAGGAAGCTTGCAAGTACCCGTCAAGGGCAGCCCCGTGTAGAACACTTTGCAGTAGTCAAGGTCAAGAGTTGACTAGGGCAGGAGTGACCATCTGAAAAGCTTCCTGATCCTGGAAAGGGCACAGTTGCCACACCAGATAAAGATGGGCACTTCCTCACTGAGCAGCAGCTGTAAATCCATAAAAGACCTCCAGATTGCACCTGACCCTTCAAAAAAGAGAAGCACAATCTCATTTAAGGTATCTCTGGATCTTGGTGGCCCTAATGCCCACAGCTACTCAGCCTTGGTTAAGACTGAGTTGGAGACATTTCCTCCTTATTCAAACCTGTTAAGAACCTCCAGGCACTTGACCGGCCTGGTATTGAAAAATATAATTGGATGTCACCAATTACATTGATGGTACTGAGCTCTACACCAGCGGATCACCGGATCTAGAAGTTTTATGTCGATGTTCAATAGGAGAGGAGACTATGGGCCTTGGGAGTGACCTCCGATCGCCAACAGTAGCCCTGAAGGAAGACGATCGTCATAAAATGGTGCCTTCAATTTCCACCCTCTGGTGTGGAAGGATGCCATGATTGACGGGATTGAACTCTGCCGAGAAATCAAGGAGCACAAGAATGGTTGGGCCACCGCCATCCCGGCTTTGTCACAAGTCATCTACAAGTATCACCCAGACCCTCTCTGTACTAAATCCTGCTGAAACAGCTCTACATAATCTCCTTCCTCCAAGGTTCTCTGCAGCTATGTTCCATGGAGATGGTTGGTGTTTATCTAATAGAGTTGGGCCTCTTTGAGGGGGCAAACTAACCATCTCTTTCCAAGGTCAGAGGCACTACCCTTCCATCAATGTGAAAAACACTACAGCAAGGACCCAACCTCCCTGCCACTTTCAAGACCCAAGGTACTCCAGAGCCAGCAGACAGGTGGCTGAGCTAACACCCCGGAGAACCCTGTCCATTTCTTCAAGAATCAACGGCTCAAACTCTTCCCAGTTCACACTAGAAGATCGAGCCTCAAGCGCCCTTAGCCTTGGGGCAGATTTGAGTGACTTTATCTACCAAGTCGCTAGAATATTTTTCACAGACCTGCAGGTCCTCTGGCCTGTCCCAATTCAGTAGGAACCAGGACATCTACTGGATGGTTATCTGTGGATGCAATAAAGATGGAGGAATATTGGTTTTTCTCCACTCACAAGGGAATCCCTAATATGGACCCTTGCCTAGATTCAATCAGACTCGCTCCAAGTCTTCTTCCAATAGCACTCCAAGAGTCCCTTCTGGCACATTCCGGAATTTCCTAACGGTGAGAGCAATTAACCAGTGGAACCGCCTGCCTTCAGAAGTTGTAAATGCTCCATCACTGGAGGCTTTCAAAAAGAAACTGGACGGCCATTTGTCTGAAATGGCGTAAAATCTCCTGCTCGAGCAGGAGGTTGGACTAGAAGACCTCTTTGGTCCCTTCCAACTCTATTATTCTATGTCTATGTCTAACTACTCAGAAAAGCAAGGTGGGTTCCAGGATTAGCACGCAGGGAGAGGCCGCATGAGGACAATATAATCCAATGTTTGCAAACTTTTTCGGCACCAAGTCCCGGAAACCGGAAGAGCAGTTCCCCGGTGCGCATGTGCGCGCCGGGAAGCTGAGCTTCCAGTTTCTGGCATGCACATGCATGGCGGTCACCTGGTCTTCCGGTTTCTGGCACGCATGTGCGCACGAAGACCAGCTGCGTGCCGGAACCCGGAAGAGCAACAGGCAACGGCTGGCGTGCCCGGAAAGATGGGTCTGTCAGGCTCTGCGTGCCACTTCCGGTGTAGTCCAAAGCCCAACCTTCTCCCCCATTCAGATGGCAACTAGGGCCCAATTGCCCACCAGATCCTTGAGGAAAACCCTATAACAGAGGTGTTCAACCATGGCTGGCTAGGGAATTCTGGGAGTTGAAGTCCACAGGTCTTAAAGTTGCCAAGGTTGGACACCCCTTCTTCCTATGCCTGGGTACACAGACCTAATCCTACTGCCCTTCCCCACCGCAGGCACCGCCAAGAACCCACCCAGTCCCACAAAATCACCCCTGGATCGTGAATGCCCAAGGACTTGGGTGGTTTAAAAGCAGCGGGCAAGCCCTTGCAGGAAAGAAACCCTTCATCTTCAAAAACTCCCTGGGTGACTGGGCCAGCCTCTCTCCCCCAGCTTAATCGACCTTATAAAATTGTCACTGTGGGGAAAATATAGGGGGAGGGAGTGCTCCATCTACTGTCTTGAGCTCTGGAAGGATATCTAATCAGTAAACAGGTAAATAAATAAGAAACAATAATATAAAATTGTCACTGTGGGGAAAATATAGGAGGAAGGAGTGCTCCAACTACTGCCTTGAGCTCTTTAAGGAAATCTAATAAGTAAGTAAACAAGTAAATAAGAAACAATAATAAATAAGTAAACAATAAGAGGGCAGGCCAGAATTTGGATATACCTTAGAGCATGGGTCAGCAACTATGGCGACTTTAGGACCTGTGGACTTCAACTCCCAGAATTCCTGAACCAGCATGGCTGGCTCAGGAATTCTGGGAATTGAAGTCCACAGGTCCTAAAGGGGCCATGGTTCGCCACCCTTGCCTTAGAGGGGAGCTACGCTGCTGAACGGAAGAAAGCAAACCGATTCTGGGGATCCCCCTTGCCTGCACCCCAAGTCCGTGTCCATTTGCACCCCTGTAGCATCGCAGATTTCTGGCGCTGAGGAAAGCCAGAGAGAACCACACCTCTCCCTACGGTGGGGGGGAGGGCTCAGTGAACGGACTTGACTTTCGTAACAAAGATGGAGGAAGCCCTCTTGAGGAACTCATCCTTCTTCATGGCCGCGCTGGCTTTCCTCTCCAACAGCGCCCGGTCCATCGCCATCGCCAAGCAGTCTGGCCTGAGCTTGGATCCGGCTTCCAAGCAACGGATGGGAGGAGAGGCCTCGGTTATGTGGAGAGCATCTTCCAGGGTGCCTAGCACGGCCGTGCAGACCCTTTTATCGGCGTCATCCGAGCCGTCGTCGAGGGCATCGTAGAGACCCTCGGCCTTGGCCAGGAACTCGAGAAGGATCAGGCAGGTGAGGACGCCGTAACGGAAGATGTTGAAGGGCACCGCTTCGTGGTCTCGGCACGAGACCTTCTGCAGGAGGGGCTGCAAGGTCTCGTCAGAGGCGCCCTTTTCTTGGCACAGCAGTCGTAGCAGCTCGCTGTAGGTCTTCCCCTCCACACCGGGTTTCTTGCCCTTGCCCCCAGCACTGAGAGCATCGAAGGCGGAGTGGACGTTGTTGTTAAAGGCCGTCCTAATGGAAGAGGAGGGGAGGGGCGGAAATTAACAATGTTAAGGGATGGTCTCGAAGCCCTAAAGCACACTCTGTTCAGCTTTAGATGAGGTGTGTGTATATGAGGTTTTGGACACGATGGGTTGCTGACAGGAAGGCACTTGGAACTGGGAGATGGCCCCAAACTTGGATATTTGATTTGATTTGATTTGATTGTTTTGTTTTGTTTTGTCCTATTCTATTCTATTCTATTCTATTCTATTCTATTCTATTCTATTCTATTCTATTCTATTCTATTCTATTCTATTCTATTCTATCCCTCTCCTCTCCTCTCCTCTATTCTTATTCTATTCTTATTCTATTCTATGTTCTGTTCTATCCTATCCTATCCTATCCTATCCTATCATCTCAAGGTGGTGAATATTTCCAACATACTTCCCTCCTCCTATTTTCCCCACAACAATCTTGTGAGGTGGGCTTGGCTGAGAGAGTGAAGGCACTCAGTTGGCTTTCATGACTAAGGCGGGATTAGAATTCCCCGTCTCCTGGTGATTGGCCCAAAGTCACCCAGCCAGCTTTCACGACTAAGGCGGGATTAGAATTCCCCGTCTCCTGGTGATTGGCCCAAAGTCACCCAGCCAGCTTTCACAACTAAGGCGGGATTAGAATTCCCCGTCTCCCGGTGATTGGCCCAGTCACCCAGCCATCTTTCACGACTAAGGCGGGATTAGAATTCCCCGTCTCCTGGTGATTGGCCCAAAGTCACCAAGCCAGCTTTCATGACTAAGGCGGGATTAGAATTCCCCGTCTCCTGGTGATTGGCCCAAAGTCACCCAGCCAGCTTTCACAACTAAGGCGGGATTAGAATTCCCCGTCTCCCGGTGATTGGCCCAGTCACCCAGCCATCTTTCACGACTAAGGCGGGATTAGAATTCCCCGTCTCCTGGTGATTGGCCCAAAGTCACCAAGCCAGCTTTCATGACTAAGGCGGGATTAGAATTCCCCGTCTCCTGCTGATTGGCCCAAAGTCACCTAGCCGGCTTTCACGACTAAGGTGGGACTAGAACTCCCCATCTCATAGTGATTGGCCAAAGTCACCAAGTCAGCTTTCATAGCTAAGGCGGGACTGGAACTCAGTTTCCCACTTTCTAGTCTGGTGTCTTAACCATTTTCCGTGGTCATGTGGCCAGCATGACTACAGGTAGTCCTCAAGTTACAACCAGAATCGAGCCCAACATTTGTTGCTAAGTGAACCATTTGTTAAGTGAGTTTATCCCATTTTACGACTCTTCTTGTGAAGTAAATCGTTGCATGTGTTAAGTTAGTAACACGGTTGTTAAGTAAATCTGGCTTCCCCATGGACTTTGCTTGCCAGAAGGTCGCAAAAGGGGATCACATGACCCCGGGAACTGGGAACTAAATGAACTGTTGTAAGTCGAGGACTACCCGTACACACCGAGGTGCACGGAACACTGTTACCTTTCCCATCAAATTTATCTACTCGCATTTGCATGTTTTCAAATTGCTAGATGGGTAGAAGCTGGAGCAAATAACTGGAGTTCACTCCGTCGCATGGCACCTGGGTCTCGAACCTGTGCTGTCAGCTTTAAAAGGGATAAGCTCAGCATCTTTTAACTGGTGATCCATAACACCCCCACCCCCCCAACAGAGCCTAGATCACATTAAATCTGGATCAAGAAGTACTGTATTACTTTGAGAAACGACAGGCTGAATTGATCAGTGCTCCATATTGGGTCTTCGATGAAGTAAAAAAAAACTTATTAGGAGAAGTAACAGAAAAAATAATAATTAAAGAACTTACTTAGGGCTAGGCTAACCGTTTTGCTTTTAGCCATTACTAATTCAAAAATCAAAACAGGGTTTCGGGTGTCTGAAAGCGTATTAGATGCATAACAACCGTTTTCAGTATTTTGGAAGAAAATTTCCAAAAAAAACCCTCCAGACAGCCATTCTGTACCTAATAAAGAAATATTTCAGACTCAAAGTGAGGCGTTTTGAGTTTGAAATGATTGGAAACTAAATATTTTAAAACACACTGTTGACGAAAACATTTAAAGTTATATAATTATTACAGTGTTATTGCTTTTCTCCCACGGTATTGTTGTAACGCAGGGCAGTTTAATTTTAACTGGGAAAAAGCAAGACATTGTGAATTTAATTGTAGTTTTCTTTTAACTTTAGAAAATGGCATCAGCTTTGCTGAGCTTTTCTAGGTGTCAATGATTCTAATCAGTTTCAAACAACTAAACAGGATTAGACATTGGCAAAACATTTCTGTATTTCTTCCTAGGAAACTTCAAACAGCTGGTCCTTGACTTACAGCCGTTCGTTTAGTGACCATTCGAAGTGCACTGAAAAAAGTGACTTACAACCAGTCCTTGCACTATAGCAGCATCCTCACGATCATGTGATCAAAATTTGGGCAACTGGTATGCACTTAAGACAGCTGCAGCATCCCAGGGGTCATGTGATCACCGTTTGCGATCTTCTCATTTGGCTTTCGACAAGCAAATTTAATGGGGAAAGCCGCATTTGCTTAACTACGTATGATTCTCTTAACAATTGCAGTGATTCACTTAACAACCATGGCAAAAAGGTCATGATATCAGACACAACTGCCTTAACAACCGCTATGCTTAGAAGTGGAAATTCTGGTACCAATTGTGCTTGTTAAGTTGAGGACTACCTCTGTGTTTGTGTGTGTGTGTGTGTGTGTGTGTGTGTACACATAACCCAGAGACTTGCCAATAAAGCTTATGCTTACTTTACATGACAACTAACATTATACATGTCAGCTAACAAAAGTCTTATATTTTGTTTGATTCAGACATTAACATATGGTAGAATTCTTTTGTTCCTTCTACACATAAAAAAATGGGAGATTGCCCTGGGAAAACACATCAATTTTGCTTTGTGCCAAGAAAAATATGCTTGGAGTAGGCATATTTGTGACTTGGCTTTGGCCAAAAGTAAATCAAGTAAAAAAGCAGAGGATTAAAGAAAGTACTGTAATAATTTCATCTGGAGAGGTAGCTATCAATGGAAATTATTATTATTCATAGATCTTCTGTGGTCATAGTTCATGAAATAAGAGTATTTCATTGAGGGATACTGGTGTTTATAAAAATGGTGAGATAAAGGGGAATATTTCTGGGTGATGGCTAACAGAACCTATTGAACTTCTTCCAACTCTTAATCTTCAGCTTTTCCTATAAATTGCAAAAGCAAGATATTTTATTCTGTAAATTTTCTTTGTTAATGAACAAGTTCTCTTTTCTTTCTCCACTTTTCCTCACACTTTTTAAAGAATTTTAGTCTCAACTTGAAAACCATCTAAGTCTTCACTGATAGATGTAATATTTCCCTTTATACTCAAAAATATTTAGTATACTGAATATTGAAGTAAAATGCCCTTAGTCACTGACTACGCTTCCTGTTTCCCCATTTATTAAGATGTAATAATTTTAGCCGATTATACTGCAATTCTTTCTTATGATTAATCGTGCATTGCACTATACATTATTTTAAAGTTTTAATCATTATGAATTATGTTTGATAATGAATGCACTGTAATTCTGAAATGGGTGAATCATTATGCCTCGTATGAAGAGAGCTGGTAGCAAAAAAAAATCAGGAGGGGTCTGGTAGCATCTTTTCTGAGTAACAAATTTTATTGTAAAGGCACCAGTTTTTTGTGAGATGAAGCTCTCTTCATCAGATAGTAGAGTGACTAGTCTGATGGAGGATTTTAATTGCCCAAAATTGGCTACAGCATCCGAGGTTTGTAGTCTACCAGGCTCCAGAAGGGCCTCCGAAGGCCCCATGTTAGCCCAAACCGACCATTAAAATGCAGTCAAAGTTCCTGGTGCGGCCCAGAACAATCCATTATCTCCATTTCCTTGCTGTGTCCCCCACCTCCATGCTCGGCCGCTGTAGAGAAAAAACTACATTTCCCAATGAGCCCCGCGGGCGGAGTCCCTCAGAACCGCCCGTGGGTCGACCCGTTGCATTGTGGGGATCGTAGTTCCGTCCCTCGCAAGCGGAATTCTTCGCCCCCACCTGTGGGAATGGTGGGCCAGGCCCAAATACCACAAAGCCCGGTCGAGACGCAGCTGCCGCTGGGGGTCCCCGCCGTCCGACAAGGCCTCCGTCGCCGGCTCCGGGCTACTCTGCGTCAGCTTCTCGAAGTAGCCGGCCAGGAAATCGACGGGCTTCTCCGGCCGTGCTTCGAGCACTTTTAGGAGAGCCTCTCGCACCATGTCGGTCACGCCGGACTGCAGGAGGAACTCCGCCTCGCCCTCGGCGACGCCGTTCGCTGACAAGGCCGACCGGCCCTGATCGGTCCCGGCTGCCACCGCCACCGCCGCCGGGGACGAGCGTCTCTTTTCATTGGCCGCCATTTTGGTTGAGGGCACTGTTTCTTGCGGTCTGCCATCTCGACTGAGGTCCGTTCGACCGCCATCTTAAGTAAGGGCCCTCTCTTTCGACGCTCCCTCCCTCCCTGTGAGCGCCCTCTATAGTTTTTCCTAGTGGCCAATCAGAGACCGGTATGAGGTCCTGAATCTGCGCCGAGGCAAGAATTTGTCTCGTGAACGGCTTCAAAAGCAGCAAAAGGGAGATTAATTTTCAACGGGAGGAAAGAAGGGCGCGTTCCAAACTTACTGCCATTCTCCACCTAAAAGTCAGGCGCTAGCGTACTTCATTCTGAAAGCGTACCATGCATTTCAGCCATAGAGATAAAAGAGCAGCCACAGAGAGAAAAAGTCTAGAGTGGCCCTTCATGCCCATAAAGCGAAGTAGACAGCATCCTGTTTCCGTCTCTACCGGAAGTGTAGATGCATTTCCGTTTCCGAAATCGAACCGCTCTAGGCTTTAACGTCTCTAAACCCGGAAGTTTCGTCCGGAAACCTATGTACATGCGGGAGGCAATATCCCCGTGTAGCTTTGCCGTCTCCACGTTGACCCTCTTCCCGTGTCGGCTTGCCTTTGTGAAGGACCTCTCGCGAGAGTTAAGCCCGGGAGAGCGGCTCCTGGAGCGCCTGGATGCCGGAAAGTAGGTGAGGTCGCTGGGGCTGTCCGTTTCTCCCTCCCGGAAGAAATGGGCAGGGGAGCCCATTGGGAGAGTCCTTTGCAGCCCATCTCTCCTTGCAGCGAGATGGGCGGCAAAAGAACAATCTTAAATAAGATATAATAATAATTTCAGCAGTTCAGCGGTTCAAATCTCACGGGCTCAAGGTTGACTCAGCCTTCCATCCTTCCGAGGTGGGTAAAATGAGGACCCAGATTGTTGGGGGCAATATAAATATACATTGCTTACTGGTGTAAACCGCTTAGAGAATGCTTGCACTTTGAGGCGGTATATAAATCTCATAAGTAATAAATAAAAAAAAATGAAATAATGTTCCCATAAGAGCCCAGCCCGGACATCAGCAATAGCCCTTAGACTTATATACCGCTTCATGGTGCTTTACAGCCCTCTCTAAGCGGTTTACAGAGTTCAGCATATTGCCCCCAACAATCTGGGTCCTCATTTTACCCACCTCGGAAGGATGGAAGGCTGAGTCAACCTTGAGCCGGTGAGATTTGAACAGCTGAACTGCTGAACTAGCAGTAGCCTGCAGTGCTGCATTTAACCACTGCACCAACTTGGCTCATGATTTTGTCAATGTTTATTGTTTTCAAGTGCTGGCTAAGATCTTTTGGCACAGCACCCAGTGTGCCGATTACCACTGGGACCACCTGTACTGGTTTATACCAGAGTCATCGTAATTCGATTTTAAGATCCTGATATCGGTTAAGTTTTTCTTGTTGTTTTTCATCAATTCGGCTGTCACCTGGTATGGCGACATCAATGATCCACACTTTTTTATTTTCCACAATCGTGAGGTCTGGCGTATTATGTTCCAAAACCTTGTCAGTCTGAATTCGAAAGTCCCAAAGTATTTTGGCATGTTTGTTTTCAACTACTTTCTCAGGTTTATGATCCCACCAGTTCTTTACCACTGGTAGGAGGTAATTGTGGCACAGGTTCCAATGAAGCATCTGGGCCACGTAGTTGTGCCTCTGTTTGTAGTCCGTCTGTGCGATTTTCTTGCAGCTGCTGAGGATGTGAATAATTATTATTATTATTATTATTATTATTATTATTATTATTATTATTATTATTATTATTATTATTATTATTATTATTATTGATACACAGATGTTAGCTGAATTGTATTCTGTCATCTTGGGCTTATCATGTCATACAAAGGCAGCTGTTTGCTACCTCTTGAGTTTCCCCTTCCAGCTATGCCTTTACAGGTAGCCTTCAACTTGCAACCACAATTGAGCCCCAAAATTTCTGTGGCTTAGCAAGAGACCTGAAGTGAGTTTTGCTCCATTTTACGACCCTTCTTGCTGCAGTTGTTAAGTCAGGAACACGGTTGTTAAATGAATCTGGCTTCCCACATTGACTTTGCTTGTCAGAAGGTCTCAAAAGGGGATCGCGTGACCCCGGCATTCCACAACCGTCATAAATGCATGCCAGTTGCCGAGCGTCTGGATTCCGATCACGTGACCATGGGGATGTTGCCCCCCCCCCAAAACCCCACCGGTCATAAGTCACTTTTTTTCAGTGCTGTTGTAACTTTGGACGGTCACGAAATGAATGATTGTAAGTTGAGAACTTAGCCGAGGTGGCTCAGCAGTTAGAGTGCAGTACTGCAGGCTACTTTAGCTGACTGTGATCCGCAGTTCAGCGGTTCAAATCTCACCGGCTCAGGGTTGATTCAGCCTTCCGTCCTTCCGAGGTAGGTAAAATGAGGACCCAGATTGTTGGGGGCAATATAAATATATACATTGCTCACTGGTGTAAACCGCTTAGAGAGTGCTTGCACTGTGAGGCAGTATATAAATCTCACAAACAAATAAATAAATAAATAAATAAACTACCCTTATTCACTTACTCATTTTCAATGAACGTGTGTGTACCTGATAATATGAATCCAGTCCACAAAAGATTTTTGGCTGTAGGAAATCTGTGAAAAAGGCTTAACGGTGCGCTGTGGCCCTTTGTTCCGCTTCTCCAGGCAATTCATGGACCCCCGGATGAGCCCTCCCAAAACCAGGCTGCGGAAAAGGAGGAAGAAAGTTGTTTGGAAGCCAAAGAGGAAGCGTCCCCAAGTGGTTGCCCCCGACCTGGAGCCCCACCACTGCGACATCTGCGGGAAGGACATCAAACGCCAGTCCAATTTCCGGGAGCACCAGCGCATCCACACAGGGGAGCGGCCGTACCAGTGCCAGCGTTGCGCAAAGACCTTCACCCGTTGCGCCGACCTCATTAAGCACCGCCTGGTGCATTCGGCCGCGCGGCCCTTCCGCTGCCGGGTCTGCGGGAAACGGTTCAAGCTGCGGGCCGACCTGGACAAGCACGCCAAGGTGCATTCGGACGAGGCTCCCTTCCCCTGCCATCTGTGTCCCAAGCGCTTCAAGCGCACCTCCTGCCTGGTGAAACACCTGCGGATCCACACACAGGAGAAGCCCTTCGCCTGCTCCCACTGCAGCCGGCGCTTCAAGTGGGAAGCCTCGGTCAAGGAACACGAGCGGGTTCACACAGGCGAGCGTCCCCACCGCTGCGACCGGTGTCCCAAAACCTTCACGCATCGTTCCACCTTCCTGCAGCACCAGCGCACCCATCAACAGTACCCCGCTTTCAGCTGCAAGCACTGCCCCAAGTCTTTCAATCACAAGTCCAACCTCCTGAAGCATGTCCGCAGGTTGCACTCTTAAGGGCCAGAGGGTGGGCGAAAAAGGGTAGGATCCATAACTGACCCTCCCTCCCCTCCCTTTCTCAGGGTGCCCAAAGACTCTGCGAGATGGGCAACGGCCGCCTTCTCATTGAGAAAATCTTGCAAATGAGACAGTTCTTCCTAAATGACTTGTAGAACCAGCAGACAAAAATGGGAGTTGTTCCGTGTGATTGATGAGGTTACCTAGTAGGGTAACGAGACGTCGGCAAGGAAACCACTAAGCTCAGAGAGCACCAAGGAACCCTCCTTGAGCTTTTCCCGCCCCTCTGCCAAAATTGGTGTGTGGTCTTCATTTTTAGCCGAGATGGTGCAGTGGTTAAATGCAGCACTGCAGGCTACTGCTAGTTCAGCAGTTCAGCTGTTCAAATCTCACCGGCTCAAGGTTGACTCAGCCTTCCATCCTTCTGAGGTGGGTAAAATGAGGACCCAGATTGTTGGGGGCAATATGCTGAACTCTGTAAACCGCTTAGAGAGGGCTGTAAAGCACTGTGAAGCAGTATATAAGTCTAAGTGCTATTGCTATTGCTATTTTACCCCCCCCCCCCAAAAAAAAAGAGGAACCAGGAAGAGAAGAATCCCAAATGCCAATCAAACTGTTTTGATTAGGCCTGACATGTTTGGAATTTTTTTTTTGACTCAGGAACATCACATTTTCAGGTCAATAGCAATAGCACTTAGACTTATATACCGCTTTACCGTGCTTTTACAGCCCTCTCTAAGCGGTTTACAGAGTCAGCCTATTGCCCCCAACAATCCGGGTCCTCATTTTACCCATCTCGGAAGGACGGAAGGCTGAGTCAACCTTGAGCCTGGTGAGATTCGAACTGCCAAATTGCAGGCAGCCGGCAGAAATAGCCTGCAGTACTGCACTCTAACCACTGCGCCACCAAGGCTCTTAGGATGAATGACATCCTTTAAATCAAATTGAAACCTAAGAAATTTGACATAGCCTTATTTATTTATTTATTTATTTATTTATTTATTTATTTATTTATTTATTTATTTATTTATTTATTTATTTATTTATTTATTTATTTATTTATTTATTTATTTATTTATTAGTGAAACTTATATACCGCCTCACAGTGCAAGCACTCTCTAAGCGGTTTACACCAGTAAGCAATGTATATTTACATTGCCCCCAACAATCTGGGGCCTCATTTTACCGACCTCAGAAGGATGGAAGGCTGAGTCAACCTTGAGCCGGTGAGATTTGAACCGCTGACCTGCGGATCACAGTCAGCTAAAGTGGCCTGCAGTACCCCACTCTAACCTCTGCGCCACCTCGGCATCTCTAAATCCTTAGCCTTAGAGTTGATTTAACATCTAGTTCAGTGTTTCCCAACCTTGGCAAGTTGAAGATGCAAATGCTGGCTGGGGAATTCTGGGAATTGAAGTCCAGACATCTTCAACTTGCCAAGGTTGGGAAACACTGATCTAGTTTACCCCAGCTTGTTATAAATCTAATCGGAGCATTTCCAGGGCAACCCATGAATTTGTCCTTAAGATGCCAACGAAGGATACCTTCCTTCTGGCATTTGGTACCCCTAAATTGCTCCCCCTCCTTTTTTTAACCTGTTTCTTCGCACAAGACAATTGCTGTTTTTTTTTTAAAAAAAGATTGCACAGAAAGTCCTCAACTTAAGACCACAACCGAGCCCAAATTTCCCATTGCTAAGCCAAACAGTTGTTAAGTGTGTTTCCCCATTTTACGACCTTTCCTGCCAGAGGCGTTAAGTGAATCATGGCAGATGTTAAGTTAGCGACACGGTGGTTAAGTGAACCGATGGCTTCCTCCATCAATTTTGCTTGTCAAGACGGTCGCAAAAGGGGATCCCATGACCCTTGGGACACTACGACCGTCACACGTACACGCCAGTTGCCAAGCATCCGAATTTCGATCACGTGTACCATGGTGTGCTGCGACAGTCTTAAGTGTGAGAAACGGACCTGAGTCATTCTTTGCAGTGCCATTGTCAGGGTTCCAAGTAACACCCCTAAACGAAAGAAGACTCCAAGGCTTGGAAGTTCCTCAAAGTTCCATTTTATTAGAGATGTCAGATTGGCACATGTGGGAAAACCCGAATCTGAGAGTTTTCCCCACCCAAAAGAAAGTCAAAGAACCATCCCCTGCACCCACAAGTCCATCACATGGTCCAATCAATGCACCGTCCCCAACTGGAGACAACCCCCCAGTCACTCCCATCCAGGTGCAGGCCGAATGCTCTTGAGAAAGGAATGTTTAGATGTTTAGATTACTAGAGTTGGAAGGGACCTTGTAGGTCATCTAGTCCAACCCCCTGCTCAAGCAGGAGTCCCTACACCATTCCAGACAAATGGCAGTCCAATCTCTTTTTGAAAGTCTCAAGTGTTGGAGATCTCACAACCTCCGCAGGCAAGCTGTTCCACTGGTTGATCGCTCTCACCGTCAGAAAGTTTCTCCTTATTTCCAGGTTGAATCTCTCCTTGGTCAGCTTCCATCCATTATTCCTTGTTTGGCTTTCTGGTGCCATAGAGAACAGCCTGACCCCCTCCTCTCTGTGGCATCCCCTCAAGTATTGGAACACTGCTATCATGTCACCCCTGGTCCTTCTCTTCGCCAGACTGGCCAAGCTCAGTTCCTGTAACCATTCTTCGTATGTTATAGTTTCCAGTCCCCTAATCATCCTGGTTGCTCTCCTCTGCACTTTCTCTAGAGTTTCAATGTCTTTTTTGTAGTGTGACCAAAACTGGATGCAGTACTCTAGGTGTGGTCTAACTAAGGCTTTATAGAGTGGTATTAGTACCTCCCTAGTCCTAGGTTGTATCCCTCTGTTAATGCAGCTCAGGACTGCGTTGGCCTTTTTGGCTGCTGCTGTACACTGCTGGCTCAGATTTAGCTGGTTATCCACCAGCTGTTGTTATGGCTAATCCTCCGTTGACTCCTTGCAATCCCCCCTCCCGTTTTCCCAGGCACTATGGCTTCCAGGGCTGACCGGCATTGTAACTTTGAACGGTCACTAAACCAATGGTTGTAGGTCGACAACTACCTGTATATGTAATGCATCAGACAGCACGTGATCGAACAATGCAGGTAGTCCTCGACGGTCACTAAAAGAATGGTGGTAAGTCGAGGACTGCCAGTAAAGCACAGACGGGCAGGAAGTGACCCCCAGATCTATTACTTTTATTACTCGTAAAATGAAACAAAACATTAAACATTGATATTGAGGTAGTGATTTGCCAAGCACATCTAAATTATATTAAAGCAACTAAAATACCTTTACAATCCCCATGGCATGTCACACCGTTTGGAAATCAAAAGTTTAAAAAATTGACACGCCCTGAATGTAGGCATGCTTCTCCCCCCCCACCCCAACCACCCCACCCCCACTTTTCTGAAATGGATACGTGGCTCAGTGGCTAAGACGCTGAGCTTGTCGATCAGAAAGGTCGGCGGTTCGAATCCCTAACGCCGCGTAACGGGGTGAGCTCCCGTTACTTGTCCCAGCTTCTGCCAACCTAGCAGTTCGAAAGCACGTAAAAAATGCAAGTAGAAAAATAGGGACCACCTTTGGTGGGAAGGTAACAGCGATCCGTGCGCTTTCGGCATTTAGTCATGCCGGCCACGTGACCACGGAGACGTCTTCGGACAGCGCTGGTTCTTCGGCTTTGAAACGGAGATAAGCACCGCCCCCTAGAGTCGGGAACGACTAGCACGTACCTTATCTTGTTTAGAGGTCACTATTTCTTTGATTGTTTAGAGGTCACTATTTCTTTGATGAGATGCCCTCCAGTACGTGACTTGTTTACATAATACACCACTCTGAAGTGGGCCTTGATTATCTGCTTTGGGTCCTGCCTTGTTGATTCCACACAATAACACAAAAAAGGTCATTTCGGTGACTTGAGTGCCGACCTCTGTCACTGCTTCTAATTAAAGAGATTGTGTTCCCGTCAAAAGAAATACAACTACGGTTCAGTTTTTTTTTTTTTGGCACCGGGTCCAGTCTGGACGGAGGCACCTATTACCATGAACTGGGAGCAGGAAGTTAAAACTTTTTCTTACTATGTTTTATTCCCCTCCAGGGTCTGGATGAGTTATCTGCATTGCTTTCTAATTCAGATTGGTTTCTGGTCTCACCTTGCTATTGAGTGAAACACATTACAGGCAGTCCTCAGCGTCACGACCACAATCTAGCACCAAATTTCCATTGCTAAAGGAGGCAAGGTCGTTGAGTGAGTTTCTTGCCCCGTTTTACGACCTTGTTTCCTGCCGTTTTTAGTGAATCGCTGCAGATGTTAAATGAATCTGGCTGTCCCCCATTGGCTTCGCTTGTTGGAAGTTGGCTGGGAAGGTTATACATGGCGACCCCATGACCCCAGCAACCATCATAAATACATGTCAGTTGCAAAGGGCCCGAATTCCGATCACAGGACCATGGGGATGTTGCAATAGTCGTAAGTGTGAGAATCAAGTCATAAGTCACTTATTTTCAGTGCTGTTGTAACTTTGAACAGTCACTAAACAAATGGTTGTAAGTCGAGAACTACCTCCCCATTTTGGCCATGGTAAATGTCACATCAAATTTGAGCTGTAGTGAGCTATAGAATAGAATAGAATAGAATAGAATAGAATAGAATAGAATAGAATAGAATAGAATAGAATAGAATAGAATAGAATAACAGAGTTGGAAGGGACCTTGGAGGTCTTCTAGTCCAACCCCCTGCTTAGGCAGGAAACCCTACACCACTTCAGACAAATGGTTATCCAACATATTCTTAAAAACTTCCAGTGTTGGAGCATTCACAACTTCTGGAGGCAAGTAGTTCCACTGGTTAATTGTTCTAATTGTCAGGAAAATTCTCCTTAGTTCTAAGTTGATTAGTTTCCACCCATTGCTTCTTGTTCTACCCTCAGGTGCTTTGGAGAATAGGTTGACCCCCTCTTCTTTGTGGCAACCCCTGAGATATTGGAACACTGCTATCATGTCTCCCCTGGTCCTTCTTTTCATTAAACTAGACATACCCAGTTCCTGCAACCGTTCTTCATATGTTTTAGCCTCCAGTCCCCTAATCATCTTTGTTGCTCTTCTCTGCACTCTTTGTAGAGTCTCAACATCCTTTTTGCATCGTGGCGACCAAAACTGAATGCAGTATTCCAAGTGTGGCCTTACCACTTGGAATACTGCATTCAGTTTTGGTCGCCACGATGCAAAAAGTTTGTTGAGAATACTTTACGATGCCTTCTTCCTTTGGTCTACGACCATGTTGTGCCTTTTTAAACCGCACCCAAAAATATAATGTAATACGGTTTTTGTAAAACTGAGTGTTTTCCTTTGCTAGAGAATTGCGTATGTCTAGTTTAATGAAAAGGACCAGGGGAGACATAATAGCAGTGTTCCTATATCTCAGGGGCTGCCACAAAGAAGAGGGAGTCAAGTTATTCTCCAAACCATCTGAAGGCAGGACAATAAACAATGGATGGAAACTAATCAAGGAGAGAAGCAACTTAGAACTTAGGAGAAATTTCCTGACAGAACAATTAATCAGTAGAATGACTTGCCTCCAGAAGTTGTGGATGCTCCAACACTGGAAGTTTTTAAAGAAGAGATTGGACAACCGTTGTTTGTCTGAAATGGTAGTTTCCTGCCTGAGCAGGGGGTTGGACTAGATGACCTACAAGGTCCCTTCCAACTCTAATAATAAATCTAAATCTCCAAGGTCCCTTCCAACTCTGTTATTCTAATTCTAATGTAAAAGAGAAGCTGATCAAATCAATCCAAGAAACAGAATTTTGCATCAATGGCCAATAATTTGGCACATTGGGTACCTGATTTGAAAACCAGTGGACTAAAAGCTGAATTTGATTTATTAAGACGGATCTGGAGGGTTTCAGAAAGTCTGTTTCCAAAGTCTTATTGTAAGAGAGTCTCAAAATATAGGGCAGCGTTTCTCATTTTAAGATGTGATGTGTGGACTTCAATTCCCAGAATCCCCCAGCATGCTGGCTGGGGAATTCTGGGAGTTGAAGTCCATGCATCTGAAAAGTAACCACGGCTGAGAAACTAGGGGTTTCCGTGCTGCATTGAAAGGAAATGTAGGACTTCTCATTTTTTATGCTCAGTGAAGAAATTGTGTAGTAATTCTCATTCTTACTGGATTCACTTTTAGTACGGTGTAGCAAATTTGATGAAGATGATGAGGGTTTTGGCTAGACTTCCCAATTATACAACCCTGGTCTCAATCTAAGTTTTTGTAGCTTGTCCCAAAGGTGCTTTCTCTGAGAATCTCCATAGACATTTTTTGTAGCTTGCTGCAGCTAGCCCTAACCATGGCAAAATGAACCTACCATCCGGCTTAGAGACTGTTGAATTCCACCTATTTTGGGGAAGAAACTTGAGTCCGCATTGGGTGTTGAAGATAATAATTAAATTTGGAATGATGGATATACGTATACTTAGTTTTGCATTTTTTAAAAGAAGCATCAATGGTAACCAGTGACAAATAGCCCTATTTTGTTACAAGAAATGAAATCTTCACTACTGTAAAATGTATGTCGTTTCCATTTTAAAAAAATATTGCAAGTTGCTGTCTGTTGCGTATTCTCTGTATAGGGACAAATAACTCTTCTCCATTGTGTCTGAATGGACAGGTGGTCTGAAAATCATATAAATCAGCACACATTCTAAGTTGGGGTGATCAGTCAGCATTTTAAAAATGTAGCTCACCTTTGTATCTGATTATCATCTATCCATCCATCCATCCATCCATCCATCCATCCATCCATCCATCATCTATTACCTACCTATTTCTCATCACTCTATTATCTCTCTCTCTCTCTCTCTCTCTCTCTCTCTCTCTCTCTCTCTCTCTCTCTCTCTCTCTCTCTCTCTCTCTATCATCTATATCTATCTATCTATCTATCATCTATCTATCTATCTATCTATCTATCTATCCATCCATCCATCCATCCATCCATCCATCCATCCAT